>JAPFRF010000008.1:76050915-76170915 GCA_029282475.1 Phrynocephalus forsythii | reverse complement strand
CGTTTTGCGTAGTCGCCGCGTACCATTCATTATGTTAGGGTTGGGGGGTAAGTGGCAGAGGCACCTCTCTGGGTGCCTCTGACTCACTAAGAAGGAAAGCATACTGGCGTACTGGCGTACAGGTTAGGGGTAGGGGTAGTGGGCTCTGGCTGGGAGACACCTCTTTGGGTGCCTCTACTGTGACCCACTAAGAAGGGACGCGTACCTGCGTACGGATCTGGGTTAGGGTTAGGGTTAGGGTTAGGGTTAGGGCTAGGCTTAGGGTTACGGTTAAGGTTATGGTGGGTTAGTGGGCTGCACCTCTGGGTGCCTCTGACCCACTAAGAAGGACAATGCACTGGCATATGGGTTAGGGTTAGTGTTAAGGTTAGGGTTAGGGTTAGGGTTAGGGTAAGGGTTAGTGGGCTTTTTATGCCCTCTGGCACATCCAGAAATCTCAGTCAAAACCTGGCCATGCAATTGGTGGAATGGGTCCAAAAATTTGCATGGCCCCATCCCATGGCCAGCCCATCATTGCGCAGGTGTAAAAAAATAAAAAATGAAAATGAAATAAAATAAAATCAATGGAGACATTTTATTGCAAGAAAAAGCAACTGCTGCTACTATAAAAAATCAGGCAACCTAATTTTCAAATGTTTCTGTGGTGCTTTGGTGGGTTTTTGGACCACGATTTAAAAATAAATATTGCAGTCACCATTTTGGATCACCCCCCCCACCGCATGGCAAATGGAAGACGACGAGGATGCCCCCCCAGCCTGGTACCAGCAGCCCAGGACAGGAGAGGGGAGAAGGCCAGGGACCCCCCCCCAGAAACCACCCCTCTCTGGTAGGTGCCCTCACTGAGGCAGGCATATTTTCGCCTGCTTTTTTGGCCGGGAATCGGGTTTTTTTTTTAAAAAAAACTTTTTTTCTGTGCTGCTTGGCATCACGCAGTCGCCACGATGCCATGAATGACAACGAAAAATCAGACCCAATTTTTCTTTTTCGGGTCGGGTTCAAGCTGGAGCGGAGTAATTCTCGTTACCGTTACCCGTTACGTAACGATAACGAGAACCAAAAACGGAAACGAGAATTTTGCCGCTCCGTGCCCATTTCTAATCAAGACTATTCAGAATATCTTGCCTTCATGTCACAGCAACCTTCCCATGATATAACGGCATTACACAGAATAAAAATCTACATTTGTATTAATGCCCAGTTAGAAATTGAAGGTATGAGCCCAATTGCCAGCAAAAAATGATTTATTAATCCTACATCTTCTGATACTTGACATTTTACCTGCTGTGATTGGAAGATCTTAATTAGGAGCAGCTGAGCTCATACTAAGCATTTGACCAGCTGGATTCTAGAGAAGCCACACAGAAGAATCTTTCATTACTCACTACCAGAAGAGAAGAAATGGGATGTGTAATTTGCTCATTAAATCTAGCTCGTCTCGAGCATAGTGCGTATTCTGCTCATCTATGCCGACCAACTGAGTTCTTCTCAGATACCTGGTATGTAAGCTGATGAATAGTTTCCAAAGTAGGCCTAGAGATCAAGGGCTCACATCTGTCACAACTTGTCTGCAAGGCTTTCTGCAGGTGCATTTCAAATTTCAGCTAGAAAACATACTGTTAAGGCACAAACATCTGTGCAAGCCACATTGAAAGGCACAGGACAGTGCCCAGTGGCTCTTCTCACAGTAATTAAATCCATGTCTCTAGAGACCCAAAGAGGCATAGACAAGAGATTTGCTGAAAATTCATTTGAGCCTTGAGATCAATCCCCTCTTGCCACTAGTTTCCATTTAGAACACAATACAGAACATATGTAGTCTTTGATGAGTTTTTTTAAAAAAGGAGTAGGAAACTATAGGACTTTGATAGTAATCTTGTGGGGGGTGGGGGCTGCCTTCTGGCAGGGTCTTGAGCCAACTTCAGCAGTGGGCAGGGCCAGATCCAAATGAGAATGGATAGACCTTGGTTCTATATTTCTCTATTTTTCTTCACTCTCTAGAGCAGTGATGGTGAACCTTTTAGGGACCGAGTGTCCAAAATGCAATTCAAAACCCACTTATTTTTCACAAAGTGCCAATACTGCAATTTAACCTGAATACAGGTGGCTGTGGAGGGGCAATGTTGTCATAGGTTTTACCAACACATGCCATAGGTTCACCAACACTGCTCTAGAGGGTAGAGGTCCTACCTCTTCATATAGGACTTGACTTTGAACTTGGAGCCTCCATCCCCAGTTGTTGTTGTTGTTGTTGTTGTTGTTGTTGTTGTTGTTGTTTTGCATCCCTATTCTTATTTCATTTATTTTTTAAACTGCTCCTTTTTCTGGTTGGAGCCATTTTGTTTAACAGGCTGCAGAGGGAAACTGCACTCTAGAAGGCTCCAGGACCCCTCCTCCCTTTGTCCAGACGAACCCGAACCATGGGTTTTCTGGTTCATGCTGATCTCTACTGGGAAGAGAAATTTACTACAAAGTTTAAGTTTAGTTTTACCGTTAGGCATATTTGGAGTGTCATGAAGGGGAAACATCTCTCTCCTCTCTCTCTGTGTGTGTGTGTGTGTGTGTGTGTGTGTGTGTGTGTGTGTGTGTGTGTGTGTGTGTGTGTGTGTGTGTGTGTGTGTGTGTGTGTGTGTGTGAGAGAGAGAGAGAGAGAGAGAGAGAGAGAGAGAGAGGGGATGGGAGAAGGGAGGGAGGGAGGGAGGGAGTCTGCTGCTGATTGCCTGAAAACTGAGGTGTTTAAAAGAAAAGAAAAGCAAGTTGTTTGTTTTGAATTTATTTTTTAAAAAGCAAAGTGTTCTAGTTATATACTGCCCTATAGCACTTAAAGCACTCTCTGAGCGGTTTACAATTAAATTATTCAGGCCTCACTTTGTCCCCCACCCCACCCCATGAGCTGGGTACTCATTTTACCAACCTCAGAAGGATGGAAGGATGAGTAAAACTTGAGCCTGCTACTTGGGATTGAACCCCAGGTTGGGAGCATAGTTTTAGACATAACTATCAAGTATCCCGTATTGCTCAGGAAACTCCAATTTTTACCCCTCTTTCCCGCCATCTTCCTGGATTATTATTTTCCTGGAAATGTCCCGTATTTTTAAAAAATCTGGTACCCACCAGGCAGGCCATTCACAGTTGGCAGACTAATTCTTTAATTGTTGTAAAGATTAGCTCCCAAAACCTGGAAAACAGGTTTACAAATGCAGATCTCTGGCTGTCTCTACCAGAAAAGCAGTGGCATAGCTATGGAGGGACAAGGGGGCAGGAGCCCCCCCCTTCAGTTATCTGGGAGCATCAAATTGATGTTATATGACTACAAGAACCTTACAGGAACAAGCCTTGCAGCTTTTTTTTTTAACAAAAAGGCATCAGTGAGAAGGCAAGCTAAAGAAAACAAAGTGTGAGTACAAATCATTGCTAACAACGGTGGTAAAGACAACTAGAGTGTTGTGAATGGGAAAATATAAGGACCTATAGCATCTCCTCAGGAAGGAGCTTGAAAAAACCCAGGGGATAATTATCAGCCAAAAGTCAAGAAGCCAAGAAAAAGGGAGCTAAGCCTTGTAAACATTAACCCCTTGCTTACCAAAACAAAAGCAGAAGTTTTGCAGACTCTTGCCTGGACATGGGCAAATACTAAGTACTAAACAGAAGAAAGTAAATTTTATTTATTTATTTATTTATTTATTTATTTTTTATTTATTTATTTATTTATTTTGAATATCTTTACCCCACTTTTCTCCTTGGAAAAGGGTCCAAGTTGACTTACAATAATGAGGGACAATATACAGCCCAGAACATTAAGATATATTCAAGTTAAGAACAGGGAATTAGAAGAGGCATCTTATTTTTTAGAGTATTTTTTGAGTAACATTAAAACTACAAAGAGCAAAACAAATTGAAAAAATCCATTATGAGTGGTGGAAACTAACATGGAAAACACTGGTGTTCTTATGAAAACAGTTAATGTAATCATGCATGGTAATCCATACAAAAGTCACATAGTAGGTAGTCCATCTTGGAAGAAAGTAAAGGGCGGATATTGATGTATCCTCTTCATTTCATATGATTTTTCCATGGGATCCTTCCCAAATCACCATCAAATCACACATCTCATTCATGTCCAAACATAATCATGCATCATCCAGCACATGGCTGCACAGTCGTGCAAAAACATGGATCAATTGCACGGATCCATCTGATTTCATATGAGTTTTACATTGGATCAAGATAAAATCACTATCACATATACAGCCTATCTCTGTCCACAGATTGCATACCAAAAATCATGGGTCCGTCAGCACATGGCTCCACAATGGTGCAAAAACATGGATCCAAGACACATAGCCCCACAGATCTGATTTTTATTCAAGATCAACTCAAAACCAATCTCACATCCTAGGCCCCATCCTTACATCAGATTGCACACCCCAAATGAAGGGTCCATCAGCACATGGCTCTGCAGTGGTGCAAAAACATGGATCCAAGGCACGTATTCAAACTGATCTGATTGATTTTTACCCAGGAATGCCCCGAAAAATTATTTCACATCCTAGAACCATGTCTGCCCACAGATTGCAGGTCAAAAATCAGGGATCCATTAGCTCATGGCTCTGCAATGGCACATAAACATGGATCTAAACCACAAAAGAACATAAGAAGAGCCATGCTGGATCAGGCCAAAGGCCCATCTAGTCCAGCTTCCCGTATCTCACAGTGGCCCCCACCAAATGTGTCTGGGAGCGCATGAGACTAGATATCTGTCTCTTCATACCACTCACCTGCATCTGGTCCTTGAAGTACCCCAGTTTTAAGCCTGGAGATTACACATCTCCATCATGGTTTTTAACCTGTGATGGATGTCTCCTCCAGGAATCTGTCCAATACCCTTTTGAAGGGTGAGCAGTCTACCTGATATTTTATGCAGGTTAGCCCCCGAACCAAACTCACGTCATAGGCCCCATCTTTGCACACAGGTTGCACACCAAAAATCATGGGGCTGTCAGTGCATGGCTTCACAGATCCACATGGATCTACCTGATTTTTATGCAGAATCACAGTGGGGCCCTGTGCAATCTGTGCAGAGATGGGGCCTATGATGGGAGAGTGGATTTATTGTGATCCAATGTAAAAATCATATAAAATCAAGTGGATCCATACCATGGATCCATGGTTTTGCACCACTGAACTTAAAAAGATATTGTATCATGCAGTTCTTTAGAAATTAGGTACCATTGTATTTTGCTGACAAATGATTTAGAAGTTCTTCTATGATGGTAACATAAAGTAATGTCATAGATCCCTAAGGAAGCATTAAATCTGACCATTTTGTATGAGTGATTTGCTTCTCAGATGCTCTGGGATTCTGTGATGCTTGCAGAAGGGTAAAGAAGCTGGCGCTAGTAGAATGTCAAAATGATGTCTGTGGTTGTTAATATAACACAGCACTTGATGATAAATGATGATGATGATAAGCTGGGTGGATCCATGCCTTGGATCCATATTTTTGTGTGCCACTGTAGAGCCATGTGCTGATGAACCCATGATTCCTGGCATTCAGTCTGTGGGCAGAGATGGGGCCTACAATGGGAGAGTGGTTTGGGAATGATCCTGAATAAAAATCAGTTATATGCATGTGGATCCGTTCCTTGGATCCATGTTTTTGTACTACAGTGGAGCCATGCACTGATGGACCTGTAATTTTTGGTATGCAATCTGTGGACCAAGATTGGGCCAATGATAGGTTTGTGGGCGATCCTGGATAAAAATCAGGTAGATCCATGAGGATCTGTGCTGCTGATCCATGTTTTTGGGATGGCTTGTGGTAGGTGTCAGAAAATTTCCCTTATTTTCAAATCCTAAGCTTGACACAGGTATGGTTTTAGCTGAAGCAATTTAACCACTGTGTCATGAGCCTCTGGGGAAGGATAGCAGGAAACAAAAGTGGTAGTTCACAAGCCTCAAACCTCCCCCCGCACATCTCACCCACCTTTTTCCTATGAAAAACTGTTTATTTTTAATATGCACTTGAGACTCAGACTCAGGGCTTAAGACATGGGACTTGGAACCAAATGCTTAGACCTGGGACCAAAGATTTCAACTTGGTACAGTACCTGGGACCAATGACTTGAATTCAGACTTGGACTTGAACCCAAACACTTGACAGCATCCCTCGGAGATGAAAAGGCTGAATGAGTTTGTAGTGGTAGAGAAAGGAAAGGAGTGGAAGTGGGGATGGAGGAAAAAACAGAAGAAAAGAAGAAAAGCACTAGGATGCATTGGGGGAAACTGAATGATTGCTAGATCTGGAAAAGATGGGAGGGACTTATGAAAGGTATAGGGTGGTTTTGGTGAAACTAGCATAGTTATTTGGAAGTCTTCATACCTAGCAAGAGACCTACAAGGCTGGTGTAAGCCCATATTCTCTCTCTCTCTCTCTCTCTCTCTGTGTGTGACATTCTGTCAAGTTGGAATTAGCTTATAGTGACCCTGTAAGAGTTGTCAAGGTATTGAAGGAGTGGTACTATCAGTTCCACTCCCCCAGTGAGTTTCCATAGCTGAGCAGGGATTCAAGCCCAGGTCTCCAGAATATTAATCCATCACTCTAGTCCAGGGGTAGATGCGCCCCCAGGGTCCTGAATCCGCCCCCAGGACCAATTGCAGACCCACACCTACCCCATGCTTTGCAAGCTGGGGACAGCAGCTTCTATTGCTGAGGCAGTCCAAAGTGGTGGGCTATGTCACTTTCCCCACTCACTCACCCACCCACCGCCCAGATGACTGGCACGCTGGCTAGTGGGGCAGTTCAAAGTGGGAGGGCCACAGTAAGGTTCCCTGCTCCCCCACCTGCTGCCCAGATGGTCGGGGCACCGGCTACATCCAAGCGGGGCAATTTAAAATGGGAGGGCTGCGGCAAGGTCTCCCACCACCTCCATGGCCCTGAGGCCCTGCCCCTGCTCCTCTTCTACCCCTTCTTTGTGTGGCCGCCACCTGTTATTGTGGTTGTGAGGAAGGAAGGGGGCAGGTGGAAGCAGCACCAGCCAGCCTTCCAAGCTAGAGCAGTGATGGCAGTGGACCAATGGAGGGATGGATGGCAGGTGACTGAGGGGAAAACTGCGCTACTTCCCAAGCTGCTGCCTTGCTCTCTGGAGCAAGGGAGGGGAGGAGGGAGCCCAGCCATGGCCAGAGGCTGAGGCCGGTGATGGGTGGGCTGGCGAGTCAACAGATCACCGCAGCCTGGCTGGGCTCATCCAGTGAGTGGCTGCGGGTAGCTTTGGGCAGGCGTTCCTGCCTCCCCTCCCTCCTTCCCAGCCCTTCCTCCCTCACTTGCAGTGCGCCAAGCCGAGCCAGGCCAAGAGAGGAGGCAGCTTTCCCTCCAGGGCGCAGCGAGGGTGTGATGGCCTTGCTGCCCTTGCTGCAGTTGCTGCTCCTCATCCTGAGTGGCTGCCTAGAAGGTGATGAGAGGCCTGAGCTTGCCTGGGCTGCCACCTCCTTCCTGACACAATGAAGGATGGAAGGAAGGAAAGCTGCTCCAACTGGAAGAGGAACAGGAGGAGGAACAGGCGCAGCAGAGTGATCCCAGTGGCGGCACATCAGGCAGCGATCCGGAGCAGGAGGCATTGCTGGAGCCCCAGAGACGCACTAATCATGGGCCGATGGGGGGGCTGTGCCCCCTTGCCACTCCCTCCCCCTTTTTCCATGTTGGCCTTTTGTGTTTGGACTGTGATCCAGCCCCCAGTGGTGTTTGGTGGGTGGTGGACCAGCCCGCTTTTTGAAAACATTGAGGACCCCTCCTCTAGTCAATACACCACAATGAGTATTATGTAGCTGGAGCAAAAAAGGGCTGCCCTTTGGTAAGATAGCCTTATAAAGCTGACATACCTAGAAGTGCATGTAGGTCCATCTTAAGTTCAACTTACAGTTCTTCTGGTGAATCATCTTTACAGAAGAAACAACCTCTGAGGAGGGAAAGAAGGAGGAAAGGAGAAAAAAACAGTGCAGTGTTCTTTGAGGGTCAGTCCTTTCATGCCAGAAAATATCATAATTAAAATAGTCTCCATTAGTTATCTGGCTTAGCCTTTCTGTCCTTATTGTATAAGGGGTTTCAATACTGTATATCCAACAAGCGAGTAATAAAAGAGGAGGCTTTGTTAACAACAAAATAGGAAGGACTCGGTGGGATCAGGGTAAAAATCTACAGCAGCATCCTGTTTCCAACAGCAGCCCAGAAGTAAGACTTGGAAACGATGCTACTTTATTATTGTTGTTGTTGTTGTTGTTGTTGTTGTTGTTGTTGTTGTTGTTGTTGATGATGATGATGATGATGATGATGATGATGATGATGATGATGATGATGATGATGATGATGATGATGATGAAGAAGAAGAAAGAGAAGAAGATGAAGAAGAAGAAGATGATGATGATGGTGGTGGTGGTGGTGGTGGTGGTGGTGGTGGTGATGATGATGATGATGATGATGATGATGATGATGATGATGATGATGTGATGATGTTTCAAAGGTAAAGTCATGTTCTTTCTCTTCTTCTTCCTCTTGCTGAGTTATGTGTCAGCCAAATATTAAAGTTCTCATGCAACTTCTTGTGGAAATCAAACAACAGATGAGAAATCCAACTTCTTACCAGTTTGTGATATATCTGTTGCAAAATGGAAAAGGTGGCAGATGTGCATTCCCGCCAGGAAAGCAGATGGCCCTGTTCAGATGTTTGATAGATTAATGTTGATAAAGATATAGTCTATCTTCCATCCTTGTCAAGAAAATACATCAGAGAAATCATAGAATCCTCAGCTCTTGCTCAGCAAACTAGATAACAGGAATCAGCCAATAACCCATAACACAGCAGGCTGTCACTGTTGCATTCAATTTTAGCCTTGCATGCTTTTGAAGGCAGAGCAACACTGGTACTCATTTTCAACAGTGATCACACAGCAGCAATTTTTAACCTCATTCAGAACTGTCCATCTGTCTAACATCCCAGCAGTCATGCAACAGGTACAGCTTCTCTGTCATTCCATTCTGCAGAAAAGGAATAAAATCAACTAATTTCTAATGCAAAACTGGATTTCTGAACCCTCTTTCTAAAAAAAAAAATTAAAATCCTATATTCAGATTTTTACATACCTATGATGGAATGGTTCATGCAGTCTTATTACATGCAATGAGTCACTGGGGGAAGGCTTGTAAGAAGAGCAAAACAAAGCATAAATGTCAAAAACAGAGGGAAATTGGGTGTTTAGGTATAATGAGTAATGTATTCTCCTTTGAGGTTACTTTAAAATGTAATTTTAAGTCATTTTAGAGGCCTTTTGGGGAGACATTTTCTGGTTTTTCTGCCCTAGAATGTGTTAAATAGTGAAGCAATTTCAAAAAGTAAATTGCCATTGTTTTGGACAACTACTGTCTTTAACTCCGACATGGTCCCATCAGAGAGAACCCCAGCAAGGTGGCATCTGATGATATAGCACCAGCTTCATTCCAATATGTGATTACCCTTGCTTCACAGGAAGACACACATTCAGCTTCTAAGCAAACACTAAACAAAAGGCGTTTCTGCTCTAGTACCCACTTATATCAATGTGACACCACTTTATCTATCACAGCTCCATCCTACAGAATCCTGCACATTTCTGAGATACTTAGTTTATATTACTTGAAACTGTTAGCCCAGTACCTGAAACTAAGAGTCCCTAAACCCAGTCTGAGGACTGGTCCCAGTCCACAGGAACCAGGCTGCAAAGTTTCCTGTGAGACGCAAGCCCAAGCAGTCAAGCACATTCCTCTCTCTCTCTCTCTCTCTCACACACACACACACACACACACACACACACACACACACACACACACACACACACACACACACACACACACACACCTGGGGCTTTTCCTCCCCCGCACACCCATTACAATTGTTATTGTTTAGATTGCAATGGAACTAGCATCTAGTGGTGGTGGAATTTTGCACATGTGAATGTCTGTGAAGAAGCCCCACCCACATGCACCCGAGAAACCGTGCATAGGAACAAAATCTCTCCCTGGTCCTAAAAAGGTTTGGGGCTGTTGCCTTAAACTACAAATACCAGAATTCCATAGTGCTGCTATAGCAGAAGAAGAGGTGTCAAACTGGTATAACTTGGTAGTTTAGATACATTTAAAAACCACCATAGTACTAATAATAACCTAGAGACAATAACCTGGAGCTGCAGAGCTAGCAGGGGCATGGGGTGCGGAGGGCAAGGGGGTGGTGTGCCCAGGGCGCAGCAATTAGGGGGTGCCAAATCACCTACTGCCCTGCCACCCCCCACCTGCCACCTCCGAGTCCAGCTGTGCGCCCAAAGCGGAGAGTGTTGCAGCTTGTCCACGCAGGAGGCAGATGAGCACCTGAAGTAAAGCAGGGAGGGGGTTGGTGGCAGCAATCACACCTCCAAGCGCTCCCCGCTGCTTCACCCTCACCAGTGGTATGACTCTTGTAGTTGTTCTTTGTGCACATGCATATGTGTGCGTGCACACACACACACACACACACACACACACACACACACACACACACACACAGACAAACAAAGAGGGAGGCAGACATAGCTAGTGGGGGTGCGGTGGCGGCAGCGGTGGAGGGCGGGCTGCAGCCTGGAGGAGTGGGGAGTGGACTGTGTGGGGTGGTGTTGCGGGGGAGGGTGCAAAAACTGATCTTGTCCCTGGATGCTCCAAATTCTAGCTACATCTCTGAGAGCTAGAAGGGATTCTGTGAAACATGAAGTTCAGTCCCTGTCAAGTAGGCACAGTGAGGAATTGAATTCCCAACCTCTGGCTTCATAATGGTTGCTGGGGAATCCTTAACCACATTGAACAGCCTTACGGAGCTGCCTTAGGGGCAAGTCACTTGATGTAAGGATTCTTCTCAAGAGCTGAGCAAACTTGCACCTCACCACTCCTAGACTTTCGTACATCTCCATCTGCAATTTGTAAACTGAGAATCACATCAAAGAGAAGACAGGCCCAGTCTTCTGTTGACTAGCAGACATGGGCCTAGCCTTTTCATAAACATCTCCATCTGCTAAAGAAAAATTGGGTCTGATTTGTCGTTGTCGTTCCTGGCGGCATCGCAGCGATCGCGCAATGCCAAGCGGCACTGGTTTTAAAAATAAAAAAAACCTGATTCCCGGCCAAAAAAGCAGGCGAAAACATGCCTGCCTGAGGGCACAGAAAAAAAGTTTTAAAAATAAAAAATCCCAATTCCTGGCGAAAAAAGCAGGCGATTGGGCGAAAATATGCCTGCCTGAGGGCACCTACCAGAAGGGTGGTTTCTGGGGGGGGGTCCCCGGCCTCTCCCCCTCCTCTCCTGGGCTGTGCAAAGTGTGCATCCTCGTCATCTCGCCAACTCGCCAAGCGGCGCTGCACAGAAAAAAAGTTTTTTTTAAAAAATAAACCCGATTCCTGCCCAAAAAAGCAGGCGATTGGGCAAAAATATGCCTGTCTGAGGGCACCTACCAGAGGGGTGGTTTCTGGGGGGTCCCGGCCTCTCCCCCTCCTCTCTGGGCTGTGCAAAGTGTGCATCCTCGTCATCTTCCTCCCACAGAAAAAAGTTTTTTTTAAAAAATAAACCCGATTCCTGCCCAAAAAAGCAGGCGATTGGGCAAAAATATGCCTGTCTGAGGGCACCTACCAGAGGGGTGGTTTCTGGGGGGGGGTCCCCGGCCTCCCCCCTCTCCTGTCCTGGGCTGCTCTGGTGGGGGGCATCCTCGTCGTCTCGCCAACTCGCCAATGCGGTGCGGGCGGGGGATCCAAAATGGGGCGACCGCAATATTTATTTTGAAATCGTGGTCCAAAAACACACCAAAGCACCACAGAAACATGCGAAAATAGCTATTTTAAAACTGCCTGAATTTTTTCAGTAGCAGCAGTGGGTTTATCTTGCAACAAAACGTCTCCATTGATTTTATTTTATTTTATTTTATTTTTACTTTTTAACACCTGTGCAATGATGGGCTGGCCATGGGAGTGGACCATGCAAATTTTTGGAGCCATTCCACCAATTGCATGGCCACTTGGCCAGGTTTTGACCGAGACTTCTGGGATGTGCCAGTCGGGCATAAAAAGCCCACTAACCCTAGCCCAAACCCGAACCCGAACCCTAACCCATACGCCAGTACACTGTCCTTCTTAGTGGGTCAGAGAGGCACCCAGAGGTGCAACCCAGTAACTCACCCTAACCTTACCCGTAACCCTAAGCCTAGCCCTTGTGCTAACCCCTAACCAGTAAGCCAGATGTATACTCACATTGCACTACAGCAAGTACACTTCCCTTCTTAGTGAGTCACAGGGCGCCCGTAGGGGTCCTCTCTCACTTGCAAACCCCAGCCTGCTGGGAAAACACTTGTGAGTCACAGAGGCACCCGAAAGAGAGGTTCTGCCTGCCATGCAACTTAATGGTATGCATATCCAATTGGCTATGCATGCCATTTAGGGAGCCAGAGGAGGCACCCACCCCAGAGAGGTGCCTCCAGGAGCCCGCTCCCCTTCATGGCTGGCCAGAGGCACCCACCCCAGAGAGGTGCCTCCAGGACCCAAAAAGTACTGGCCTGACAAACAAAACGATAATTTTTGGAAAATTTCATGGCCAAAACGGGCGGCTCTGACACATGACAACTCAAAACGTAATTTTTCCTGTTATCTCTATTGACTAGAGATAATTTTAGAGAGTTCCCTTTGACTTACTAAAAAATGGCCGATTTTCATGGCATTCGATAATACAGTTAATTGATTTTTATTCTTAGGGAGGAGGAGGGAAAGAGATCACAAGGAAGCAATGTTCACTTCCAACCCCACTTTATCTGAACACCCTACTTGCAGACTGTAATTAAATTTGTATTGCCTAAGCAAGTTTACAGAATAAAAGCATGCCAAAATATAATTTTTGAGGGGGGCAGGGCTGGAGGGGGGGCAATGTCAGCAACTCAACAGACTGAATGGCCACTCAAATGTTTTCAGTTAAGTTCTTTTTCGCCTGGTCACTGGTTGCATGTTCACAGCACCTCTGTCAATGTGTGGCTTTTGTTTCCACTGTTTGTTTGACCAGGCACATGCTCATTGCTGAATAGGGGCATCTAATTATCCTTCTGTGTCCCCCATTCCTCCCTGATTTTTGTCTATAATGAGCACATATTCAGAGGAATCCTGGGAAGCTTATGCTGTTTAATTGCCTGAAAAGAGCCCAGAAAGAAGGCAGCCTTACAAACAAGCCATTCAGGAAGCCACGAGAAGGGGAGGGGAGGTACGCGGTAGTTAAAACAGAAACAAAACCAGTACAAATCCCTCATTTATTATTTTCTTTTTACACTGAGGTATATTCCTCCTCCTTAGGTTTGTTTTGAATCAACCATATCCTTGTTCTATGGGACATCTTCAGTGTAGGGTGGGTGGGTTTGCGTGTCTCTTTTAAAGAGAAGACTTCAGCTCTTTCAAGCTGGCATCCTATTAATATCTTTTTGTTCCTTCAAATGAGTTCTCTCTTTTTTGGGGGGGGGGGGAAGAAAGCCCTTATTGAAAGGTGCATCATTTAAGATCAACTCTTGTACTGCAGTGATGTTCTGTATTTGTGCTGGCGAGAGAGAACATCAGATGCAAGCGAGGTGGTGGTGGGGAATGAGTCATGCTACAGCAGCTTGCCGTGAATGCTCGAATGAACAGGGAAATGCCAGTTTAGTCTGCAGACATTAGATTG
Source organism: Phrynocephalus forsythii (assembly GCA_029282475.1). Classification (NCBI taxonomy): domain Eukaryota; kingdom Metazoa; phylum Chordata; class Lepidosauria; order Squamata; family Agamidae; genus Phrynocephalus; species Phrynocephalus forsythii. The sequence continues at coordinate 76,157,185 of JAPFRF010000008.1, read as the reverse complement.
TGCCCACTCAAAATAACTATTTTGAGAAAGACTTTATGGGACAATGCCAGATGGGGCAGGGCTCTAGGAAGTGCATGTGGGCGCATGGCCGATGTGTTTTCCCAAGAAGCCAAGAATGCCCTCTCCTTCCACATTTCCTCATGAGCCAGGATCCTCATGAATCCTTAGTGTCCCCACCCCACCCCGAGCCATGTCTTTTTGCATAATACACATGTAATGTAACCTGAGGAACAGGCATTGTAAGATGTCATCTGGAGTTTGCAAACAATGTCCCCAAATTGCAGCCATCTGCCTTGTGCAGCTTTCATTGAACAGACACAATTAGTAGACAAAACAACAACAATACCCCAAATCTATTATATTTTGCCAGTCAAACACTTGCTTGCCTCAGCCTGTATGGAGAATCAGGTCAAACATGATCCCACAGTGGATTTGGTTAAACCATATTGCTGATAAGTAAAAGTGATATATTTCAGTCTTTCCTATTCAAGAAAAAAGTGCTGGAAATATTAGTCTGCCACCAGACTGGAACATTACACTTAAAAAGAAATTTGTTCTTGTATTAGTCTGTGCAAGTGGAACCCCACTACCCAGTTATAACTATCCATTGCCACCTTAACTATTGTGGCTCTGTTCTATGAAATCCTGGAGCTTGGAGTTTGGTGAGCTGTTTACAACTCTCTGCCAGAAAGTTCAAGAATACACATTCACCTTTGAGGTGGCACAAAGATTTCTAAGTACCTTACAAAACTTCAAATCCCAGGAGTCCCTAGGGGCCATGAAAATTTAACTGGCATCAAACTACTAAAACTGTATCATGTATCTGCATGCTATTTCTTGACACCCAATTTACTGTTTATGTTCATGTTGTTCAAATTAGATAAGTAGTGTGTTGTATCCCGTTATTTATACACAGAGTCGCCATTGCTTACAAGTCAATGAAAGAGGAGAGTGAAAAAATGGGCTGAAGCTCAACATCAAAAAAACTAAGATCATGGCCACCGGTCCCATCACCTCCTGGTAAATAGAAGGGGAAGAAATGGAGGCAATGACAGAATTTATTTTCTTGGACTCCTTGATCACTGCAGATGGTGACTGCAGCAATGAAATTAAAAGACGCCTGCTTCTTGAGAGGAAAGCAATGGCAAACCTAGGTAGCATCGTAAAGAGCAGAGACATCACTTTGCCAACTAAGGTCAGGATAGTCAAAGCTACGGTTTTTCCAGTAGTGATGTATGGAAGTGAAAGCTGGACTATAAAGAAGGCTGATCGCCACAGAATCGATGCTTTTGAGCTGTGGTGCTGGAAGAGAGTCTTGAGAGTCCCCTGGACTGCAAGGAGATCAAACCTATCCATCCTGAAAGAAATCAACCCCGAATGTTCACTGGAAGGAAAAAATTTGAAGCTGAGGTTCCAGTACTTTGGCCACTTCATGAGGAGAGACAACTCCTTGGAAAAGTCCCTGATGTTGGTAAAGATTGAAGGCAAAAGGAAAAGAGGGTGGCAGAGAATGAGATGGACGGTGTCATCGATGCAACCAATATGGATTTGACAAAACTCCGGGAGGCAGTGGAGGATAGGAAGGCCTGGAGAGCTCTGGTCCATGGGGTCACGAAGAGTCGGACGCAACTGAATGACTGAACAACAAAAACAACAAGTCAATGAAATTTAGGGAAATATCTTAGAAGTGTGGAACTGGAAGGCACCCTATAGAATGATCATCAGCTATGGCTACTGTCAAGGAGACACAGTCGGAAATGAAATACCTTCTGGTTCCCTTTAACAGCCAGTTCTGATATTGCACATTTGAAATATTTATAAAAAGAGATAATAGGAAATTTAAATATACTTTCATTGCTAGCTAGGACTGATCAGAGAATGACATTATCATACCTTCTCAGCCTTTTGAGGGGAAAGTGTCTTCAGAAGTAGCCTTCAACTGAGTTAACAACTTTGGATAGTTGGTGAGGAAAGGATTTGCCTGTAACAGTGGGGTATGACCCACTTGGTGGTGGTGGTAGTAGTGGTGGGCAATAGCTCAGTACTCACAATGCCAACTTTTGTCCAGTTATCTGCTGTGTGCATAATTCCCAGGGAGCCCAAAGTACAAGAAACCCATCTGGAGAGCCATCAAACATCTTCAGAGTGGCCACCAGGCACTTACATTTTGCAGGGATAGGCAGAGGCAGCATTGCCTTCAGGTTATTCAGCAGGGCATGCAGATTGGCTGCTTCAGCTGGTTCTGCTGAAGTTCAGCTGGTAACCTGGTTTAGAAAGGCCTAGTTCTGCTGCAAAACTGTGCAAGGCTTTTTGTTTGTTTGCAATTGGATGAATTTTGGAACTGCCTGGTGTGATCAATTTCCTCATGATCATATGACATGAAGTGAAATACACTCCAGCATGACCTCAATCCATGTCCAAATTGGACCTTTTTGATACAGCTGTAGGGCTACTACCTTTGCCCACCAAGCCCGGTAATAAAGAGACAAGACACATGTTTGGAGTAAACTTGGGCTACAATTTATTTAAATCAATTAACTTAATTCTGAACTGCTCCTCTCTAATCAAGGAGGCCTAGAAAGTGCAAGTGGTGTCCTTAAAATTGAGATATTAATTAGTTAAACACTGCACTGCTGTTCAGCATTGAACCATGATTAAAGGCGGACTTCTGGGCTAATATATTATTTAAATCTATTCCAGCCTGTTCTAATAACTGTACCACTTGCATTGCCCTGCACTGAAAGGGGGCTATTAGATATGCTACCTTATCCCCTAAAGGCATCCAATACACCTTCCAGGCCTCCTTGCAGGTTATCAATGAAGTACCCCAGGCCATGATCCAACAAATGGACACCATCCTCCCTGAACAATTTGGGACAACCAAATCGAATAGCTGGGTGCATGATTACAGACCCGACTGTTTCTTTAACAAACTTACAATTTTCCTTATTTACCTTTACTCTGGCTTTGTTAATTTGCCTAGGGGCCTGAGCATCTCTCCAGTTTAAATGCTACCTCCTCTGGCAGGACCTCCGGAACAACTTGGGCATTCGGCACCAGTGCTCTGAACAACAGCATCTGTTGGTATAAGAGTGCATCAGCAATATAGTTTATGACTCCAGGAACATGATTGGTATGCACAACTATATTATATTGCAGACACTGTAATTAAATGCCCTCACTAAATCACTCTGGCAGACTTAGAAGATAATGTATTAACTATTTGAACACAGAGGAATTGGCCCATTCACAGGTCTACAGCCGTAAGGCTCCTACAATTGGACAAAGTTCTAAAAAGTTCAAGTCTCTAGTCCTTCCATTGCTAGCCCACTCCTCAGGCCACTGCCCGACACCACCTACCCCTGTAAAATATAGTGAAACTGAGTGCACTGGAGGCATCTGTGTGCACTTGATATTCCACTCCAAATGTAACTCTGACTTCCAGAAGGACAGGCCATTAAAGTCTTTTAAGAATGAAAGCCAAACCCGCAAATCCTCTTTCAACCTCTTGGACAATTTGTATGATGGTAAGGCTTTTTAAGTCCCACAGTGGCTTCATATAATTTCCTTACAAATCCTCTACCTGTTGCCACTACCCTACATGTGAAATTCAAGTGACCTATAACTTCCTGAAGTTCCCTAAGGGTGGTTTTGTGCATACCCGTGTCTAATTCAATGCCTAGATGTTGGGCCATCTGATTTCTCATCAGCTAAGGGCACTCCTAACTCCTGTGTTACTTCCTTGAACAACAGCATCAAACACTGACACCGAAGGGAGCCCACTTTCCCAGCAAATAAAAATCATCTAAATAATGCATCACTTGGTGAGAGCGAGCTTTACTCTTAACTCACCAGTCTAAGAAAGTGCTAAACTTTTCAAAAGCAGCACAAGAAATAGAACATCCAAAAGGCATTGCTCTATCCATATAAAATTTTTCTTCAAAGGCAAAATCAAGCATCTGGCAACAATCTGAAGGCTGACTTGATATCATATTTACCCAATAAGGCTCCCTAGCTACAACCCCAGACCATTCTAACTGCCACATCAAATGAAGTATACTTAACAGTACATAGTTTCTGGGGTATGTTGTCATTAACTGACAAACCCTCAGGATATGATAAGTGATGTATAAGTCTATACTGGCCCACTTCCTTCTTGGGTACAATACCTAACAGGGAAAGCATAGGCGGGGTGATGGGGAGTCATCAAATGGTCTCAACACCCTACCTGCCATCAACTCCTTGCCAATCTTATCCATAACAATGTGTTCAAATCCCTTAACGGATCTTAAATTTTCTGCTAAATGAGGAGTCCTTACCCCATGAAATGGAATTCTAAAACCAAAATTAAAACCATCAAGCAAATATTTGGCATGACCTGATCAGGGTAAGACTCCAGCCAAACCACCAATGTGGTCACCTTAATTGGGTTAGGTCCCTTTTCCCATTGTGATTGGTCCTGGTGGGTTACGTCTATTCTCCTGGTCCCTAGGGCAGGCAGTAACACAGTGCAGTCCCACACAGATGGAACAGATGTGTTTAAATTGGCAAGGTTGCCTGTTGCAGAATCCCTTGTTGTTATATTTCCAGCAGGCCAGGTGGGGTTAAACCACCTAACCCGCTACCATGTGGGCCTGAAATTGCTAACCATATTGAGATATCAAGTGAACACTATCAAAACGGTCACCCAAGACTGGCCAGCCGAGTCATCAATCTGAATCACAACAAGTCGTATGGTACATCCCAACGCATATTCAGGGACTTAGCTACTTGCATTCTGAATGCTTCATCATACTGCAGCCAAGCTATACCTGGAAAGTCAGTATGGGCTCTAAAAATCATATCCATATATTGAATCAATGCATAAGCTTTCTCAGGCTTAGCCTTACTCATGGTCTTCACATATATGAAAAATCCTGCCAGCCAGTTAGGCCAAGTCCTATCTGGCTACATCTCCTAATTTTTTCTTTTTCTTCCACTTTCTCAAATTTCTGGCTTTCAATTTCCCTTTTCAATAACTCAAATAAATCAACATATTCCCCTTTTATAATCTTATCTATCACTCCGAGTAGCCACACCTAAGGAGGCGCAGAAGTCGCTTACACGCAACCGCACCTTCTCTGTGGTGGGCCCCTCACTGTGGAACCATCTTCCGACTTCGCCTTGCACAGTCCCTGCCCACCTTCAAAAAAGCACTTAAAACCATGCTTTTTAGGGAGCCATTTGGCGACCTTTAATTTAATTTACTGTGTGATTTTTTTCTTTTCTCTCCCCCCCCCTTTGATGCCTCTTGCTGAAGGTTTTCCCTCTTATTGTTTTGGTTCCATTTGACTTTTACTCTGCTGTATTGTTGTTCTTAATCCTATTGTAAACCGCCCGGAGTTCCCCGGGAAGATGGGCGGTATAAAAATGAAATAAATAAATAAATAAATAATAGTTTCTGGTAAGTATGCTAAGTGGTATCCCAATGGGAGTGACTAATCACAAACTGGCATGTATCTCTGAGAGTCAGGTGTAGGATCTGGGTTACTTACCTGGATACTACCAACAGAAGCACTTGTCATGGTATCCTGACTTGCTTGAACACCTATCTCCTTAGATGCTATTTACTAGTTTGCCCTTATGTTGTCACCTGACTAAAATGTGTTTGGTGCAAAGCCCAAGGATGGAGCAATGGAGGGACCCGGCACCCATGTCCATTACCCATGTCCATCTGTCTAACATCCCAGACTCAGTGTAGGGTTTCCCAGTGTAGGTATGCTCACCTGGCAGGGGCGTAGACACTTGTGGAAATGGCCTTCCACCTGCACTCTGACAGCCTGCAGACAGGTCCAGGACCTGCAGTTCCTGCAGACCCATCATCCCCTATGGTACAGCTGGCTCTGCAGATGCCACCTCCTCCACATGCATGACCTCAGAAGTAGCCAGTGATCTCTGGGTTCATTCAATAAGGCAATTCTAAAAATGGGGGCATCCCAAACAAAAAAATGTAAGTTTTAAATTGGGCTACTTGTTGGAACAATATTTTGCAGATTCAAAGGAGACTGTTTGCTCTTGCTTTCTGACAAATATGGGGAGGGTTGCTTAAAGGGTTTTTTAATTATGATTTTTAAAAGTAAAACTATTCCTCCCACATGCAGAAAAATTGAACTTAAACATTCTCAGGATTAAATAAATTGCATAAATTGAGAAAACTTTCAAGAGAATGGTTGGCCCCACCTGATTTATTTTATCTGGAGGGATTCCAGTCTTTAGAGGGCTGAAATGCTAATCTTCAAAAATGGCATTTCAAAGGGGGGAAATAGCTAATTGTTATAAAACTGAGCATGTGTTATACAGGCTAGTCATCAGGAGGAATACAAAATGAAATAATGAATACATTCATAGGTAGGAGATAGGAGAGGGGAATATATAGAGAGAGAAAGGTTAGAGAAACAGACTGAAAAGACAGATTGTCTTTAAATAGAAAAACAAACCCAGGTTTGCTTTGAAGCAAGCAATGGATTAACAATCTTCCAAAAGGGGAGATATTTAGCTAGCACCAGGAAGAAAGAAAGATGATGCATCAAAGGATTCTTCCTCATTGGAGTTGCACCTTGCATGACCCCAGCACAAGGTAAGGGATTAGTTGATTCCATTCCTCCGCTTCTGAATGTCACCTGGGCTCCTGCATTTCATTTTGGAAGCTGACCACTTCTAAAATGAAAAGCCCATTTCTATTGCAGATGACAAAGGGGCCCAAAAGGGGTTGTTGAATTAACCAATCAAAAAAGGCTAGAAATCCATCACTTTATATTAATGAGACTTGTAGCTTTGAAAGAATGCCAAGCGATGATTTTTTAAAATGGAATCAGTGATTTCTGCTGAATATTGCAATTTATCTTTTGATTCATGCCCATTTTAAGTCTCCACCTCTCCATAATCGACAACCACAGTAAATTATATTGTGCCAATGTCCCTTAAGTTCTCCTGGTTCTTAAGCATCAAGAGGCTTGGGAACAGGTCCTGATCAGCAGTTAATAATTTACAAAGCTGATTTCATTAGCACCCTACATTTAAACAGCTGCACTATTTTTAATGAATAGAAATATCTGCCAAGCTGCACTATTTAGGTGCCAATGTTGTCTCCTTGGTGTGTGGGCGAATGGTACTGACAAACAGCTATTTTCCTCTACAGAGCCAGAAATCATTTGTACTAGAAACACAAGTGAACTTCTCTGAAGCATTTGGATAGCTACAATTCTCAGACTCATTTTATGATGAATGAATACACTAACTCGCTGAAGCCACGAAGATCTGAGCAATGGTAGGATCATGCACACCCAGGGTCCCCAGCAGCAATGATCACTTGATATTTCTTCCAGTGAGGATAAGCTGGAAAACCCAAATCTGATATGGATGAGAAACTGCCATGTCTCACTGATCCTGGACCCTCAGACATCCTTGAAACTGATGATCCAGAAACATCAGGGTTCCAGGAGGCTGAGCTGTAGGTGAAGATAACTTGGTGCTCACATTGGAGGAATAGCTTGGGCCTCTTCTCTGCCCATGAAAATGCAACAAGATTTAAAAAGAACAGCACAAGCTTTGATAGAAGCTTAAAGGTGATCCATTTTTAAGATTGTCTCCTCAGGAGAAAATATTTCCTAAGGAGTAGACAGTCTCCTTGAGGGAAAACGTCCACTCAGGGGATCAGTAAACCAAGGGTAAAATAATGTATCTGAGCTTCCCTACCAGATGGCCAAACGTCTGCAGCTCAATTCAGGGTGGGATTGCAGCAGCTCAGACCTTTGCAGCTAACTTCCTGACTGCCTGTGCCCATTTGGACCTGCTTGCCAATGCTTCTTGGACTTTCATTAACTAGCCAATGACTTTGGAACTGCCATGACTTTGAGATTATTCAGCTTTCAATGCCCGGTCCCCTGCAGTGATTTACTGACTCTCTGATAGGACACTGTTTCTTTCCTAGGACCATCATGCATAGCTACAAGGCAGCATGTAGTATTCTCTTCTTCAAATGATCAGATGCAGAGGTAACCCAAGGGGAGTAATTAATTCCTGGGTGGTCACAGTGACTGAGGGGGATCTCACAGGTAAATATCTGAGTTGATTTTTAAAGGGGCTTATTATTAAAAACCTGTATTATTGAGGAAAGAGTTGGTCCAAAGAAGTGAGAATTAAGACATGGGAAGTGGCAGTATACAGCATAGAGGGAATCTTAAACTAATTATAGTAGGACCCCTGTATCCACTGATTCATTATCCACGGTTGGCAGAGGAAATAAATAAATAAATAATTCAGCAGCCACAAAGCAAGCTACTGTCACAAACAGCAGCTGTAAAGCAAGCTACTGTTGCAAAACAGCAGCTGTAAATCAAGTTACTATCACAAAACAGCAGTTTTGAGGACATTTTGACATTCTCTCTTATCCACGGTTTTCATTATCCATGGGAAGGCTTGGAACCAATCCCCAGCAGATACTGGGGTCCTACTGTACACAAAAGTGGCTCTTAGATACTGGGGCAACCAGTTGGGGGTGGGGTGGGGGAGAAAGACTGTCTACTTAAGCAGCATTCCCTCTACTCCACCACCAGGACCGTGTCTCCTCACACTAATCACTGGCTGGCTCCACAGGTATTTGGACTGCAGATTATTCTCATTGCTAGGGGTGGCTTCTAATGTCTTCAGTAGAGATAGATTTGAGGATATTCTCTTCCAAGAGTTTGGATAAGGGTATAGAGATTATTTCAGAAGCACCCCATTTCTGTCCCAGAATGGCATCTTCAAGGCTGTTTTCCAAGCCCTGGAGACTGACCAACAAGGCCTGCAGAATGAAGGTTTCTGAAGGCATGAATCAATAGGATGGCTTTTCTCCACAATTCTGCAAGCTACACCAGGATAGTTGGCATCAACTGCGAGAAGGTTGCTGGATGCACAGCATGCCCAACTAGATTTTGACAAGGCTCAGTGTGGGCCTGCCAAAAAGCTGCTCAGGCATAAAACTCAAATTTATAGATCCTATTTATATCTTATTCTGTTTCAAGAGAGCTGAGGACAGAGTACAAGAAAAACAATATAACACTATTTAAATAGCTTTATATATATAATTATTTTAAAAAGGTAAACAATGTAAACTACAAATGACAATTTAAAATCATTATACTCACACCTGCTAAAAAGAACTTCCACAACCAACTCAAGTCAACAGCCTTAAATCCCCAAAATTCTATTGAACATCCTTTTGTTATGCTTGGAGGTGAAAGGAAATGGATGTAGATATTAATCAGGATTCCAACAGGACAGCATTCCACAGCTAAAACAGTCCTGCAGTCAAGTGAAAATGAGATATACTAGCACTGATGGAAGGGCAAAAGTCTATAAGTGAGTTGAGCTGCCTTATAAAGCTTGCCTCCATACCACAAACACCCTCATAACTGCATTTAACCCCAAGACAGACCCTGCTACAATGCTTTGGCTTCCACAGACATCATGAAGCTTCTGTTAATACTTTTGCTCTTGGCCAACCATTTTCATGTCCTTATTGAGAGTGTCCTGCCATCTCTGTTTTGGTAACCCATGTGGTCACTGGTCATAAGTTTTCAGGTGGTAAGCAGTTTTGTCAATGGTGGAAGGTGTCGCTCTGAAGACAGGTCCCTACCATGAAGCTGACTTTTTCTTATTGTCTCTGTAACTGATTTCATGCCTAATTGCTGTCTGATAGTTTCTATTATGATGTGGTTGAGTAAGAAGATACTCAATATTCAATTGAGCATAAACATTTCTATGGTGTGGAGATGGCTCTGTATGCCCATTGCTGCTGCCCAGCACTCTGTGCCATAAAGGGGGACAAAAGTCTTCCAAATCGTAGATTTAAGATGCATTAGCATCTTGTCTGTAGCTAAGGTCAACAATGTATCCAGGACACATTCACAACACCACTAGTGCCTCCATCACTTTGGAAATGCAAGACAAGATACCAAAAGATATCCACCTTCTTTAGGATTCATCCATTTATTTGGAATGTTCCATTTATGATAACAGTTTTTCTTGATGTTTAGGTGGAGTCCAAAGTGGGTGAGGTGGTTATTCCATGTCACTGCACTTCATTCCTAGTGCAGTAGCGAGAATGCCATTGTCGGCATACATCATTGTCCAGGGAGATTTCTACTGCAGGTGTTGTGAGATGATATCCATGGCTAATACAGATGGGCACAAAACGAACAATTTTTCATTTCCGTTTTTGTTTTTTGTTTCATTACATAATGAAACGACAAATGAATTTTGTCCCCAAAATGAAACGAAACAAACAGAAACTCCGGAAATTTTGTCATGTGTTTCGTTTCCATTACTGCAATACAGTAAACTGCTTTAAATGCTAAAAAAATTAAAAAATTGAAATAAATGGTAATGAAACAGTAACAAACGAACAAAAATGAAAACAATTTTTTGCTAAAATTCGTGAAAAAATGGAAACAAACCGACACGGACCCTCCAAACGACAAACGACAAACGAAACTCCATTTTTTCTATTTGTGCCCATCTCTAATGGCTAATATAAGCAGAAGCATCAGAAGCATCACTTGAAAACTGCTAGAGAGCCCAGCTGAGCATCACACATGGCTGCTGGTGTTCTTGTATAGCATTTTGACCGAGTTGATGAGTGGTTCCAAAACCCTGTAGTCATGGAGGGTAACCAGATCAATAAGTGTGGTAAATGGTCAAATGTCTTATCGGGGTTTAGGAATGCCATGCACCATGACTGGATCTTCTCTTACTTGCCATTCTTAAAGGCTGTTGTCTTCTCTTGCATTTTCTCTTGCACTAGTACACAGCCATGCCTGCTCATAAATATAACAGCATCTCAGTTTTGTGACACAAAAGATTCCATACACACATGGACAAATGCATAGGAATTACAGGAGATAACTGCATGTTTCTTATACATCGTAAATGTGATGATGCTGGAAATGGAGGATTGCATTTTTCTTCTATTTCCTTTCATATAAAATTTAAATTGTTTAACTTCTTAAAATAACTATATGTTTCAAACTATTTAAATTGTTCTATATTGTTTTGGTTGATTCTGATCCTTAAATCTTTTGACATAGGATGAGACATATGCCATTGGTTAAATGTTTTCTCTAACTCTTGTTCAAGACACTGACATCCTTCAGTGTGGTAGAATTTTGCTGTTTTTAGCATCCTATGCTTTAACGTTCATATTAAATGCATTTAGAACAGAGTATTTCTTTATATGTTTTTACCAAATAACATGCTTTTCTATACATGTTCATGTCACATAACATGCCTTTATAATAAAGCTATATAGTTTTGTTACCACTTGCTTTGGGCTATATTAGTTCTCTGCTTGTTTGTGAGTTATAAATAGCCAGGAACTGCATACTGACTGTCTGCTGACATTGAGCAAATGATGATTTTAATTCTCTCAAACAAGACCATCTCAGGTTGTGGTTCTGTATAGAATGTTTTGAGCTACCTATATTTTCTTTCTTTCTTTCTTTCTTTCTTTCTTTCTTTCTTTCTTTCTTTCTTTCTTTCTTTCTTTCTTTTTCTTTCTTTCTTTCTTTTGATGCAAGTTATTTAGTTAAGTTAATGCAAACAGTGATTTAAAATGAAGCAGAAATGTTTTGAGCTGTTATCACAGGCAAAGGTTGTTTTGCAAATAATATCCTGCATGGTGTAGTTTTTTCCCAATGGGTATCTGCTCTTCTCATCAATTACATTTATCTCTTCCAGGTCTTCTTTGGCATTTCTGTTGCTCCAGAACGAGGAAAGAAACCCAGCCTCTTGAATGGAATCAAATCACAGTAAATATGTGTAAACAATGATTATTCAGAACAAAGTGGAAGAAAATAGGGAGTTAGGTTGACAGCTGGCAACGTAGGTAGATTACTCTGAAGAAGAGATGGGCATGGACGAGAAAAATTATGGTTTGTGGCTAACCATGAACCACCATGAAACCCTGGAAAAACAAACTGGCTTGAAGATCACTTTTCATGCCTGGGGATGGTGGTGGACTACCTTCTCCTGCCACCCACCTCCTCTGCTACCCTCCCACCTACTTTTCACTGCTCACACTACCTCCCTTCCTGCACCTGCCACTGCATCCTCTGCCCCCTCCTTTGCCACTGCTGCCATCCTCAGAGGCAGCAGGCCGCACCTCCCTGTCAGGAGCTGAGCTTGCTGCCTCTGTGCATGCACCCAGAATAACTGGGTGGCAGGTGCACACTCAGAGCCAGTGGGCTCAGTTCCTGGCAGGGAAGCCAGGCCCAATATTTCTGAGAATGGAAAGGGGTGGAGAGGAAGGAGAGGAGTGTCAGTGGCAAATGTGGCAGGATGAGGTAGAGAGTCAATGGGAGAAGTGGAAAGGGGGTGGGGCAGGCGTACTATTCTACCAAAGGAAAACAAAGGGCCAAGCAGAAAAAAAGTCTGGTGCTGTATTTTGCTTTGGCAAAAATAGGATCCCTCGACCAGGTTGTGAACCAAACCACAAACCAACCCAGTTTGTTGTTTTTTCTGGTTCGCAGTTCACTTGGTGCTCATTGCTACTCTGAAGCAAGCACCTTTTTCTTTTACTGTGTCTTCTTTACAAGTAGAGATGGGCACGAATCGAAAAAATGACATTTCGTTTTTTTGTTTTTCGTTGCGGGTCTGTTTCAATTCGTTTTCATTTTCCGTGAATTTTTTGGAAAAATTTCATTTTGTTTTTTTGTTTTTAGTTTTTACCCGCTTTTTGCGTGACTTAAAGAATTTCCACGCACAGATGTCCCCCAATGCCCCAGACCAGAGGGAAAACACTAAAAAAATGATGCTGGCAGAGACACAGTATAGACTAGGTATGCAGGGAGGCTGCAAAGGCAGCGGCAGGCGTTGCCCAGGGCATAAAGCAGCCACAGAGTGGCAGGGGAGAGTACTCACCAAGAGGTACGCACGCACACAGGGAGGCTGCAAGAGAAATCTCTTCTTTCTCTCCCCTGAGAGCCAGGCTGCAGCCAGTAGGAACACAGAAACACACACCTGCCTGCCTGGCCTAAAGTAATGAGTCACAGAGACAGCAATCCCACCCTAACTCCCACCGCAGACTGCAAGGAGGACGGCGGCTGCCAAAACTTTTTATGCCCTCTGTGGCTGCCAGACCTACCCAGTCTGCAACCTGGGCATGCTACTGGTTCAAATTGTCCAAGAATTTACATGATCCCATCACATGGCTTCCATCCATTTTGTGGCTGGAATCCATTTTGTGTCATCCTTAAAGGGAAAAGAAAAAATACATTGCGAGGGGAGAAAGACAAAAACAAACGTTTTAAGGACACCAACCCCCTGGAAGGTAATAATTTCAAATAATTATCACTGCATTTTTAAGGATGTCCAGGGTGTTTTAATACCCAAGAAATCAATATTAGGCATCTGGGAGCCATTTTGGGTCGATGTCCCCTAACTCACCTTAAAGGGAAAAAAAATACATTGATCTGAGAAAAGACATAAATGCATGTTTTAAGGACCCCAACCCCCCTAGTAGGTATTATCAGGCAGAATAAATAATTATCGCTGGGTTTTTAGAGATATTCAGGATGTTTTTTAACATTTAAAAACAGCTCATTTCATTGTGCATTGCCATTAACGAAAATGAAACGTAACAAACCTAATTTTCATGGTTCTGTTCAGTTCGTTCCAATGTCATCACAATTTTTGTTATTCATTTTGTTACATAATGAAATGAATAACGAATAATGGAATGAATTTTTTTTTCCGTTTCATGCCCATCTCTATTTACAAGTAAAAATGCATACTAGGGTAGGTCTATTGGAAGCTGCTTCTCATTTCTGCTACTAGAGATGAGCACAAAACGAGCAATTTTTCATTTTCATTTTTGTTTTTTCGTTTTGTTATGTAACAAAACGAAAAATGAATTTTGTCTCCAAAATGAAACATAAACGAAACGAAATAACAGAAATTTTGTCGTGCGTTTTGTTTTTGTTGCGGCAAATACATTGAACTGTAATGAATGCTAACGAAACAGCATTTTTTCATTTTCATTTTCATTTTTTCATTTCATTACATAACGAAACGAAAATGTTTTTTTTGCAAAAAATTCACAAAAAACGAAAACTAACTGAAACGGACCCCCTAAACGACAAATGACAAACGAAACACCATTTTTTTGAGTCGTGCCCATCTCTATCTGCTACTATTCCTCTGCCAGGGTGTTTGCTATAATTTGGGGGGATTGGGAAATTTGGAAATACTTCTTCGGATAGTGTTATTTACTTGTTTGTCTCTCTTTTATGCTGCCTTTCTTCCTGCTAAATGACCAATGGCAGTTCAGAAATTGTTAGGGGAAAAACAAATAAAACCACAATAAAATATTATATATTTTTAAAAAATCTGAACATATACAGTGGCACCTCTACTTACGAGCGGCCCTACCTATGAGCAATTCGACTTAAGAGTGGAAAACCTTTGGTGTTTTAACTGATGCCTTACAAATTTTAGATGCTGTCTGCTCTACCTACAATGTTTTTAATTTTTTATCAAGATATGGCTGCTCTACTTAAAAGTTGTTCAACCTATAAGCATGCATTTGGAATGGATTAAATTCGTAAGTAGAGGTACCACTGTAATAGTATCTAACAATAAGTTAAGACAACTAAAATCAGAAAGAGAAAGAGAGAAAAAACAAAGCATGCTGGTTTATATATCGCCCACAGTGATCAAATCAATCTCTGGGCAATTTACAATTTAATTATGCATTTTACATATTGCTCTCCCCCTCCCCCAGCAAGCTGGGTACTCATTGACCTTAGAAGGATGAAAGGCTGAGTGAACCTTGAGCCAGGTACCTGGGGTTGAACCTGGGTGATGAGATAGGTTTTGGCTTCAGTACTTCAGTTTAACCACTGTGCCACAAGAAGACATACTGTATGTGTATTTCAAAACTTTGGAACACACTTTAAGTAATAATAATGTCCAGCACCTAAGATCAAAACTTTCCCTGCCTGGTTAATTGTTAAAGGCTGCCTAAAAGAGTAACTTCAGCAGCACAGAACAAACAAACAAACAAAACACACACACACACACACACACACACACACACACACACACACACACACACACACACACACACACACACACACACACACACACACACCTCTGCTATTGCTTGTCACTGGCTCCGTTTCTACTTGGGCATGTTTTGTATCTCCCTGACACTTTTAGACTTTGTCCCTTGCTGTATAATATTTAAATAAAACCACCAGAAGAGATCAATTGAAGCTCTTGGATGAGGTTTTCCCCCTGTGAGGCACATAGAAGGAGTCTCATGGCACAGTGATGCAGTACAATGAAGACTCTGTCCACATCCTGAGGTTGACTGAACCTTTCATCCTTCAGCAAATTGAGTACCCGGCTCATGGAGGAACAATATGTACCCTGCATAAATAAATTATAAACCACCCAGAGAGTGGTTTAAGGGCTATGGGGTGGTATATAAGCAGCACACAATCACTTTTATATGAAAGTTTTACACACAGGACAAGTAATCTGAAGTTGAAGGCTTCAGAATATGAAGCCCCTCTAACTGCAATTCCCATCTTTTGGTAATATATCTGAGCTTCTGATATCAGACATACCTTAGGGGTTTCAGCATGTCTAAATCCATTTGTGGAAGATCTTATGATATACTTTACAATCAAATCCAAGTAGCAGTAGAGATAGGCACAAAACGCTAAAATAGCATTTTGTTTCATTTTTCACTTCATTTCGTTCCAAATTTCCATTTCCTTTTGTTTCATTTTTCTTTGATGAGTCACTTTGTTTTTTTGTTTTTTTAGGGAATGAAACAAAAAATGAAAAATTAATTTTTTTTGTTTCATGCCCATCTCTAAGTAAGCAGTGCTGGCTCTACTGTTAGACTGAGCGAGCTGGCCATGAAAGGCAGCATAGTTTGTATGCCATCAAATTAAATCATATTTGAAGTCATTGGATTTAAATTAGTCAAATTTAAAACCATTAAAACAGTACATATCTATCATCTGGAAATTCCCCAGGCCCTTCATAGTCTGTAAAAATAAATTACAGTACAAGCTAAGAAGGACCTGGGGAAATCAAACATCAGGTTTCCAAGCATCCGGTTAGTAATCAGTGTCTAATGTAATGTTTAACTATTCTTTTATACTTCAATTCTGGGACATTTTAGACTCAAAATCTTCTCTCTTCAGTATAGTAGCTTACCTTTTTAAAAAAAAGGATAAATGTGTAAATTGCAGGGACACTGCAAACATACATGTTTAAAAATATCTAAACCACCTCTTTATTTTGCTTTGTGCCTTTGAATTGATACTCAGGTTTCAGGGCCTGCCCAAGATATGTTGCTGCCTGAAGCATAAAAAAGATAGCATTCTTTCCCCTTTCAATCTAAAAGGGGACTAAGGGCCTTTTCACACAACCCCTAAGATCCGCTGGCCACTTAAATTTGGACCAGAGATCTTAGGGGTTTGTGGCTCTTCCTGTGTCCCCACCCCTCCGCACTTCCTGGCTGCTGGCTGCGTGAGGGGAGGGAGAAAAAGAGAAAGAAAAGCATGCTGCTCACCTCTGTTCTGCCTCTTGCTCCTGCCGGCAATATTCCAGTCTCTGTAAAAGTCTCTGTAAAAGTAGCTCTTAAAGGGGCAGGAGCCAAAAAACAACAAACAGAAGCAAGGAGAGCCCCGCACTCACTATCCTTACACCGCATCAAATAATTTTCACCTCCAAAGAGCACGTACTTGAAAGGTGCGCTGGGATGTGCTAAAGTGGGCGTGGTCGCACTTAATTTCCTGTTAACTCCGGAGCTGGTGGGGATACATTTTTAAGCTCCGGAGCTGGGAGCCATTTGCCCCAGAGTTTAGGGGTCGTGTATAAACGCCCTAAGCTGGAAGCTGAAATTTAATTTAACGTTGGCAAAGAAATACTGTCCTCTGTCATATCTGAGGGCAGCAGGCTAGTTGAAAAGGTCATTTCTCCACAACTTTGTCCTTCAGAGAGGCAAACAAACAGGGTCTGTGGAGGAAAGGGTGCTGCTGTCATTGCTGCCCCTCACCATGTACCCTCAAACCAGTTGTCTCAGTCTGCCTAATGGTAAGAGCAAATCTGAATAATGTGGTATGAAAGCACATTCAGTAGTTATTTTTCTCGGTCTTGGTTCTTGCCAATTTATTCATTTTCAGTATTTGCTGTTCTATGCAATTATTCATACTCTGCGAGACAGTTGCTTTCTTTCCTACAAAGTAAAGAATTTGGTTTTTATTCCAGTCCTTTCAGTGTCAAGGCTCTCTCTTAGTTTTCCTTATCTAAGGTAGGATGATCCCTAATAAGCCTTTCAAAAGACTGTACTGTTATTTTGTCAGGTACCTACAGCATTGTGTCTGTGTGCATGTGTGTGTGAAGAATCTTTTTTAGTTGTTATAATTAAAGTATGAGTAAGACAGAAGTACACTGCAAGGAGGAAATTATATATTTTATGACTGAATGAAATGGAATAGCGGTGCCAGTCAACTTGCATAAATCTAATGAGGCTCTTTTGAAGCAGTCTGATTTATTTTCTCCCCAAAAAGAAAGAAATTTGAGACTCTAAATTTCTGTTCTCAGTTTGCGGCTGTTTGCAATGTCAGATACAAAGACTGTAAAAATGGGCATATTCCTAATAGTTTAAAATGGTCCTTGGAATAGTTATTACTTTTGTCACCACAATGGAATCTATTCAAGTTTCCTGAGGTTCTTTCTGCTGATTTGTGAAGTGGATTTCATGACACTAAAATGTGTCAGTCTCTTTTGATATTCCACTAAATAGGTTTTTGGGGGACGGGCATAAATTGATATATTGCAAGTAAAAATTGCTCCCACTTCTGAAATAGAGTGTTCTTTTCCCGAACAGAAGTCTCTGAAATGAATATGCATGTCGCACTTTCTTCCTGTCTTGTTCTGGCCAGTAGAATCCCAGATGTGTTGATTGGACGATGCCCTTTAAGACTTGGCTGGTTGCAGGTGGTCACGCAGTAAAGGACAGGAGGCAGCTCTGGGATAAATCAGTGAGTGCAGATCAGGGATTTCAGGGGAGCAGGAGTTTGAAAGGGGCAATATCATGTCACACAATAGGCATCCTGGGCCACGGTCCTGCCAGCGTTTTCTGTGTAGTTTCCCGGCAGTGAACTGCGTAGTAAAAGATTGCGTGCTAACTGGGAAGAGAAGTAAATTCTGGTCTCAAATGACCATGCCCATGAAACAGCAGTTTTAACAAAGTTTCCTAAACCACCACCAGAGGCTGGATTTAGAAACTTCACTTGAAAATGCTTACTTATTTGCTTCTGTAACCACAACAGGACCCTGAAAATATGTAGTAAAATCAGTTGTTCCCCTTTAACACCATGGAGGCTTGGAAACTAGAGCCGGAAAGAAGGACAAAATGTGATGTAGACAGGTAGAGACAAAATGTGATGTAGACAGGTGGGGCCCATCGAGTGGAGGAGGAGGACCTGTGTGGTGATGTCTGGCAAAGGAATGAATGTGGTTTTCTTCTTCCATCTAAAAAATCCTGTAATGATATCTGTTTTCATGCAGAAAGCATCCTCAGGAGATGGGGACTCTTTCTTTGAATTTGGTGCCAGGGGAAAATTCAGCAGTGGGGATCCGGGCACTCACAAATGGAGCTCAGAGGGTTTACGTACAGCCCCCAGGCTATGTGCCCCTGCGCTAGGCCATCTAACAAACTGGTAAATAAGGGGGGATGCTAAAATAAAGGTGTTGGTTCCAGTGTGAGGATGCCACATCTTGTGCAACTAGGAAGAGCAGTTCAGAGGCAACTCCCTGTCAAAATTATTAGCTTTTAATTGGAGACCCAGAAAGAGATAGCTCACCAAGCCTTCAATCCCTTCTCTTTATTTCTATCCCATCACACAGTGCACTCAAGTCCTTGCCATTATTTATTTATTTATTTATTTACAAGAGTTTTTTAGCCGCCCCACTACCAAGAGGTCTCTGGGTGGCACACAACAAGTATTAAACACTATAAAAATAAAACTTATTAAAAACTATAATATAAAATACAGTTCAAACAACACACAGTACAGATTATAAATTATAAAACCCTGCTATTCATGTGTCCAACCAAATAATCTAATTAAAATGCTGGCCATATCTTCATATCTTCCTTTTAATAGGAAAAAAATATAACAATAGAATTTCTGCTCCAAAAAATTGTGTGAGAGCAATGTTAATATCAGATGTCCAAGACTGGGGCTTGGGAATGTGGTTTGCAATGGTCTGAGCTTGTGGGAATCTTCTCTTTTTAAAAAACTGATTATTTATTAGTACTCAACTTCTATTCTGAATCCGTACAAATGACACCATCTGGAAGATTTAGGGTTGCTTTTTAAAAATCACAAAGGGGTTGTCAAATGACACACAATATTGTGCTGAGTGCTGAGTGGCCTTTGGTTTTTAAAATATTTATTTATTTGTTTGTTTGTTTGTTTGTTTGTTGTACCATCTAGCAGTGAAGCCACTCTGGATGGTTTACAAAATATTCAGCAAAGCACAAGACATAAACAATGTACAATATATAAACAATGCAACATAATAAAACAGAGTAAACAAACTTAATCAGCAATAAAAAATCATAAAATGCTTCCCTCTGTGTTGTTCTCCCATCTCCATCTCTGGGGGGGAGGAAGTGGCAGGCAACAGTGAGGAAGGGACAGTGGCGGGATGTGGCCACGTTGGCTTCTTTCTCTTGCAAGCAGCTGTCTCGAAGCCTCCGGGAGCAGGTGAAAGAAATGTCTGGGCCACTGAAGGGAAGGAGAGAAGCAGGTGAGGCAGGCTTGAGGTGGTGTGTGTGCCAGAGAGAGGGGCAGCAAGCTCGCTACAAGCCCAGAAGTAAGTAAGATGTGGGTGCCTTTGGCTTTCTGGCACATCTTTCATTCATCCCCCCTGTTCTTGTCCTTACCCAATTCCAAAAGGAAGGCACCCCAAAAGTGGGGGATGGACGGGGCAAGCGGAGGCATGACCCGGCTTCACTCCCGCCAGACAGTTTCCAATGGGGTGCATCTTAAAGCCGTAAACCAGGGCAGCCCATTGGAATTTTTCACAAATCGATGCATGTCTATTTGTTTCGCTATCTAATTTTTTCAGTAACCGAGGTATGATACAATAAACTCAAAAAAGAAATGAAAAGTTTACTTTTCTTCTGAACTCCTTTCTTTTCCTTATTCTTTCAGTTAACCACAGGCAACATCTTTCTTTGTATGTTCCTACCTTGTTATTATTTGCATGCTGCTGGCTTCTTTCCTCATTTGCATTCACGCCTCCACAAAACCTCACAGAAATCTCCTCTAATCCTCACCTGAAACCCATGACATTTTATAGCCAGCACCTATCAAATTAAAACACAAAGCATTCAATTGAGGCAGCAAAGGATGCCTAAGAAAAATCAGATTAGGAAAAAAAAACATTGTGGTTCAAGAAGAGTTCAGCCATAGTCTCTAAGGAGTTAATAAAAAATATTTTCCCCAAGTTTTGAACAATTATGCAAAGTCTTGCTGGTCACTATTCTACATGCATTAACATAAGGTGGGTGGAAAGTTGCTATTAACATTTATTCAACAGAATTACTCTCCTGGCAAAGAAATTAGAGGGATCTTAAGCATTTATCAGAACTACTCATAAATACAGAGAAGAATCAGAATGAGCAAGGTAATCAGGCATGTGTTTGCAAATGCACTTCTATCTGCCTTTCTCCTGCAAATGACATCTACTGCCCATTCCTTCCACAGCCCCAATGCTTCTAAATGTCATGAGGAGCAGGCAAAAGATGGCAGGGAATGTCTTCCTCAGCAAGGACTGTGCTCAAATGACATCACCTTCCTCTTGTAGTATAGGCTTAAGGGACCTTGGATCTCCAGCAAGAAAACCTTAGTTTGCCCATTCTCATCAATGGTGCAAGTGTCTCCCTTGGCAGGGAGTGGCGCTTTCAGGTCTCCTCTTACTAGGAAGGTTATGCTCAAGACGCTATGTGCAGAAACTACTCCCAAGAAACCAGTGCTGTGTGCACCATTCTCAAAATGGAAGTCTTCCTTCTACCGTGGCTGGGTTGTCTTCACCTGTAAAATTCTAAAACTCAAATTTTGCATTAGGGATGACACATGCTTAGGAGCTGGAATCCTCTTAGTATTGTAGAGACATTATTCTGACAGACTTTCATTCCTGAACAATCATATTTGCAAATGCAGTGTGCATTTATCTCCATCTGACTAAACTAAACACTAATTTTATTTTATTGTGTTGTATTGAATATTTTTACTCTGCCTTTATCCTTGGAAAAGAAGAAGGCTTACAGTAATGAGGGATAATATACAGTCCAGTACAATTAAGATATTCAATTATTGAAAACAGGCATTTGAGGGACATTTTACAGGATTAAAAGGCAATATTTCATTAAAGCTACAAGAGAGAGTAAAAATTGCATGTAAAAGTTATATGTGATGGAAACTAAAATTGAAAACATAATGTCAATGAAATCACACAAGGTTATAAGTAGAGGTGGGCACGAACCAGAAAACCCATGGTTCGGGTTTGTCTGGTTCAAGCCCACCCTTGGTTCGGTTCGGGTTCAGGTTCATATGAATTTTTAAAAACTTCGTACGAACCCGAACTGATCCGAACCGGTTCGGGTACTTACTGCCGGTGGTGGCTCGGCACCATCACCAGCTGCAAGGAAGATCCATTTAAAGACACCCCTGTTCCCGCCTCCGCATGCGGAGGCAAGAAAGAGGAGTCTCTTTACACATTTTTCCCTGTGGCTAATGACAATGCCCTGCGCTATCATTGGCTGTGGGGAAGATCCATTTAAAGAGACTCCTGTTCCTGACTCTGCATGTGGAGGTGTGAAAAGGGATCTCTGTAGTAGAGATGGGCACGACCAGAAAAAATGATGTTTCAAGTTGTCGTTTGTCGGGGCGGGTCCGTTTCGGGTCGTTTCCGTTTGTCGCGATAATTTTCAAAAATTTGTCGTTTCCATTTGTCGTTTGTCATTTGGGTTGGGGTTGGGGTTCGGGTTGGGGTTGGGGTAAGTGGGCTCTGGGAGGCACCTCTCTGGGTGCCTCTGACGTCTGACCCACTAAGAAGGGAAGGGAAGCATAACGCGAAGCCGCCGCGTACCATACATTACATTATGTTAGGGTGGGGGGTAAGTGGCAGAGACACCTCTCTCTGGGTGCCTCTGACTCACTAAGAAGGGGAGCGTACTAGCGTACTGACGTACAGGTTAGGGAATGGGATAGGGGTAGGGGATAGTGGGCTGTGGGAGGCACCTCTCTGGGTGCCTGGGACCCACTAAGAAGGAAAGTGTACTTGCGTACGGATCTGGGTTAGGTTGGGATTAGGGTAAGGGCTAGGCTTAGGGTTACGGTTAACGTTAGGGTGGGTTAGTGGGCTGCACCTCTGGGTGCCTCTGAGCCACTAAGAAGGACAGTGTACTGGTGTATGGGTTAGGGTTAGGGTTAGGGTTAGGGTTAGGGTTAGGGTTAGGGTTAGTGGGCTTTTTATGCCCTCTGGCACATCCAGAAGTCTCAGTCAAAACCTGGCCATGTGATTGGTGGAATGGGTCCAAAAATTTACATGGTCCCATCCCATGGCCAGCCCATCATTGTGCAGGTGTAAAAAAATAAAAATAAAAATAAAAATAAAATAAAATAAAATAAAATCAATGGAGACGTTTTATTCCAAGAAAAACCCACTGCTGCTACTATACCTAATTTTCAAATGTTTCTGTGGTGCTTTGGTGGGTTTTTGGACCACAATTTAAAAATAAATATTGCGGTCGCCATTTTGGATCCCCCCCCACCGCATGGCAAATGGAGACGACGAGGATGACCCCCCCAGCCTGGTACTAGCAGCCCAAGACAGGAGAGGGGGGAAGGCCGGGGACCCCCCCAGAAACCACCCCTCTCTGGTAGGTGCCCTCACTGAGGCAGGCATATTTTCGCCTGCTTTTTTGGCCGGGAATCAGGGTTTTTAAAATTATTTTTAAAACTTTTTTTTCTGTGCTGCTTGGCATCGTGCGATTGCCGTGATGCCATGAACGACAACGAAAAATCAGACCCAATTTTTCTTTTTCGGTTAGGGTTTGAGCTGGAGTAGAATAATTCTCGTTACCATTACCCGT
Organism: Phrynocephalus forsythii; assembly: GCA_029282475.1. Taxonomy (NCBI): domain Eukaryota; kingdom Metazoa; phylum Chordata; class Lepidosauria; order Squamata; family Agamidae; genus Phrynocephalus; species Phrynocephalus forsythii. The sequence goes on along the minus strand of JAPFRF010000008.1, from coordinate 76,133,973 downwards.
TATGTAACGATAACAAGAACCAAAAATGGAAACAAGAATTTCGCCACTCTGTGCCCATATCTACTCTGTAGACATTTTCCCCCATGGCCAATGACAGCGCCCGGCACTGTCATTGGCCGTGGCGAAGATCCCTTTAAAGAGACCCCTGTTCCCGCCTCCCCTGGGCCTGGTCACAGCTTCTTTTATTTTTAATATTTTTGTGTGATTTTAGGGTGCTGATCCGTCCACCCCTGTGGCCAGGTCGGCACTCCTTTTTTGATTTTATTTTTATATTTATTTTATTTTATTAGTTTACTTCTGGCTTCCGTGCTACAGCTGTACCACAGGCCTTGCTTTTTAATTATTATTTTTATAGTGCTGCCCGTGCTGTCCCTGGGGCCCGGTCAGCACTGGGTTTTTTTTAATATATATATTTTTTGTTATTTTAGGGTGCCGACCAGACCACCACTGGGGCCCGGTCAGCGCTCCTTATTTTATTTTATTTTATTTTATTTTTTATTTTTTCACTTCCAACCATGTAACCTGCGCTACAGCTGTAGCGCGGGCCGGTCGGCTTTTCCCACCTGCAGCCAGGAAGACTGAAGACCTCCAGCAGCACAAGGGAGGAGACATCGCCACCATTAATGACCCAAACCAAACCAAACCATTTTTTTGTTCGTTTCATTTCATTCTAAAATCACTCTGGGGTTCATGATTTGTTTCATTATGTAACAAAATGAATAACAAATAATGAAACAAACTAAAAGTTCATTTCATGCCCATCTCTAGTTATAAGTGGTTATAAACACAAAGTCTATGTGATCATGTATGGTAAATTCATATAAAAGACACATTAATAAATAGTGCATCATTCAGGGAAAACTTGCCTGAAGAAAAAGATCTTTGCCTGCTTCCGGAAAGACAGCAGAGAAGGAGCAGTCCTGGTCTCTAGTGGGAGGGAGTTGCAGAGTCTGGGCGCAGCAACAGAGAAGGCCCTTTCATGCTAAACTAAAGCAAACTAAATCTGAAGATATAGAAACAGGAAGCATTAAAACTTATACTGTGACAATGAAAGCCTTTGAGCACTTAGGACTCTTATTCTCCTAATGATTTGTTAACAATAATGTATATTTTGGTCCTGAGAGCTGTTGAAGCCACCATCAGCACTGCTTCTTTCTCTTGCGCAATGAAGCTTTTCCCCCTTTGGTGGAGGAAAAAAGGGAAATGGAGGCTATTTACAGTTCTCAAGCATGTTAGAAAGATTTACATGCATTTGTTTGGAACATTTGCAAATTCTACTCCCTTTTGAGGAAAACCAAAGGGATAACCATATAATGCTGTTAGAAATATAGTGGTGGATGCATTTATTAACCAATGTGTCCATCTTTATAACAACTATCTGTGTTAAATGTGTTCTCGAAGGCTTTCATGTCCAGAATCTGATGGTTGCTGTGGGTTTTCCAGGCTGTTTGGCCATGTTCTGGTAGTTTTTCTTCTTCCTAAAGTTTCACCAGCCTTTATGGACAGCATCTTAAGAGGCCAGGAGTGCAGGAAGCTAAAATTATCTCTGTGCTCTGGTGTACAGTGTGAGATTGTTGGTTATTTATAGCTATGAGATTGGGATTTTGTCCTTTTCTGGAGATTAGGTGTTCCCTGTGATCTGGGTGTTTCTTGTGATGGGGGTGGCAGAATAAATGTTTCACTGTGCTCTAGGGGGTGATCCGTATCCATGGTTGATGGGTGTCATTAGCTGTTATATTGTGTGATGTGATCACTGGTGCTAATGGCTGGGTGGAGACTTTTATCAGGCTCTTTTTTCCAGTATCAGAAGCCAGACTTTTTTTTTCTTTAGACTTTTCTGTGCTGGTGTTTGTGCATTGAAATCCACAAACACCAGCACAGCTTCAACAAAAAAAGAAGGTTCAAAGATTAATAAAGCCTGGCTCCCAAAACTGAAAAATACAGCCTGAAAAGGGTCAATAATCTCTATCTTGTTGCCAGATGGATAGTACAGAAATCAAATAAATAAATAAATAAATAAATAAATAAATAAATAAATAAATAAAATCATTTTAAATCCCCAGTCTCACACATAGATATTATTAGACATGGGCACGACCAGAAAAAATGACATTTCGAGTTTTCATTTGTCGGAACGGGTCTGTTTCGGGTCATTTATGCTTGTCACAAAAATTTTCAAAAATTTGTCATTTTGTTTGTCGTTTGTCGTTTGTCGTTTCCACTGCGATTTAGCGCGATTTGACTTCCCAGAGCATAGGGGCATCAGGGTCGACGCTAGGTGTTTTTGCGCCCTAGGCAGCGGGGGGCGGGGCGGGGGCAGGGGGTGCGGGCGGGTGGCAGTGGCGGGGGCCATGGGCGGGCAGTGGCCGCGGGTGGGCGAGTGGGCGGGCGGCGGTGCGGGCCGCAGGCAGGTGGCGGCGTGAGCAGACGGGTGAGTGGGCTGTTAGGATATCACTTAGGATAGAGGTTCTGTTCTTGGCTTGCACCCCAAATGTGTGTGTGTGCAAGCAAATTGAAGTTGGGAAGAGAGAAAATAAATGGTAGTATATAATATATTTTTAAAATAAATCCACACTGCCCACTCCCAGTCGAACCTCCCCCTTTATCCAATATCAGGAAAAAAATCCTCACAAACTGCCAGAGAAGAAATAAAGAATAAACTGCTATTCCCTTCAGCAGACAAAGCTGCAGGGAATCAAAGAAATTATTTTCTAAATTCAGTTCCCTCCCTGCCTGCCTAACTTAAATCACACCAGCAGCCAGCCCTCCTCCCTCAACCACATCCATACACCCGACTGCGGTTTCTGGAAGGTGCCTCGGCTTTTTATGCCCTCCGAGACATCCAGAAGTGTCAGTCAAAAACCTGGCGATGCCATTGGTGGAATGGTTCAAAAAAATTGCATGGTCCCATCCCATGCCCAGCCCAAATGGGCAGCTCTAAAAAAATAAAAAATAAATAATAAATAAAAATATGTAAATATTTAAAAAATAAAAAATAAAATAAAATAAAATAAAATCAATACGTCGTTTTATTGCTATAAAAAACCCACTGCTGCTACTATTAAAATTCAGGCATTTAAAATAAATAAATTTCACATGTTTCTGTGGTGATTTGGTGTGTTTTTTTACCACGATTTCAAAAGAAAAATTGTGGTCGCCATTTTGGATCCCCCCCACCTCATGGCATGTGGCGAGACGACGAGGATGACCTCCCCCCAGCCTGGTGCAAGCAGCCCAGGACAGGAGAAGAGGGGGGGGAAGGCCGGGGACCCCCCCCCAGAAACCACCCCTCTGGTAGGTGGCAAAGCCTCAGGCAGGCATATTTTCACCTGCTTTTCTGGTCGGGAGTCGGGTTTTTTTAAAAAAACTTTTAAAAACTTTTTCTGTGCTTCGCATTGCGCAATCGCCGCGATGCCACAAACGGAAACGAAAAACCTGACCAATTTTTTCTTTTTTCGGTTCGAGTTCGAGTTCTGACAGCTTAATTATCGTTATCGTTTCCGTTACATAATGGGAACGATAACCGAAAACGGAAATGACAATTTTGCCGAGTCGTGCCCATGTCTAGATATTATTATTCCCAGAGGTGTATTTTCTGCATTGTTTTCTTGATACCACAACACTACTTGGTTCAATCAGATGCGTCTTCTTTCCCACAACTACCTGAACCTTTCTGGAAACTGTTCAGCCAAATTTTCTTTAGCCTCCACCTTGCAGAGAACTGATTACAAACTAACAACGTAGTAACTCCATCTGAAAACACTGCCCCCCCAACAATGCTCAGCCCACTGTGCTATCAGTTCATAACTGCCAGAACAATTGCACATGTTCTATATTACCCTCCTTAGGAAGAGACATGACTTTTCAGCAAAATATGTCACTGAGTGCCTACCATTATATAATTTCTATTTTTGTTCATGTTTGTAAGGTATTTTTAAAATAAAGTTAGCGTAGGTTATTTTAGTTTACATATTATTTATGATGAAGGCAACTGAACTCAAAGGCATGATTTATCATTTTATCTTATTTATTAGATTTATACTCCAATTCTTCCCCCCACAATAAGACTCAAGGCAGTTTAAGGCGGTAGTACAAGTTAAAAAAATACACATCAGTAGCAGCAATGGACATATAACATAACATTACATTAAATTACATTACATATGATAGACAGCTCCACAGTGACTAAAAATATCCATGTACAGATATGTAGATAAAGATTTAGATATAAACATAGATATATAGCAATTAATATAGGTTGTTTGGCATTATTTCCAAGTACAGGAAGATAAAGTGGGTATTTTAAGGGGGGATTGGTGATGCAATTGCTTTGGCATCTCAGTTAATAATGACATGTGACCTGAGAAAGTTTGCATTTTGATTCTGCATCATCCAAAGTTCTTTTGAAGTTTCATCATTGGGTCAAGCATTTCCAGCATAGGTGCTGAACCTTTTGTGCTGATGGTTATCTGTGAGGGTAGGTGGAAATTGAAGTTTCATCCTTGGCAAGAAAGGAGACTTCTGATGAGCTCATACTCACTAGACTTTTTGAGGGTTGGTATCATCTGGGAAGAGAAATTTACTTGAAAGTGTAAGTTTAGTTTTACTGTTAGGCAGATTTGGAGTGTCATGAAGGAGAAGCAACTCTCTCTCTCTCTCTCTCTCTCTCTCTCTCTCTCTCTCTCTCTCTGTGTGTGTGTGTGTGTGTGTGTGTGTGTGTGTGTGTGTGTGTGTGTGTGTGTGTGTGTGTGTGTGTGTGTGTGTGTATGTTGGTTCCTTTATTTTGTTTGTTTACAAATTAAATTGATAAATTTAATTGATAAATTTCTTCTTCATGTTCCGGATTAAATTGATAAATTTAATTGATAAATGGCTTTGAAGATAAGATGGCGGCAAGACAGATGCAGCTGCTGCAGAGTCCGTGCTGGGGCTTTTGTTTTGTCTTGTAATGCTGTGTTTGTTTGCTTAGTTTTGTCTTATTTTTAATTCTTGTTGGTTTGCACTGTTGTTTTGGTTGTTCTGGTTGTTTTGGTAGTCTAGACACTATGGCTTTTAGTTTTTAGTTTCGGGCCGATGCTGGCCGGCTGGGAGCTGTGGTATTTGTGGGGGCTGAGTATAACAGCATTCCAACGCTGCCTCCCTCTCCCTTCGAGGCTCCCGGCTGCTGCTGCCTTTTGCTGCCTTTTGCTGCCTTTTGCTGCCTTTTACTTTTAGCTTTTAGTTTTTAGTTTCAGGCCGACGCTGGTCGGCTGGGAGCTGTGGTATTTGTGGGGGGTTGAGTATAACAACATTCCAGTGCTGCCTCCCTCTCCCTTTGAGGTTCCTGGCTGCTGCTGCCTTTTGCTGCCTTTTACTGCCGGAGCTGGAACCTGGTCGACGAAGCCGTCCCATTCTTGGGGTGAGTTCACCAGTTTTGGCGGCGGCTCGGCTCCGGGTGCATGGTCTGACCGGCAAGCTGGACTCGGTGGTGGTAGTGGCGACGGGGTTGCCATTTGACCAGGGCGGCAGACCGGCCCCGACTGTCTGGAAGACTCGGGGCTGACTGACTGTGGCTGCCTCTGTGGACTCATCGGGGGTGACCCTGCCCCCGCCCCCCATCCGCCTGCTGTGACTGTCGCTACCTGGGGGCCTCGTTGCTGGCTGGCGCCATCTCCCCCCCCCAGTCAGCTGGGAGCGGTCATCATCTGGGAGAGCCCCATGCTGAGGCTACCGGTGGGACTTGGGCGGCAGGCCGGCCGCCGGTGTTGTTTCCCCTCCCCTGGCTTGTCCGGGTGGTCGTCAGCTGGGGAACAGCCGGGCTGGGGCCGCTGATGTCACTCAGGTGGCTGGTCGGCCACCGGCGCTTCCCTCCGCATCACCTGACCATGGGGGTTGTTTTTTCACCTTGGGCGTCTACTGTGGGCTCGGGTGGCTGGTTGGCCATCGGCGCTGCTCCTCCCATCCCCCGAGTTACTTGGGGTGTCACCATCTGGGGGACCTCGCGCCAAGACCGCTGGCTTGCCTCGGGTGGCAGGGCAGCCGCCGGTGCTCTCCCCCGTTCTTGGGGGGGATTCCTCACTCTTCAGGCGGCAGGTCGGCTGCCAGCACTCTCCTCTGTCCCCTGGCTATGGTGGTGTCGCCGTCCGCGTTCTCTCCCCTCCCCTGGCTTGTCCGGGGGGACTACCACCTGAGGGGTTTCCTATGCCGCAGCCGCTGGCCTGGCTCAGGCGGCAGGCTGGCCGATGGTGCCCCTCCCCCACTCTCCCCCGGCTTTGGCTGGGGGGGTTGGCTTTTCCAGATGGGGGGTCCCGCCGCGGTCTCGGGCGCCGGGGTGGCCGCCGGCTTGGGGGTGTAAACATCTGGGGGGACCCCCATGGTGGGGCCGTTAGGTCGCCTCATCATGGGCGAGTGTGAATTTCCATCTTACTCATTCGTGAGTCTTCCCCCTCTCCCGGTTGTTTTCCCTTCTGCCGGCTAGCTAAGTGCCCATGTTTTTTTTTTTTTTTTTTTTTTTTTTCATTTTTTTGTTTTGTTTTTTTTTGTTTACTAACTATTTTTCCCTATCGATGGTTGTATTGTATTTTGTATTTTACCAGCTTTGTATTGTTGTTGTACCTGTTTTTTTCTTTCTTTCTCTCTTTTTTTTTAAAATTGGTGGTTGTATTGTATTGTATTGCTTGCATTGTGCTACTCTGCATTCCACTTGCTCTGTATTGTTATTGTATTTGGTTGCGGTGGTTTATTTATTACTAGTCCGGCTAGTTGCGTCCCTGGTTGTCTGCATTTCCAGCTCATGGAGTCTGCAGGGTGCCATATTAGGATGGTGTCGGGCCGTGGGAGGTATGCTTGGGGCCAGCGGGTCGGTCGGATAAGAAGAACTCGGGACAGGCATTTACGGCCTGTCCCACGTTCTGACCCGCCGGCTCACTGCCACATGTCAGGGATCCACTCCATCCGTACCCCCGGTCTGTCCTATTTGCTGATAAATGCCAGGTCGGTACATAACAAGATCCCTGTCATCCACGACTTGATCGTGGATGAGCGAGCCGACCTGGCATTTCTCATGGAGACCTGGGTGGGTGAGGGGGGAGGGGCTTCTCTCTCGCTGCTTCACCCCCAGGGGTAGTGTGTGCAGCATCTGGGCAGGCCGGAGGGGTGGTGGGGTGGGGTGGCCATTGTGTATAGGGACTCTTTTTATGTCAGCAGATCTGCGATGCTGGTGAGTCCAGGTTTAGAATGTCTACACCTTGTGGTGGGACAGAGGGACAGGTTTGGGATAGTGCTCGTGTACCGTGCTCCCCGCGACCCTGCACTTTCCCTCCCAGAGCTCTCCGAGTTCATCTCGGCGGCACTTGTGAGATCCCCCCGCCTTTTGGTGTTGGGGGATTTCAATGTGCATGCCGAGGCTGGACTGTCGGGAGCAGCTCTGGAGTTCATGGAGTCCATGGCCTCCATGAACCTGTCCCAATTTGTCATCAGTCCCACGCACAAGGGTGGTCATACCTTGGACCTGGTTTTTGCCTCCACATCGGCGGGCTTTGATCTGGGGGTCGGGAGTTTGTTGACCAGACCCGTGTCATGGTCAGATCATTATCTGCTGACCTTCTCCCTGTCAATCACCACCCCACCCTGCAGGGAGCAGGGCCCTTCCATCTGGGCCTGCCCCCGGGGGCTCCTGGACCCTGTGAGGTTCTTGGAGAACCTCGGGGCTGTGCCGGACGGTCTGGATGATGATCCGGTAGACTCCCTGGTCAAAAGGTGGTATGAGGAGGTGGCCGGGGCTGCTGACCGGATCGCCCCCAAGCGCCTGATCTGGTGCCGAGCCCGTTCTTCTCCTTGGTATACCGAGGAGCTGAGGGCTATGAAGCAAGAGCGGAGAAGGCTAGAGAGCAGATGGCGGAATGCTCGGACGGCTACGAACTGGGCTTCGGTTAAGGCGTTGACCGGTCGCTATTCTTGAGCGATAATGGCAGCCAGGAGATCTTTTGCCGCCCTGAGAATTGGTGAGGCCTCGAATTGCCAGGCAGAATTGTTCCGGGTGGTTCGAGACCTCACCAATCCCGGTCCGCCTGGGCCTCCTCCTAGTGATTTCACTAGTGAGTCTTTCGCAGCCCACTTTAAATCTAAGATAGAGGCCATCCGTTCCAAGCTGGATGCCGGTTGCCATGATCCAGTCCCCGCTGTGGCCGGTACTGGGCCGCCTTGGTCACCCCAGTTCATTGAGTTTGGGTCTGTTACACCTGAGGATGCCTCCAGGGCCCTGGGACACTGCAGGCCTGCAGCTTCTCCGTTTGACCCTTGCCCGTCCTGGCTGATTAAGACCACAGGGGACAGCATGCCAAAATGGGCTTCACTAATCCCCTCAGCCTCCTTCAGGGACAGGATTTTTCCCAGTCTTCTGAAGGAGATGGTGGTGAAGCCCATTATTAAAAGACCTGGCCTGGCTGTGGACGATATGTCAAACTATCGCCCCATATCCAATGTTCCCTTTTTGGGCAAGGTGGTTGAGCGAGTCGCCGCCCTGCGTCTCCAGTCGTTCCTGGAGGATAACCATATCCTGGATCCTTTCCAATCTGGGTTTAGGCCGCGTCATGGGACTGAAACGGCACTGGTCGCTCTGCATGATGATCTGTTGAGAAGGGCCGACGGGGATTCCTCTACCCTGCTGGTCCTTCTCGACCTGTCTGCAGCTTTTGATACCGTCGACCACGGTATCCTCCTGGAGCGGCTCTCGGAGGTGGGGATTGGGGGTCTGGCCTTTGGCTGGCTCCGGTCCTTCCTTGAGGGCTGCACCCAGCGAGTGAGCTTGGGGGGTGAGTTGTCGGCTTCCTGGACACTCTCTTTTGGGGTGCCTCAGGGGTCGTCCCTCTCCCCCATGCTCTTTAACATCTATATGAAGCTGCTGGCTGAGATCATCCGGAGATTTGGAGTCTGCTGTCATCAGTACGCTGATGACATGCAGCCCTATCTCTCCTTTTCCCCCTGTGCAGTGGAGGCCATCCAGACCCTAGATTGCTGCCTGGCCACGGTTTTGGATTTGACCAGGACCCACAGACTCAGGCTCAACCCTGGAAAGACCGAGGTTATGTTCTTCGGGATGGGTACTGTGGCCCTCTTCCCAGTCTGGGCGGGTCCGCCCTCCAGCTGGCGCAAAGAGTGAGGAATCTGGGTGTTGTCCTGGATCCGGATCTGTCCCTGGAGTCCCAGGTGTCAGCCGTGACCAGGTCGGCCTTTTACCATCTAAGGCTTATCGCCCAGATTCGCCTGTACCTTGACGGGAGCTCCCTGAGGACTGTGGTACAGGCACTGGTCATGTCGAGGCTGGATTATTGCAACGCTCTCTACATGGGACTCCCCTTGAACCTTGTTCGGCGATTTCAGCAGGTCCAGAATGCGGCGGCCAGGTTGGTGGTTTGTGCGCGCAGTTTCGACCGCATCACCCCCATCCTGGCTCGCCTACACTGGTTGCCCGTTGCCTCCCGAATAAGGTTCAAGGTGTCAGTTTTGGTTTACAAAACCCTCCATGGCTTGGCCCCTGATTATCTGGCAGAGCGCCTCTCCCAACAATTAGATCTGGCCCGACCCACCCGTGCATCCCTGGCCCTTTCGCTCTGGACTGTCCCCCCGAGGCAGGCCCGCAAGATGAGCACGCGTGGGCGCGCCTTCTCGGTGGTGGGGCCGTCCGTTTGGAACAGCCTACCGAGCGACCTGCGGCAGGCCCCCTCCTTGGCGTCATTTAAGAAAGGGCTGAAGACCCTACTCTTTAGGGACGCTTTTAACAACGACTAGTTTCCTTTTTTTTTTTTGCCCCAGCTCACTTACATATGTTTGAACTGCTGCTGTGACTGCCCCTGTCGTTGTCCACCTTTAGCCTTTTATCTTTTTATCTTTTTAATCATTTATGTTAACCGCCCTGAGTTCCCGTCTTGGGAAGAAGGTGCGGTATATAAATATAAAAATAAATAAATAAATAAATAAAAATAAATAAATAAATTGTCTGATTTTAGGTACTATCTAATTGATGAGTGAGTAAAGGCACCATCTGCTACTCAATGTCAGGCATTAAAGCATCTTAAGCATCCCCTATTCCTGCTGATGTTCCCTAGTGACTGATATTTGGAGAAATATTGCTTCAGATACTGACAATAATACTAGTACTTATGATTACCAGCTACCGAGCAGCTTAAGTAATATGAATTTGACAAATCTCTTTAGTTTAATAATAGTGCAATATAAAAAGCCATTAAATACTTATAAACCATCAAACCCCACATACTACACTTATCAAATGATATTACCAGAAAACATAAATCAGCATGAGTGGCTGAGGGGTTGCTAAGAGAATTATTACAGTACTGAATAAAAGGAAGCCAGTTTTTATAAAATTAGTCTATGCTAGAATTCTGGCACCTCAGTTGTGAGTGAGTAGTGAGTTTTTCCATCAAAACTAATTTCTATACTGTAGATTCACAAACATTCACTGGAATTCTTGCTACCGTCTTGCAACACTGAACAACTGTTTGTCTAGCTGGCACACAAGGAAATAATTATCTCTTTATAATGTAGTAGTGCACTCAAATCTAAGAATAAATTCATTAACACCAGTGCTGGATTTATAATACTATTTTGTGATGTTATATTTCTATGGCCACCTTTGGACCTTTTAAAGAGAAATGTGGAATACAAATATTATATTATTTTAAATTAATAACTTATTTATTATTTCAATAATAATTATTACTGATTTTTTAAACACCTTGACCCAGAAATTATATATTCTAGGGCCATGCCACCAGGAATGTAAAGGCATACCAATTTCTTTACAGCCTCTCCAATCATTTTGTCAAAATGTTTGTTTATATCATTCAATTTCATTCAGTTTCTATTCCAATGCTATCAGTGTACGATTTTGAGTCAATGCTGTCTTACTATAGTTGAGATTGATTTAAAAGGTTTGTTGTTACCCCACAACCTTTCTCCTTGTAGTGGGCTCAGAGAAGTCCAAGAGATAGACTTTGGACTTAGTATCAGAGATGAAGACTGACATATCTCTTTTTAAAGCCATCCAAACTGACACCAGCTTTCTGTATACTGAAGCATGTCCATGATGATTACAAGGCTAATACTGTATATCTTTTCTTGCTTCTGTGTTGATGTTAAAACATGAAGAAAAGTCCATAATGTTAATTCATTACTGTGAAGAAATAATGTTGCTACGACATTGTGGCACATTGCCTTTTATTTCAGTGGTGATTGCTGTTAATGTGCTCTGGTATTGGGTGAATGTCATTTAGGTGTTGTTTTTTGCTTGTTTGGTTAATCTTATTCATTTTATATAGCTTTTATACATAATAATTTTATAACTCATTTATAATCTTCCTAAAAGTGTATGTTTGTCTGCCAGTATAACTCATTGATGCTTCTGACACAAATAAAGTGGTACATATGTATTACCCTTAGTGGCTGTTACCTGTCACAGTACCTGTAATATGCCTTTCTTACCCAACACTTCTGTCATACTCTTAGTCTTATCTATGCCTCTGAGAGTTTACCACAGATGAGGAACAAAGAGGCTGGAAAGCACTTCAAGCTTAAATTAAGTACATTGTGGCCAGTATCCCATTTAGATGGCCACACACAGACCAGACATTGTGAACATGGCTGCACCTGTTTGGAGAGGTGCCTGTTTGGCTACCAGCCATGAGCCAGCCACACATGGTGCCATGCAACCAGCAGGTCTCTGAATAGCTCTGACTGTGTCCACAACTTCCGTTCCATGCATGCTAAACTAAATTGGAAACTGGCTTCTACAGTATATGTTCTTTCCTGGAAATTAAGGATTTACCATATAAAAGTGTGCTGCTTATATATTGCCCAATATAGGTTAAACGTCTCTCTGGGTGGTTTACAATTTAACTGTACAAGCTACAGAGAGAGAGAGAGAGAGAGAGAGAGAGAGAGAGAGAGAGAGAGAGAGAGAGAGAGAGAGAGAATGAGACAATGAGACAATGACACAATGACACAATGATACAGTGATACAGTGATACAATGAGAGAGAGAGAGAGAGAGAGAGAGAGAGAGAGAGAGAGAGAGAGAGAGAGACTTGAGCTGGGTATTAAGTTTACCAACCCCAAGAGGGAAGGCTCAGTCAGCTTTAAGCCAGCTGCCTGAGGATGTGATCATACTCAGGTAATGAGCAGAATCTTCACCGCAGTACTGCAGTTTATCCACTGTGTCACAACAAGGCTCCTGTTTGTCTTAAATATAAACGATGCCAATGCTTTTTAACTGCCTTTACCTTTAGTAAAAAGGATCTAGTTTTGTTATTTTACCAATTCCCTGAGCTAGTTTCATCTTCTTCGGAGGCTGGACAGTTAGCCTATGTGAGCTGGGTTTACAGTACAGTGGTACCCCGACTTAAGAGCAGCTCGACTTAAGAGCAATTTGAGTTAAGAGTGGAAAACTGTTGGCATTTTAACTGCCGCCTTACAATTTTAGATATGGTCTGCTCAACTTACTTTTTTTCTTTTTTCTTTTCTTTTTTTAACTTATTGTTTTTTAGATAGGTACCCCGACCTAAGAGTAGTTCGACTTAAGAGCATGCATTTGGAACGGACTACATTTGTAAATTGAGGTACCACTGTATTTCAAATCTTAATTTCTCCCTAGTTCTCATTCTCACTCAGCAACTATGAGCCCTTTTACATGACCCCTAAAATCCGCTGCAAAACACTTGCAGATCCGGAGCATAAAATTGTTTTCCCACCAGCAGGGGACTTTAAAAAAAATAAAGTACACCCACGCCCACTTAAGCGCGTCCCAGCACACTTTACAAGTACCTGGTCTCCAGAGGTAAAAAAATTTCTGGTGCATATTGTAAAGCTGTGGATGTCGGGCTTTCCTCGCCTTCTGTTTGTTTTTGTTGTCCCCGCTGCCCCTTTAACAGACAAGAATCCCTACAGGGCTGCTCCGACGGCAGACGGAGGTGAGTGGAGGTGAGCCTGCATTTTTCTCTCCCTTTTTTTCTCCCTCCCCTCACCTCAGACGAAGCAACAGAGTGCGGAAGGGTAGGAACACAGGAAGAGGAACAAAACCCACATGATATCTGACTGGGGGGGGGGGATCTGAATTTAAGCTACCAGCGGATCTTAGGGGTCATTTGAAAGCAGCCTATATTTTTGTTTCTCTATTCAGCATAGACAATCTACATTGCTAGAAGTAGCCAATTTGTTTTCTTTCTTAGTGTTACTGTATTTTATATGTATGATATGCATCATATTTACTTGTCTAACATCAACTTCTAAGAAATGTCAGAGATTACACACAGCTTAATCAAAGAGCAAACACCTGTTTATTTGAGATGCAACCCTGCCTAGTTGTGATTAAATTGGAGTCAGATATTCCTGAATACCTCTCTCATGGTTGTCTCTACAATGTTAGTGATTTGTGGATGGGAGAAAATTGAGCATTATAGGTGATGGAAACACCATGGCATTAAATAAGATTGAAAAGACACTCTTCTTTGACCATCTGGTCCCCAACAGAGTTAGCTTGGCATGGATATTATTTTCTGATTGCTTAACTGCTATAAACTTATTTTTTTCTGTGAGCTGGAAATTTTTAGAATTTTCTGGACAATTTATTAGAGAAAGGCACTAACTGAAAAAAAATGGTGATTCATTTCGTTTCATTTGTTTAAGGCTTCGGTTTGTTTCATTTCATTTGTAATGAATTTTTTTCAGAAAAATTCATTTCATTGGTTTGTTAATTCATTATTCATTTTTACCCGTTTTTTTTCCCCAGCGCCCACCACGCGGCCCCTGAGGCCTGGTCGGCACTGGTTTTTTTTTATTTTTATTTTTTTATTTTAGGGTGCCAACCAGGCCACCCTTGGGGCCCAGTTGGTGCTCCCCCCTTTTTAAAATTTATTTCTATTTATTTTTATTTTAGTTTTTTTCCCCACTTCTGGGTTCAGGCCCCATGCAACAGCTGTAGTGCGGGGCTTTTTCTCCTCTTTCAGTGCCGACCGCGTGGCCCCTGGAGCCTGGTCGGCGCTGTTTTTTTTAAATTATTATTATTTTATTTTAGGGTGCTGACCAGGAGAGAACACCTTATGCTCCCCCACCTGCCCCTGCGGCACATCAACCTGGTGGGGGGATCCCTCCTCGTTACTTCCACACACACGCACACGCTGCCAGAAGCACCCAGGTGAGCAGCTCATTGGCTGTGCATGTGCCTCCCCCACCAGGAAGGACTCAAGCCGCTCCTACTGCGATGTGGGCATCCAGGCAGGAGTGTCACCGGCAAGAGGGCGGTCTTGGGATTTCACCTCATGGGCGGCGATGTCCTGGTCGGGGAGGCTGGAGCTGGCAGCAACAAGAAAGTGCGCTTAGTTGGTCCCATGGCCACCACCACCACCGTCACCACCAGCACCACCGGCGGTGGCGGCAGCCACAGCAGCAGCCTGCGCTCCAAAGGCTTCACCATCACCAAGCTGTTGGGCTTGGAGGTGGAGCTGCAACCTCCGGCTGCCTCGGCTGTCACTGGCTCGGGCTGGAAAGGCAGCGGGGTGGCTGGGGTGGCTTCGGTGGTGGTGGGGTTTGGAGGCGGCGGCAGCAGCCCCTTGCTGCTGGGTTTGGGCATCCTGTGCGGCTTTGCCACACAGCCGTTGGCAGGGGGCATTACCTTTTACAAGCCCATCTGCCCTTCCTGCAGCCCCAGCCAGAACACCTGCAGCAGCAGCAGCAGCAGCAGCACCATCACTACCAGTATGGACCAGAAGCTGAGACGGGGTGGTGGTGTCCCATTGGGGAGTGTGGAGGTGGGCGCCGTGGCAGCAGGGTCTCCCCCACTTCCGGGTTCAGGCCCCTGTGCTATAGCTGTAGCGTGGGGCTTGTTTTGTTTTGTTTTGTTTTTCCTTTCAGTGCCGACCGCGTGGCCCATGAGGCCTAGTAGGTGCTCTTTTTATTATTGTTGTTTTTATTGTAGGGTGCCGACCAGGCCACCTTTGGGGCCTGGTCAGTACTCTTTTTTTTTTACTGTGCCAAGCTGACCACATGGCCGTGCTACAGCTGTAGCGCAGCCGTTGCCCCCCCGTCACCGTCCCAGAAGCCAGGAAGACCGGACCTCTGGACCAGCACCAGGTAGGAGACATCTCTGCCCCCCCATTAACAAAATGAACCTAACCGAACCAATTTTTTCTCAGTTTGGTTCCTTTCATGTTAAATTTGTCCCTAGGGTCATTATTCATTTTGTTACGTAATGAACCAAATAATGAATAATGAAATGGAAAAAAATCATTTCATGCCCATCTCTACAATTTATTTTAAAACTTCTCCACCACCTCCTTATTGATAACATTTGTAATTATGGTAACTTTCCAGCATGGTGATTCTGCTGAGGGAACATTTCCTTCACCAGAACTGGAGGAAAGGGAAGATGTCTTTTTAAAGTCGTTGTCCACACCTAGATCCTCCCACAATCAGCTGACATAAATGTGGAAGGCTATAATGTTTTCTGCTTATATACTACCCCATAGTGCTTAAAGCAGCTTCTGGGTGCTTTACAATTTATTTATGCAAGATACACCTCCCTGCCCCCAGCAAGTTGGGTACTCTACTGACCTTGGAAGGACAGAAGGCTGAATCAACCATGAGCTGGCTACCTGGGATTGAACCCCAGGTCAAGAGCACAGTTCTAGCTGCAGTACATTAGTTTAACCACTGCACCATGATATTATAGGAAGACTCCATGGTTGGATGCTAGCACAACAATGGTTTGGGACATGCCTCTCTCTATGATCCTCCATTTTTTTTTCACTTTTGCTCCCATTTATTCAGAATCCATCATGAATGTGCAAATGGAAATCTTCTAGATATTATATTCAAGTAACAGTTCTGAAATATTTTATTACATTGTACCACTTGAGTTCAAATCTGTAAGGGGATCTCCATTAATGTCATTGGCTTGCATTTTTGCTGTTCATGTATTTGCAATAAGCTGAAACTTGTTTCTCCATGCATATTCAATAGATAATGGCAAAAGCGTAGGGAAGCCTGATATTATACTGACATATCTCCAGAAAACCTCAGACTCTTGAATGATTTAAAAAAGCATGAAGAAAGAGCACCACCTAGTGAAATACCAGTGAAATATTTGTTGCATAACCTCATTTAACCCATGACCTCCTCCATGCTGCCCTGTTGGTGATGCTAGGATTCCGTTTGCATTCAGATTTAAACCATCAGCCCCAAATTTATAGGATGGTTTTAGATAAACATCTTTCTTCATCAACTTATTTTACTCTGGAAGAATATTCTGATTTACTGTAATTGTTTCTTTTTAATTATTCATGTTATTATATAATGTTTTCCCTCCATTGGCTATAAACACTCTTGTCTGCTTGCTGTCAGGAAACAGTTTTCCAGCACATTCTGTGTGGGTTCTGGATTCAGTACAATATTTGTTGTGAAGTTACTTTTGTTGAGTTAAGAGCACCGTTCTTCACCTTACCATTGTCCAGAAAAAGAGATGTTATCCTTAAATAGGAAAATCAGGAGTTTTTGAATGAAACAACCCATCTGTTTTTGATCCACTTCCAGCCATAAAATCCTTATCCCACTTTTTCATCAAACTATCTTTTTAACACATGAAAATTAAAGGATTTTTTAAAATCATGTCTTCTTCAAATGATGAATTTTTAAAGCATTGTTCTCTAAATTCATTTTTTCCTCAGAAGTACGCAGTATTCAATATATTCTGCTTCTTGTTTGTGCTGGAACATGTAGGAACTATAAAACCCTATAAAACACAAAGGGTTGCTTAAGTTGCAGTCTTATATCCTTTGGGTCCACAAGCATCGTTCTAGCACTTCTTCCTTGGCTTAAGAATGGCATTATATTTTTTTCTTGAAAATGATTTTCAAAATTCTGATTAAAACAGCTGGGGGAGGGAGTTTCACTTGGAAACCAAAGAATCCCACAACCTCTACAAGACAAATGTCCCTGAAATTGTTATGCTGAAACCAGGTTTTCACCACAGAGAAAACATTACATAGACAGTCAGTTCTCCTTCAAATGTGTGAATATCTCAAGGAAGGCCTATGAGGTTTTGCTATCCTGTTTCTCTTTGCCCAGAAATAAGTCTCACTGTGTTTAGTGAGTTTATTCAAAGGGTATAAGATAATAAACTAATAGAGAAGTAGAAATGGCTTGGAAGTGTATGGGTGTTTTTTCAGCCTGTTAGAAGTTGGCTTCAAGCAAAAGCTTAAGTTCCTCTCAGCTCAACAAAACAAAAACCAAGCTAGAAAATAACAAAAAAATCAAACATTTAATTTGCATTGAGGGGTATAATACAAGTTTAGCTGAATTAGAATTATGAATTCAAATTTGTGTGTGTTTTTATTCATCAATAGCTTTCCTCACATAGAGTTCTCAGCATTGTGTCACTATTAAAACAATGGAATTAATAACATCTTCCACAGTGAAAAGGCTACCAGTTCAGAAAGGAGTGGAGGGACATTCTTTTTTAGGGATGGGCACCTAATGAAAAATGAAAATGCTGTTTCGTCATTTCGTTAGCTAACGAAATGAAATGAAATGAAATGAAATGGGGAAGCAGTGTTTTGCTACAAATGAAATGAAACATATTTTCCCCTCTAGAATGAAATGAAAGTAATTCTAGCCTACCCCATGAAATTTGGAAACGTTTGGGGTTCAAGGAGCGGAGTTAAGAAGCTCCAAAGTGGGTGCCCCTGGGAAAAAAACTTTGGTTGGGCAAGCAATAGTGCTGTCTC
Organism: Phrynocephalus forsythii; assembly: GCA_029282475.1. Classification (NCBI taxonomy): domain Eukaryota; kingdom Metazoa; phylum Chordata; class Lepidosauria; order Squamata; family Agamidae; genus Phrynocephalus; species Phrynocephalus forsythii. Next base: position 76,116,200 of record JAPFRF010000008.1, on the reverse strand, counting down.
TGCTTCCCATAGGATTCCAATTAGAAGGTTTTTTCCTAGTGGCACCTCCTTTGGAGCTCCATAACTCAGCCCCCGTACCCCAAATGTTTCCAAATTTCATAGGGTTTCCCTAAAATCACTTTCTGAAGGTACCCCTGCTACTTTGGTGCCCCAAGGTAAGTAATTTTTGAGTGCATTTTTAAAAATATGCACTTGTTTTTAAAAAAATTACTTAGTTTGGGGCTCCAAGTTAGCAGGGGTACTTCCCCAAAGTAATTTTAGGGAAACCCCTGAAATCTGGAAAGATTTGGGGGTAAAAGAACTTAGTTTTGAAGCTCTAAAAAAGCTGGGGGTAGTTAATTGGCAAAGTGCACTGAGAGCGTGGAGGCAAATTAGGGAGTTTACTCTATGGTATTAACTCCCTAATTGCCTCCACGGTCCCAACACACATTGCTAATTTACTATCCCTAGCCCCTTTAGAGATTCATAACTAAGTCCCTTTACCCCCAAATCTTTCCGGAGTTCATGGGGTTCCATAAAATCCCCTCCACACACCACGACCTGTCAAAAAGCCCCAGCTGGTAGGCAGGAGGAGGGGCAAAATGCAGAATGGAGCATGTTTTCCCCCCTAGCTGCTCCACTCTGCCTTTTGCCCCTCTCCCGCCTACCAGCAAGGGCTTTTTGACAGGTTGGGGTTTGGAGAGGGGGCACCCCGCTCCCACACCCCAATATGTCAAAAAGCCCCAGCTGGGAGGCAGGGGAGGGGTGAAAGGCAGAATGGAGCAGCAAGGGAAAAAACTGCTTCCTTCTGCATTTCACCCATCCCCTGTGTACCAGCTAAGGCCTTTTGACAGGTTAAGATGTGGGGGGAGGGGCACCGCCTCTCCAAACCCCAACCTTTCAAGAAGCCCTAGCTGGTAGGTGAGGATCACAAGTAAGAAGGACGTTAAAGCTCTGTTTGAATTTACCACTGCCTCCTTCCTTCTCCCATGCTCCCTCCTCCTCCCTGGGAGGTTTTCTGGACAGGGAGGGCTGTGGGCAGTGGGGTTTTGGTTTCCAAAACACCCCACCTGGAATGAGGGGACAGGGGGGAAAAGAGCAATCAGGCATGAAATTTACTAATGCCTGACTGCTCCTTTCCTCCTACCCACCCGCCTCCCAACTAGGATTGAGGTGTCAAAATCAGCTGGGAAGAGGTTGCTAGGAGGCTTTTGAATCCCCCATGGCACCAGCTTGTTTCATTTTGTTTCATAAGTAATGATTTTTTTTGAAAAAACTGAAATGCAGGGGGAACAAAACAAAATCCAATTTTTCAATTTCTTGCCCATCCCTACTCTTTTTGCTGATCTACACAGAGTCTCCCAAAGCACAAATTGAGGTGAAGTTCTGGCAAAGCAAGGCCCTGGTGAAATCAGTGAGACTGCTTGTAAGATTACAGTTTTAGCTCCATAGAACTGAATCAGGTCTTTGGTGAGATTACTACACTCCATTATGAGCCACGATATCTTAATTTAAGACTACCTTGAGAATATTTGTAAAGGCATATTTCAATTGAATAACACTGATACTTTCCTAATTCTTAGTTCATGGGAAAAGTACACTATATTCATAGAGCACAATCACCACCTAGTGGATTGTTCTAATATACTTACTGACTTTTTGTGATAGTGACTTGAATTTTAGATGGGAGTTATTTTAAAGATGCATTTAATATTTTAAAATATAGTTTGATTCTAAAATATCCTGTGGTCCTAGGGAAAAGAAAGATGAAACTTAATAAACCTTCCATAACCAGTTCTCTTTGGTTTGGAGGAAGGTCTCTTCACATTTTCCTAGGACTAGCCTTTGTTGCTGTTAGGAGATGAATAACAGGACAATCCAAAACTCCATGTTACGCTGGTGATGATGAGTCTGGAATGGGCAGAAGCATCTTGTGTCAGCACAAATGATGGCTGGTATTGGATCTGTGTGTCCAACTAGATCTGCCAGTGCTGGTTGCAATCAGCCAAGAGAAAAGTCAAGAGTTGGGTAGGGAAAGAGGAGCTGAGTTTTGCCACATCCAAATTTCTGTGAGCCCTGACACGCAGACACTATGCCAGAACAAAAGTATCAGGATAGTCCTAGGTACTGTATTTGCTGACATCCTTAATCTGAGATGAGTTGTGATTCAGCACTTGCTTGCTGTCAGGTCAGCTACTTCAGACATCTTAGCTTAGTTGGGATTAGTCATTTCTTTTATTTATTTGTTTTAGAGTATTTTTTACCCTGCCTTTCTCCTTGGAAAAGGGCCCAAGGTGACTTACATTGTTTCCTGATGGATAATATACAGTCCAGTACAGTTAAAACATGTTCAGGTATTGAGAACAGGGCATTGAGGGACATCTTACAGCATAAATAGACAACATTACATTAAAGCTACAAGAAAAATGCACACAGTGCTTCTACCAGTTCCCCTGGACTTCTCGGGTATCAGGGAGACTTTCTGGTATACCTGTGTGACTTGGCAGTACATATTGCCAGAGCACAGCAGTTTTAAAAGTGGTTCGTTGTTCATTATGTTTGAATAATAAACCCATTTCTCTTACTAGTAACTCCTTATTGCAAGGGGTCAGTTGTTCACTGCTGGCAATTTATATCTAGTAACCCTTTAATTAATAATGTTTGAAGAAATAGTTACACTTGTTACCACTACTTCCTTTTTTTTAAAAGTTAGCTTTTGCATTTGACTAGTGGAGAGCTCAGTGGTTTAGGTACCTGGCCGTGGTGCCAGAGGTTAATTCAATTCTCCATTGTGCCTCCTGTGAACAGAGCCAGCATGTGTGGCTTTGGGCAAGCTGCACAGTCCCAGGGCACCCCAAGAAAAAGGGAATGACAAACAATGTTGTTATTCTGTACCTGGAAAATCCTGAAAGGGGCTGTCATAAGTCAGAATTGACTTGAAGACACATGATTCTATTAGTGAGTTACTAATTGCTCACTTTATTTTGTTTTGTGCCATCAAACCACTTCTGATTTATGGAAATCCTGACATTGCTCTAGTGATAAATGAGATGATCCAACACTGGTTTATCATTATAATCTCTCAGTGAATTTTCCAAATCTTAGCCAGTACTTGGATCAAGGTATCCAGAGTTGTAATCCAACATTCTATCTACTGCACCAGTTACTGTTAATTATTGTTTCTTTTATAATTCTTATTAAAAATACAATTTTTTCCCAAGTGCCCCAAGATTAACTTTCAAAATGAATGTTATGAAGTTATATGTAAAGCACCATTTGCTAAGCATAGAAAGCAATGTTACTGGATACCATCTTACTTTTTAAAGTACTACTGGTAGAAAATAAGGATATATAGTAAATACAGTTTATTTTTCCTGGTGATAATAAATCATTTTTAAAAATTTATTCCACTGTCTGAGGTTATGAGAATTTTTCACATTTCACTACTTTTGTGCTTGGGGAAAAGGAATTGCACAAGTGCTTTTGGCATAGACATAGTATATAAGTTTTTTGTGCAAAATGCAATGGTTTTTTTTTGGGGTTGCTAAAGCTTCTGCTGGCAGACGTGCTAGCCCTTTCACTCTCACAGTGGTTGGAAATATCTCTCAGAAGATGACTGGTTTGTTTTGGCACTGTGTCTCCGTGTACCAAAATACCATTTTGGTCAAGGACGGGGACAACTTGTGAATGTTTGACATGTTCATATAAGTGAGACTGATGCCACAAAAGTAACAAGTTACAGCTAATATTATTTGTGCAGAATGACTTCCATGCTTTAGGAGTCAAGGCTTTGTAGTGACTGTAGCATACAATGGAATTTCGTCTGGTTTGTGTTTTCAAACAAATGAGCATAATTTGCTTATCCTGAAGTTCAGAATGTAACACCCGGAACAATAAGCCTGTGTTCTTCTCCAAGTTTTGTAGTGCAATTCTTAAACATCATAAGGAATGCTGTGTGCAGAAATGCTCATATTTGGAGAAATTGTGTACACAATGCACACACCAGGTAAAATTGCAAATGGAGTGTGTTGTTTTTGAGATTTTTAAACAATGCACAGAAAGTTATAGAAATTGGAGTGGATTTAGGATTGAGTACATACCAAACTGGTATGGATTAGAAATTGACTAATTTGGTTATGCTGGACCAGTGATGGTGAACCTTTTAGAGACTGAGCGCCCAAACTGTGATTCAAAACCCACTTATATTTCACAAAGTGCCAATATAGCAATTTAACCTGAATACAGACTTCAGCATGTTATGATAGTCATTTGTCTCAGGGTCAAAATAAACAGTATAATTAAAGGCATCATTAGAAGAAAAAAACGTGTTGGTGCTTCTGTGACCTTACACATGGGGGCTTGTGAAGTTCATATTTGAATGCAAATGAAGCCTTTATTGACCTCCTAGTGACCAATCACAAAACAAAGTAAGCTAATTTGTAGGGTTCAGGAAATCACATGAGGTGTATGATGGCAAACATGACATTTGACAACCTATAGTAATTAAAAGCTCAATAAAACAATAATATCAAACAAAATACCACAAATGGAGGTATGGCAGAATCAACACACATTTTAATGTAGCCTGCTCAATGCCTGATTGGTTTTTTTTTAATCCAACTTCATAACCAGTGGAAAGCAACTGGAGAAGGACCATAGGAACTTCATGGTTTCCATATTAGTGATGCCTGAAAGAAGGTTTCTGAAGTACATTAACCTTTGCCATACATGGGACATGGAAAGACAGGTCCCACATATATCCCAGTCCTTAGCTATAATCATCAATATTGAGCTTTGTGCCTCCAAACAGTAACCAGTAGAGCTTATGCAAGATAGCTGTAACTTGTTCTGGTGGTCAGATATCAATTACAGTATTATGACTTGTTGACTCCTTTCTGGGGTTTTCCAGGTTTGGGGAACTCAGAAGTGGTTCATTGTTCCTCCCTGCAGTGCCACTCTGGGGCTATGCAGCTAAGATGAAGATAACCAGGCTGACCGTTTCTCCTTGGAGGAACAGTGGGGAGTTGAACTCCTAACCTGTGGCTCTGCAGCCACATACCAAGAACCAAGAACTGTTGGATACCCACGTCAGCAAAAACAGTAATATGGTCATTTCAGAGAATAAGGGGATCCACTCCTTTTTCTGGTTCTGGTTGAAAGAAACACAGCCAAACATAACCTGGTAAGATGACTTGGGTCATGGATTTGATTCCCCACTTTGCATTCAGGGAAGGACACCTACAGTATGTGGCCTTGGGCAAGTTACATGATACATTATCAAATACCAAATACATGATATTTGAGCATCTTCAGAAGAAGTAAATGTGTAAACCATTTCTTTTTGTTTTAATTTTATATGTTATTAAGTTTCTCATACAAGGGATATGCAAACCCTAGATCAGTGATGGCGAACCTTTTAGAGACCGAGTGCCCAAACTGCAGTTCAAAACTCACTAATTTTTTGCAAAGTGCCAATACAGTAATTTAACCTGTATACAGGTGGCTATGAAGGGGCGATGCTGGGTGCCCACAGAAAGGACTCCAAGTGCCACATTTGGCACCCGTGCCATAGGTTTGCCATCACTGCCCTAGATGATATGTTCACAACTCGCTGTTTGAGGATGTCACACAACATTCTCAGAGACTCTTCTCATCCTGCTCAGAATTTCTTTGAACTGTTGTCTTCTGGCAGAAGATACAGAACAATAAAAACTCAGAGCACACGTTTTCTGAACAGTTCTTATCCCAGAGCTATAATTGCACTTAATAATGAACTTAAGGACAACCAGCAGTGAGAGGATGGACAGTTTTACTTGACCTGTTGTGCAGATGCTTGTGAGTTTTTTGGGAGGGGGGATTTTGGTGGGTGGGGGAGTGTTCAGGAATTTGTGTGTGTGTGTGTGTGTGTGTGTGTGTGTGTGTGTGTGTGTGTGTGTGTGTGTGTGTGTGTGTGTGTGTGTATGAGTCTGGTCTCTGGGTGTCTGTGAATTTTGTTGTATGTGTATATACACACAATGACTAATAATAATAATAATAATAATAATAATAATAATAATAATAATAATAATAATAATAATAATAATAATAATAATAATAAAAATTATTACTTTTATTAGGGATAAAATAGCAAGCCATTTTTAGAAAATCTTAAAACCACAGACTTTTGTAACTTCCCAGTTACTCTTCATTAAAATTAATATTTCAAATTCTGAGTATACTTAGAAAATCTAACCCCCCCAAAAAAACTTTTTTCCATTTTGATAAGTTTTCTTTCTGTTCCCACCCATTCCCTTTCTTTCTTTTTTCAAGAACCAGCATTTTCATTCCTTCATACAGCCTCTAGATGGCCATATGACCCCAAAGATAAGCTGCACAATTCAGGAAACTCAATGGGATTTAACTTCACTTTGAAGGGCCAGGCCAGGAAAGACTTACTCAACAGATCACAATGAATTGATACTCCTTTGCACTCCTTTCATATCACCCTGTTGGCTTGTTATTTTAAAAAGTAAACAGTATGTATGTATTTCAATTGTGAATGTTTAAAAACTGTTTTTCTGACACTATCTCTTAGGCCCTGGTCTCACGACCGTTTTGGTGCTGTGTTTGCTGCGAATGACTGTGCAGCAAAAGATCATGCCTCCACTTCAAGGCACAGCATTTTGGAACCCCAGTCGATCATGCCCCCTGAATCACATTTTAACCGCTTCCTCCTATACCACCACTAGGAGTTTGATAAAATTACTCCTCTTAATGATGCACAGTTTTTACCACAGCAATTACAGTGCGACTGGTGAAAATTTGCACCATTTCAGCCCCCCTTTTTTCTGCCTCTTTCTGCTGTCCTACTTTAATCAACTGCTGGCATTTTGGTAACTGGGCACTTCTACAAGCTGCAAAATACCTGATACAGTGACCAATGGGAAAGGAAGTGAGAGATGAGAGAAAAACAAAGGAGTTGCTATAAAGTTGCTCTGTTACTAGGGATACACTGCCACATTCTCAAACTTTCGCATGAACTCTTGCAGTAATACTAGAAAGCCAACATGCAAGTAAATTGCTTTTTTTATATACAGTCACCGCCCACCAATCGCGCGGGTTAGGGACCCACCCCACCTGCGATGCATGAAAATCCATGATATGCAAAAGCAGGTGGGGTGGGGCCTGGGGCGGGGGGATTGTGCGCCTGTCCGAGGCTTCTCAGGGGAGCACGGGGGCAGCACGGATTGACCCGATCGCCCCCCGCCGCCGCCCCCGCAGCTCCGAGGCTTCTCGGAGGAGCACGGGGCGGTGCAGAGCGACCTGATCACCCCCCGCCACCCCCCGCATGGCTCTGAGGCTTCTTGGGGGAGTGTGGGTGGCGGCCCAGAGCGACCCGATTGCCCCCGCCCCCCTGCGTGGCTCTGAGGTGCAGGTACTGCAATCCCATGATGTAGTGGGACCGCAGTACCTTAACCGTGAAATGGCGGGGGGTAACTGTATATGTGAGCATGACGGAGAAAAGCATATCAATAAACAGGGATAAGATGCTCATTTGGCAAGACGGGACACACACAACGAAGTATAATACACCCCTGCCATTGGGGCGTTAACTTTGCACCAAACTTCACATGATCGCCCGTAATTTTAGTACACATCAAAATATCATGCACAGTTAATAGCCATGTGACCGAGGGCTTAGAGCAGGCATGCCCAAACTTTGGCCCTCCATATGTTTTGGACCGCAACTCCCACAGTCCTTTGCCATTGGCAATCTAAGCTTAGAATTCTGGGATTTGTGGTCCAAAACATCAGGAGGGCCGAAGTTTGGGCATGCCTGGCTTAGAGAGTTTCTTTGAGTTTGATGCAACAAACTTTGAGTTTTGCTGCTCCCTGCCCTCACAGCATTTCCCCCTGCTGCATTCCCATTGCCCTCATCACCCAGCTACCTTGGCCTGCCACAAACCACCACATTTGGAGATAGTTGATCAGTTGGCACATGCACAGAGAGCTGGACAGCCATGTCTAAAAACACCCCAGGCCCTTGTATTTTTGAAAGGCAGTCTTGTGGGCTACTTGTCAGGTGCATCTGCACATGTGCCTACCTCTCAGCTGACAGCTGGTGGCAGCCTAAACAGAGGGTGTTGTTGGTGGTGAACCTATTTGTGCTTTGTTTGGAGTAAGGTCAATAAACCACAACCCATGATGAACCACCAGTTTTCTGGTTTGTGCCCATCACTACTCCTGAACAATAGAATGTACTCTTCTTGAAAATACAGAGTGTACCAAGACTAACCACTTTGATACTACTTTTAACTGCCATGACACCATCCTGTGGAATCCCAGGATTTGTACTTTAGTGTGAAACAGTGGTTGTCAGAGCACTCCATTTACTAAACATCATATCTCAGCATTCCTCAGCTATGAGAGAATGGCATCAAACAGCTATAACTGTATAATCTGGATATTCTCAGGACTGTTTCCACACTCTTTTCAAGGACAACAGTCTTTCTTTTTTGGCCTCATACTTTTTTTTTTGGTAGAATTGGTGTTTTAATTAGAAATGGCCTTTAGTAATGGTGGCACCCAAATTAAGATTTTTGTTGTCCAAATGGGGTTGAATGGACGTTCCGTGGGCGGGCCCTCCGCCCGGGGAGCGCGTTTGCCCGCCTGCACGGGGGGCGGGACAGGCAGGACGCCAGCAGGCGTCCAGAGGGAGGGGGAGGAGCGCCCATTGTAAAGCGGCGGCTCCGACCCCTCCCACCAGCAGTTCTCAGGAGCGTTCCCCGCCCACCCACCCTTTGAGGACTAGTGTGAGCATTGCTGGTCGCCTTCGGGGGCCGGATAGGAATTTTTGACCCGCACTCCAGATTGGCCGAGGAGAGCGGGGATTTTTTGCCTATCCCACACTGGTACCTGGGCATTAGGTAAAGCCACACGAGAATTTTGGTCACACTGGCGGCTAAAGCGGATGGAGGGCAGCGGTGAGACGTTTAAGCATCCGTCCCCAGGTACTCTTTAGCCCAGGCACTGCCGATCGGGAGGTCACAGTGCCGGGGTTGGGGTACAAGGAGACGCCTCCCTGCGCTGGGGATAAACCAGCTTTATTAGAAGGAGATGCAGGGATGGTAAGTATCGGACCGGCCTGGGGGGTGTTGTCGGCTGACCGCGCCACCCGGGGGTCAAAACTCACCCAAGGCTGCCCGGTTGGAGGGGTCAGAGACGACCCCGGGGTTCCAACCAAGATTGCTGAAGCCAGGCCTCTCCTTGTTACTGTTGTTGTTTAAAGTTGTGCTAATAAAGTGTGGCCCAGTTTTACCCCATCTTACTGCCTGGTCTCGTCATTCCGTGTGGGTGGGCAAAATTCTTTATACTATAGTTTGTTTAGATGAGTGTTCACTTCTTACATCTTACTGAATATCGTAATTTGTAACGTCATTAAGTGTCTGTTTTTATCAAGTTGTTCCTGTTTTGTAATGTTAATTGCCACTGTCCTGATGTAGAAATGTGGAAAGGGCAATAGTGTGAGTGTTCCACCTCTTCTGGAAGGCTGCCTAAAATGTGTCCAGTTGTGTAACCACTCTCACAACTAGTTCAGAAATGGGCATATGATGGGGAGCATGTTAGACCAAGTGGGACCATTGTAATACATTGCCAATATTTTTAACATGGCCTTGTAGCTTAGTTAATAAAGCTGTTTGGCATGCTTTAAGTAATTGCTTATTGTTGTTTTAATATTTATGCCATGATGTGGCTATTTATATTGTTCCACGTTGTTCCATGTGGCGGGAGGGGCACAGCTCCCACTGTAGAATCTGCTGCAGCCATCTGATAAGGTGCTGGCCGTGTGCCTGGTCATATGCAACTGGCTCCACTCAGGTTGCCATAGCAGCTTCTGCAGCTGGAGCTCTGTGTACCTGTAAACACTGGAGATAATACTGGCCATTGTTTCTACCTGTTACATGCTGCTCTGGTAGTTTTGGCTTTTGCAGAAGGGCAATAGTGAATGACTAGAGAAGCAACAGATAGAAAAAGAATAAGCTGACTAGAACAGATTGATCAATGATGGGCATAGTTTTCTTTTCTGGACTCCCATGTCCCAGAATGCTCCAGTCATCATCTGATGCCTATGGTGGCTGGGGTATTATGGGACCTGAATCCAAGTAGCAACCCATGGTAGCTGACATTCCATATAATGTTTACTTCATTTATTTGTTTAAAATATTTCTATTCCTGGCTTTCTCCCTGAAAGGGTGCAAGGCAGTTTACATCCAATTGAAATGTGGCTTCAGTCTAGAGAAAGGTATAACCAAGAGTTGGACAATTTTAAGTGGGAGTATTATATTTCTCCTGCTGAACTGGGGGTCAATTCTCCAGAGGCAACCAGTGGGAAAGCAGCATTTTTAAAAAGTTAGATAACGAAACCCTAAGAATTGCAGGATGCCTCCCAAAAATATTAATCACCTCTAAGGACTTTCCATGCACTTCCTTCCTTTTTCCTCCTCTCTCCTTTCAACACAAGGAATGGACAACCTACAGCTCTTCAGACCGTCATGTGCAGTTTAAAAACTCTATAAGTGGCCAGGCCTTTCATGAGTGATCTCTCTAGCAACCTGCAGAGCCGCAACTAGGGGGGAAGCAGGTGAGGCATGTGCCCCATGTACTGTGCAGGGCGGGGGAATGACCAAATGACAAAATAGTATTTTCACTTTGTAATATTCAGGAACACCCTCTGTTGGGGGGTGGGGAGGGCACAGAATCCATGTTTATGCTGGGTGACACAGCCCCTACTTGTGGGCCCAGCAATCTGGGAAAGCAGAGAATAAGGAAAATTAGGAAAAGGTGCAAATTCTCCTAAAACCAGGGGAAATCCATGGAATTCAACAACCAGCTATATCCTTTTGTAGGGGTACAGAAGTGGATGAAATTTGCAGGTGTAATATTTGAATGGATTACGACTATAAAATATAGACAAATAGCTATAGGATCTTTTTAAAGGTGCTGAGCACCTTGACACTTCTATCCCTGTGGATAGAAGGTGGAGCTGCCAATTACAGTCCTTAATCACATACAGAGAGAAAGGGGTTGAGGCTTTCTCCCTTTTTCTACTGTTCTCCCATATGTGGGGAACTTGAGAAGCAATATTTCAATTTAGAAAATCCACTGCCTGTGCAATCCTCTGTCCTACTATGAACTCAAATTGATAGCAGTTCTTCAGAAAACTTGACATTTAGATTAAGTCTTATTTTGGATCAGCCTTATTTTGTTTTGGTTGTGGTTGCGGTTGTGGTTTTTGCAGAAAGGCAGGAGTTAATCTATGTGAATGCCCCTGTGTAAAAAAATCCCCCATTTTCCAACTCAAAATTACAACTGCATGGTTCTCTCCGCTGCTTACTTCTGTGTATAAGACAACCCTCAATTTTTGGTTTAGACAAAAATATAGTCATATACATGGAAAATACTTTATAGTTGTATGTATGCTCTATATACATTGTTAGAGGTGGTGTGTTTATGAAGAGAGATAGGCACAAAACAAAAAATGAAACACTGTTTCACAGTTTTGTTATGTAACAAATTACTTCATTACCTAACAAAACAGTAGGACACAATTTGTTTTGTTTCATCATGAAACAGCATTTTTTCCTCTCTAGAATGAAACAATTCATCCTAGAGCAGGGATGGCGAACCTTTTTGCCACCGAGTGCCCAAACTCGGCGGCAGCGGCGGTGGTCAAGATCAGCGGCAGCGGGGGGGAGGAGGCTAAGGCAGCAAGGGTGATGGAGAGGTCAGGGTCAGGGTGGGAGGGGCAGGGATGGTGGCAGAGGTGGGGTCAGGTTGGCAGCGGCAGGGGCGGCAAGGGCAATGGTGATGGCGGTGGTGGTGGGGTTGGGATCGGCGGCAGCGGGGGTCAAGGGTAGGGCGAGGTTGAGGGCAGCAAGGATGACAGGATCAGAGTTATTGGCAGCGGTGGCGGGAGGGGCAGGGATGGCAGCGGGGTTGGCAGAGGCAGGGGCAGGGGCAGCAGGGGTGGCAGCAAGGGCGGCAATGGCAATGGCGACGGCATGGTTGGCCTGGGACCCGACATGCTCCCTGCCCCCCACTCCCCCTCCACAAATTCCTCATGGCTGGTCCAGTGGAGGGGGAAGTGGGGTGGGGGAAGAAGCATGTCACGTGCCAGGCAAAAGCTCTTTCTGTGCCACCTTTGGCACGCTTGCCATAGGTTCGCCATCCCTGTCCTAGAGGAATCAATGGCAAGGGAACTCAAGCTCTTCCCTGAAAGCCCATGAAATTTGGAAAGGTTTGGGTGTCAGGGAGCTGAGTTATGAAGCTCCAAAGGGGTTGCTTCTAGGGGGAAATTCTAATTGGAATTGGAAACCATATTTTTCCCTAGGGGGACCCATTTGGAGTTTCATAGCTCAGCTCCCTGAACCCCAAACCTTTCCAAATTTCAGGGAGTTACCTAGAATTGCTTCAGGTAGCTCCCCTGCCATTTTGGTCCTTTAGGGCCCAGGTGAGCATAATGTTTCATTTCATTTTGTTTCATTTTGTAACAAAACTACCTTAAAAACTAATTACAAATGAAAGAAAATGAAACTACTACAGAAACCAAATGAAACACCATTTTTCTGTTTCATGCCCATCTCTATTTAAGACAGAGCAGAAAATGATGCCCTACAAAATCAATGTACAGGCCATCCAGGACAGACTGTGTTTTGGCACATGAGACACACTATCCCATGACCCCCTTCCATCATAGACAGGGAAATGCAATGGTAAAAAGCCTGTTGCTTAACATGATGAATTACACTAGAGTAGGCCTGTTGAATAAACAAGGATTTGGTGAGTCAACTTATTCATATATTTTATTGATTGAAATAGGCCTGACCTAACTGCAACTTACTTTACTATAGTATTATTAGTAAAGTTTCAGGAGCTGACCTGTTTGAAAAGAAATGTCAGTGAGAATCTTCACAGACATATGAAGGAGCTGACTCACTAAATCCCCATTAATTCAGTGGACCTGCTCTAGTGGAATTTACTAGTGTAAAAACACACACACACACACACAGGATTTTGGTCATTAACAAACAACTGAAGAGCTAACAATCTTTTATCTTCTAATGGCACTTTGGCTCACTCTGCCTAATAATAGGCCTGGCCTTGCATAATATGATTTCTGCTTAACCACAGGATCCTTGTTCATAAAAAGATGTGAACATTTTTCCATCTTTTCTAAATTTACCTGTTATTTTATGCTGTTAGGACATCTAAAAATAACTTTTTAGCATGTGCTTTTCAGAATGTTCTGTATCTTGAATAAAAAATGCACCACTAATATAAATCAAGATTTTTTTTTAAAAAAAAAACATGCCTTTTCATTTTCAGGTTGTATCTGTCTGTTGAGCAGCACTGTAAGCTTAGCGTTCATGATCTAGTAGTTATTTTAACTGCTGCCTGGCTCCTGCTCGCTTGATATATTGGTTATTTTTATATATGGTGGGCCATTTGTGTGACTGATTTTGCAATTCATGCCGCCTGCTGAAGGACATCTTTTGAAACAGACCTCAGAGCTGTATTCTCGAGATAAAAACAATTGGACAGAAGTACCTTTCTGAAAAGAGGAACCTCAATTACATTTTTTCCCTGAATTGCTTGTGCAAGCCAATTGGTTGGCTTACTGGTAGGAATGAAACAGAGAAAAATTGATAGGATTCAGGTGTCAGTGTGAGGCATTAAAACCATTTCTTATACTTAGCCAATGGTGAATGTTGTCTCAAATTCCAGCATATGGGCAAAATACAGGACAAGGGAGAAAATGGCCAGAATTGCAAAGGGTCAGAGTGAGACATAGCTCCCAGGGCCTACAGGTACTATATCCAATTTACATGATATTGTTATTTTAGCAGTCACACTGCCTTGCTCCCCTCTCTCTCTCTCTCTCTCTCTCTCTCTCTCTCTCTCACACACACACACACACACACAGAGAGAGAGAGAGAGAGAGAGAGAGAGAGAGAGAGAGAGAGAGAGAGAGAGAGAGGAGGCTCTTGGAGTTTCTGACAGGGATGGCACACTGAAAGAGGATGACAAGCATAAACACTAGAACAAATATAGCACAGATAGGAAAGAACCAAAGGGCCACATCATGTCAACCAAAAAAGGTACGTGCTGAGGGTCATTGCACTCTTGTGTTACCTGATAAAGGAGGACAACCATGGTAAATTTGCTTTCTTAAAAAAAATGCCAGATTAAAGTGCCCAGCTCTAGAATTATGCTTTGACATGCATGAATTTAACCCTGGGTGAGGCTAAAGCTCGAAGAAAAAGCACATATGAGTTTACTCAGAAAGTACATTTCCTGATGAGCAAGGGCACTGAGCTATGCAGGGTTATAAATAAAATAAAATAAAATAATAACATACACACCACTTTTTCACTAAAAGGTCATGCTCAAGGTGTCTTGAAAACTTTATAAAAAAGTAAAAATAGTCATAAATTAATAAAATAATATGAATCCATATTGCCATAAAACCATTAAATTTGGGAGTTTCTAATGAAAATAATAATAAATGGTGAGTTAGAATCAATGGGAAATTTCATAAGAAGCTGAGAAATCTCACTGGTGCACATGGAAAGACTTGGCATAGCAAAACATGTAAAATCACTGAGAATGATCCCACCCCCCGGAATATTCTTCACATCTGTGTTACAATGTCGAGGAATGTGAAGCATGAACTTGGCTTCAGCAGGGTAATGCCTGCTATCTCAAATTGCAACACTAAAGAAGAAACCTGTTCTGTATTGTTTCTCTTTCCAAGTCAAGCCAGAAATATTCTCCAATCTGAATTGGGGTGTGGGAAGCATGGGGAATGGGACATATGACTTATTTTTGCCATGGAAGCTGGCATTGCCTAATATGTTATGGGACTGGAAAAAATACCTGGATCCACATTAACGAGCAAACAGAGGCAATTCCTGTTAAGCTATACTTGTTCTACTCCTCCTGACCCCAACAACTCAGTTTTTCCTGACCTGGATTTTCTTAGTGAATTATAATAAAATTGCTGTGATTATTAATCTCTTATACATTTATCTTTTCACATATGCACTTCTTCCTTCACCAAAACTGGGCTTAGGAGTGCCCCCATGTACAAAATATGGGTATAACTCTTATGCTCCTCAGAAATGTAATGACAAAGCATAAACAGTTCACACACACACATGCACAAACATACACACAAGGCAGCTAAAGGACAGAAAAAGCCTCCCCACCACCACCTCTCTTACCTGCCCCATGCCCATCACATGGAGCTGCCATGACAGGAGAGAGGAGCCAGTCAGGCCCCCAACATGAATGCTGTGGCACTGTTAATATCAGTGGCCATGGTGCTGTGATCGTTAAAATTGTGCATTGGTGCCTTCCTCTTCCCTTCTCTAACACTCCAGCGTTTCCACTGCTACTCCTGCTTGCTCTCTGTGAAGAACAGGTTCTGTTACACAGAGTAATCAATACGGGTACTCCCCATAGCTGGACAGGACCTATTTCTAGCTTTGAGAGGTCATTCTTCAGAAACAGACATATGTGGTCCAGCCAGTTCTGGAGAGTGCAGGCCTCGAGTAGCAGCTGGAATATCCTTGGAGCGGAGGGTGAATTGCCATTATTGACATTGTGTTGACTGTGGTAAGTGTCTCACACTACTTCTAATAAGGGCCAGCTGCCTGCGGGATAGTTTGTTACCTTGTTTATTGTTGTTGTCTGTTTCCTTTATAGTACCTGTACACTAAGCAATAAGACCTATGTTTAGGTATGCCCAAAACCATTTGTTACTCCATAGAGGTCTCATTTGTGTCTTTTAAAAAAACATATTCAGCATGCCAGTGAAAATATAGCAGCCAGTATGGCTGATCTCCATTATTTTTCTGTTCTGTGGCCCTTTTAGCTGCAGAGGTGGTTGTTGTGTCATTACAGTCATGACCGACTCTTTGTGACCCTATGCCTATGGAGTTTTTCTTGGCAGGAATACTGGAGTAGCTTGCCTGTTCCTACTCCAGGTGCCTACAGCACTTGGTATTTCCTGGTTGTCGCCCATCCGTGTACTAGCCAGGCCTGACCCTGCTTAGCTTCCAAAATCAGGCAAAAATTGGATGTGCTTAGGGCATCTAGGCAAATACATACTGTACCTCCTTCCTTCAAAGTGAGAGTTTCTTTTTGTGCCATGTAGCAACAAGCATTAGCAGAAGCAGCATTGTGTACAACTTGAGCCACAAACATTTCCTTCATGTGGTTATTCTGATTTTGGATGCAGTACCTCTAAATGATGTTTCAGTCAGGATGTCATTCTTATACTTCTTTTCCCTTTTGTAAAAAATTGAATAATCGGCTATAATCTGTTTATTTCATTCCTCACAATGTACTCAGAATATTCCATATGCATTTTTTGTGTTTCATGATTTCTTTCTGTTTATTCATCAGTCTTAGGGCACTTTTACATGACCTGTAAAATCCACTGACAAGTTAAATTCGGACCAGAGATCATGGGGTTTTGTTCTGTTTCTGTGTTCCCACCCTTCCGTATTCCATTGCTCTTGTCTGCAGTGAGGGGAGGGAGAAAAAAAGGGGGAAATGCAGGCTCACCTCCGCTCACCTCAGTCTGCCAGTCAGAGCAGCCCCATAGGGATTCCTGTCTCTTAAAGGGGCGGCGGGGACAAAAACAAACAAACAGAAGGTGAGGAGAGCCCAGCATCCACAGCTTTATAATCCGTATCGGAAAATTTTTTACCTCCTGAGACCAGGCACATGTAAAATGCGCTGGGGCACGCTTAGGTGGGCTTGGTTGTACTTAATTTTTTAAAAAGTCCGCAGCTGGTGGGAAAACAATTTTAAGCTCCGCATCTGGGAGCTCTTTGCCTCGGATTTTGGGGGTCGTGTAAAAGCAGCCTTAGTGTACTCGATCCCTCCAAAAATAAGAACCGAATCATCAGCAATAAAGATGAGGATTAATCAGAAATGTGATTTGTTTCAATTCATGATTTTCAACAAATAAGGAATTTACACATTTTTCTTGCAAATCAATGAATTGATTCATTCATTCGTTTTTACCTTGAAACTCAATAATATGATCCCCAAGCAACCTAGAGACACCAAACTGCAGGAAAGCTTTCCCTGGCTCACTTCTACAAGCCCACCAAGTTTGTTCATAGAATCGTAGAGTTGGAAGAGATGTCAAAGGCCATCTAGTCCAACCCCCTGTTATGCAGGAACCCCTATCACAGTGCTCCTGACAGATGGCCATCCATCCTCTGCTTAAAAACCTCCAAAGAAGGAGACCCCACCACTCTCCATGGCAGCATATTCCACTGTTGAACAGCTCTAACTGTCATGAAGTTCTTCCTAATGTTGTGCCATATAGGAAAGTATCCTTTAGCAAACTTAGAAAGGTTGTAGCGGAGAGTCAGGAAGAGAGAGAGAGGAAGCTTCTCTGCAAATTGAGTGTCTCTAGGTGCTGGGGGGGATTTTCTTGCAGGGAGAGTTCTCCTTGGGAGTGCATAAATCTGACATCAGAAATCCAATATTCACAGAATTTGGGGGAATGGAGAGAAAGGGCAAGGGATGCTTCTCTGACATGTTGGTGTCTATAGGGCCATTTTAGTGGCTGACAAATCGACAAATAAAAAAGTACTGAAATCCATCAATTCATATAATTCATTGGTGGTATCAATCCATACGAATATAAATTGACAAATTAGCTGTTTCAACAAATTTTGCAATTTGTTTTAAAAGTTGTGCCCATTTAAATGCAAAGTCAGGAGAGCTGAGCATTAAAATGCTCAAAACAGAGCTCTTTGTGAACAGAAAGCTCTAGGGTGGAAAGGAACTGGGGAGAAAGTTTGGAGCCCCAACACTCACATTAGTTTAGCTAGATTTCTTGGTTTTATGATAGTTTGAAGATTTTTTTTGCAGCTGTTTCAGAAAGTGCTTGAACAAGAAGTACTCCATTTTTGTTCCATTTAGTTGTTCTGGGGTCACCACTCAGGAATGCAGTTAACGCTCTTCAGAAAAATAATCTATTTTCGGAACTAGAGCTAATTATGAATGCCTTTTATCTCTGTTTAGCCAAAAGAACATCCAGCCAATTCTCTTGAATGTGGTTTTAGCAATCATTGATCCCTTTTATGTCTGTGGTCTGGACTAAATCACTTTCAGTGAATACATTAATAATGGAAATTTTTCAAGTTCACACAGTCTTTAAAATATGGAGTACCTCCCAATAGCTCCAAAAGATATGCAACGGGTAGGCATCTAAGATATGCAGTTTTCCAATAGATTTTTCTTTCCCTAGTAATAGTGTACAGTTTATTTGTATAAACTGCATATTCAAAATGATTCATAACAAATGAAGACAAACTCATTATAATAGATGTATAACAAAGCATCAGTAAAGATGTAATATTTGTATTGAGCTACGCAGGGTACTACTATCCTCAAATGTTGCAACCAGTATTAGGAGAATGTTCCCAGGTGTTGGTAGGAAAGGAGGTGAAGCATCACCTGGTGCACATAGTAAGCTGTGATGTTTTTTCTGGTGATGATGGAAACTGGAATTTATTTCTATGAAGAAATGTCCTGTAATGTGTTAAGTAGATCACAGCATCAGTCTTCTATCCTTCCAAGGTGGGCATTATCCCAATTGGGCATTATCCTTATCACAGAAGGTGACCCTTTTGTTGTTCTTATATGCCATCAGCTCGCCTCCATCTTATGGTGAACCTGTGAAGGAGCCATCTCCAAAAATGTCCTTTCCTCAGCAGCTCTGCTCATCTCTTGTGGCTCTTCTTTACATGTTATTCTAGTGATGACTAATATCAGCTCAATGGCTACTTCTGAATTCTGAGGCCTTCTTTGGGAGATGTGACATGCAGAACCAGCCTCATTTCCTTAATCACTGAAATGATTGCTCGTGGCACAGTGGTTAAACAGCTGTACTGCAATGAAGACTCAGTTCACAATCTGAGTTTAGTCCTGGGATCAGATAGCTGGCTTGAAGTTGACTCAGTCTTCTGTCCTTCCACGGTTTGTACCAAACTCACTGGGGAAGCAGTGTATAGCCTGCATAATTAAAATCTACGCCACCCAGAGAGAGCTTTAAACACTATGGAACAGTGTATAAGTAGATCAATTTGCTTTTGCTTTACTCCCCAGTCATTGTATCCCAGCAAGGAATCCAGGGGTGTGTTTCCTTTACTAATATTAGTGAGTTAGGGCACCAACTTGGGACCAGCCAAAGTTTCAGCAGACTGCTCTGCTTCTTTGAGTACCAGGTGGGAAGACAAATCTTTTAGAGTGAATAATCTGTCTTAAAAATGGTTGCTTCTTCCTTTGGGCAGTAAATAAGAACAAATGATTAGCCACATGTGGCATTCTCATTTGGTGCCTATGTCTGATATTTCCCTGTAATTAAATTACAATGGTACCCTGCAAGACGAATGCCCTATAAGATGAATTCTTCGTAAGATGAATGAAATTTCCCAGAATACGCACTTTTCGCAAGATGACCGTTTGCTGAATGGGAGAGCTCTCTCCCCTGGATTCATATTCTGCCTGTCTTGAAGAGTGGCTCTATGGTCATCATGGTGGGTGAATACTTCCTAGCCGATTTGTCATCTCTATGGTCTCCGGTAGGGCTATTTGTTCTCCCTCTTATATCCTATGGAACAAATCAATCATGAAAGGTTTTTTTTAACAGCTGGTTCAGGAAGCCTCCACTGGGGTTACAGCTGGGGCTGGGACCTGCACTGGGTCTGGAGGGGGGGTTATTCACCCTATATGACACAGAGACATTTCTCCCTACTGTTGAAGGGGGAAAGAGTGCATCTTATGGAACAAAAAAATACAGTAGGCTTTGTTGAAATTATGGATGAAGTTCTATTGATGTTTTGTGCAAATTTTACGTAACTTGCTGTGGATAGCTATGGCTTATGAGGTGATGGGGTGTACCTTCCGGCACATGACCCAGATATAGCGCAACACCTTGCCCGTTAGTACCAGTTAGTAGAAGCAGGCTAGACTGATTAAATCTGCAAAAGTTAGTTCACACCTATAATGCACCAATTTAAAAAATCACAAGTTTACATGGTAAAATCCGACTTCCACAAAAGTTTCCCATTTGTAAGATTCGTTAAATAGGTCAATAAACTGTGAAGTCAGTTCTTACTATGCTAACCCTTTTTAGGGTTTCCCAGGCATAGAACGCTTAGCAGGAGTTTACCACCGCTTCTTTTTTGTGCACCCTTGGAGTGCAGCTTGCCCAAGGTTACACAGGCTGGCTCTACTTGCAAGAATCAAATCCCCACCCTCTGGCTCAGCAGCCAGATACTCAGACCACTGCATTGGTGGTTTGCATTAGTGCAATATTAATCTTATTTTTAGATATGTCAAAACAGGGATTGAATCATAATATACTTGTTATGGCCTATTAATCACAAAATAGCTTTCTTTTGGCCTTCACAAGTTTACGGCTGTAGCAGAGGAGAATTGGGGAAGAAAGGCCTTCCCTGGACTCATGAATGTGGTTAATCAGGAATTTGTTGATAGGCTACTTAGCTCAGGAAAAAAGTACAAAGAGCAAAACATAAATACGGTATATGCAAAATAAAATAAAATTTTAAAAAATGCACATTTTTTTAAAAAAACCTCAGGTATCAATATAGCATCTTAGTAAAGCAAAGGAAAGGCTCTTCTGTCTTTTGGTTTTTCAGTGTTATTAATAGGTAAATGGGATACTCAGTGTGGATTGGTTGATAGTGATGCACTAGGACTCAAGAGCTGGTTTAAATCCCAGCTCAGTCATGGAAAGTAACTGCAGACTTAAAACTGGTAAAACTACTCCTTAAATATCTCCCAACCTGAAAGCCATATTAGGGTCACTGTACTGTAAAATGGTTCCAAATTTAGCGGCTCATAATAACCATGGGTTTAAGCTGCAGTTTTTCTAATGCTTATACACAAAGTTGTAGAAGTAGGAGAAGAATAATACCCTGGATTTATTCTGACTCTTGCTGTGCAGACCTTTTCCAAAGCATTTTGCCATATAGCATTGAGGAGGAGGATGCAGTAGGAGTAAGAACAAACCCTTAAGTATGGATAAACTTCTGTTTTCTCCCATGGGCAAAATGTTTCAGTCGCACATTTTTTTTCCATCAAATTTATGAAGAAAGTTGTGTATTTTAACACACACACCCTAAATAAATGGGGGGGGGAATCTTCCCAGCCTGCATCTTGACTGTCCAAATTAGAAAGCTGCAGAGACCATAGTGTCTCTGACTGCCATGTAATTGTTCAAGATAAAACAAAAGCCTTTTGGAGGGGGGGGATCCTCAAAAGCAGGGTGAGAAACCTCTTGCATTCATGGAATGCATTTCTCATGGATGTTTGGCCAGTTTGTCGAAGAAAACCTGTATGCAAATGAAACACAGTTTGGGTATCTTATATTGAATCCCATCTTAGCAGACAGCTGCTCTGCTCTGCTGCATGTGCTTTCTGCACTTTCTGATCAGAAAGAGGGAATGCAACTTGACTGACACATATTCTAATTCAACAAGGGAATCTGTATTCTGTTACTTTCTGCTAAATTCTAACATGTGACCATTTTCCCCAGGTGTGTGGGAAACTAAGACCCACAGAATTTGGATGCAGTAATTGGGTCTACCTCTAGAGGGCCACCTCCAACCACTCAATTGGGTATCTGATAAACACAACATTTTAATCCCTTCTTTCAGCAAATTCCTCTTACCACAGATTCCAAGGTACTTATGCATCACCATCAATGAGTATTGCTGTATGAACTGGTAATTGTAAGGAGCCAGGAGCAGTGTCCTTTAGAGAGAGATTACTTTCTGAGCTGTAATCTTTCACTGAGGATGATGTACAAGTGAACCAGCAATGCATGAGTAAAGATCTTGCTGACTTTTTGCATTCCATCTCAAAACAATCAACTGGATTTCTAAGTTTTAAACAACAAAAATATTTAACCTCCCAAACAGGTAGCTATGGCAACAATGAACAGATGGGCTTCCAGCCTTCCCTGTGGTGAGTTTGGCCTCAGAACCCTGCTAACTTCCAGGACCAGCCCCTTGCTCCTCTGTTGCCTGGGCTGCCCCATCTCCCTCTTCAACACCAGCCTCCTTAAAAAGCTGAGCTCGCTGAAGGCCTCCACACCAACATTCCTGTTCCAGGTGAGTCCTCTACCATCTGCCACTCCCACAGGTCCTGGGTGAGAGCCAAAGGGGCTGCTTTCAGCCTTCCATGTGCTCTTAAAAAAACCCAATCCATTCCTCAGCCCTCCCAGGCTGAAGTCCACCTGCACCTCTCTTCTGTGATGGTGAGAGAAATCTGGAAGGGAGAGTCCGTGCCATCAGCAGGGGAGGGGCTGCTGATGGCACTGACCTGGACCCAGGGCTGGTGGTTAATTACCAACCAGTGGCAAACCTGGACCAAGGGCTGGTGGATAATTACTGACCAGTGCTGTAGTGTGTGGTGGCTGAGTAGCTCCAGGATCTCCTGGCTGAAATGAATTATCTAGATCCATTTCAATCAGGCTCTAAACTGAGTTTTGGAACAGAGACTGCCTTGGTCGCCCTGTATGATGACCTATGCCAGGAGAGAAAAAGGGGAGTGTGACTCTGTTGATCCTCCTGGACTTCTCAGTGCCTTTCGACACCATCACCTATGGTGTCCTTCTGGAAAGATTGGCTGGGATGGGAGTTGGAGGCACCGTTTTACAGTGGTTCCACTCCTACCAAGCTGACTGGGTCCAGAAAGTGGTGCTTGGGAACAGGTGCTCTGGCTCATGGTGTTTATGTCATGGGGTTCCCCAGGGATCTATACTGTCCCCCAATGCTATTTAATATATACATGAAACTGCTGGGAGAGGTCGTTAGGAGGTTTGGGCTGAGGAGTCAACAATATGCTAAAGATGCTCAGCTCTACCGCTCATTCTCCACCAATCCAGGTGTGGCAGTCTCTGTTCTGAACTCATGCTTGGACTTGATAATGGACTGGATGAGGGTCAATAAACTGAAGCTCAATCCAGACATGGTGGAAGTACTGTTGGTGGGTGTTCCACCTGACAGGTTAGACAGCTATTTCCCTGTCCTGGATGGGGTTGCACTCCCACTAAGGGAGAGGGTCCACAGCTTGGGGGTACTGCAGGAAAGGTAAGAGTCATGGAGAACCTCCACATGACTAACAAGCTTTATTCTATGTATGGTTTGTGGACTGCAGCATATATCATTTGATGCTGCTAATTCATTACATATAATCGCAAATTCATATTAATGTCACAAAAAGTGATGGGCATGAAACAGAAAAATAGAGTTTTGTTTTGCTTCGTTTCTACTAGCAGTTTGTTTCATTTCATTTTTAAGTGAATTTTTGTAAAAAAATTCTTAATGAAATGAAACAATAATAAAATGATCCATTACCTTATAAAATGGCTCCTCTGGGTCCCAGAGGCACCAAATATGGTTGGTAGCTTTTTACAAGGGAGCCATTTAAGAGTAACAAAACATTTCATTTTCAAAGGGGAAAAAGAAGTGTTTCATTTTGTAATGAAACACTGTTTCCTGCTTTATTTCCTTTGGTAACATTTCAAAATCTTATGAAATTTATTTATTTATTTATTTATTTATTGGACTTATATACCGCCCGTCTTCCCGAAGGAACTCCGGGCGGTTTACAATATAAGAAATATTAATAACAGCTATTAAGTAAGGCAAATTAAACAGTTTAAAAAACAGTTAAACACAGGTAACCTAACTAAACGTTAAGGAATGGCTTTGCAGATGGTGTGGGGGTGGACCTTCAGTCACCAAACGCCTCCTGGAAGAGAAGAATTTTTAATGCCTTCCGGAAGTCTGGCAGGGACTTTGCTAGGCGCACTTCTGCTGGGAGATGATTCCACATAGTGGGGCCAGCCACAGAGAAGGCTCGGGTACAGGTGGATGTTCTCCGAGCCTCCCTGGGCGTGGCCACACACAGCATGTGCGCCCGCGACAACCTAGTCGGATGGGCCAATGTTGAAATGACAAAACAGCTTGCCGTTTTTTATAAGATGCACATCTCTAGTCACAAAGATTTTCAGAACATGATGTTATAAAATGGAGCATCTTATTAGGTCAGAGGGGCATTGCTAGTAACCCAGCATAACATAAAACAGAAACCATAAAATATATTTCTTGCTTTAACCAAGTTTAGGGATGATATGTGATTTCTCTTTGTCTAAGCATAGGCACCAAGTACATCATGGGATATGCATATTTGTGAGCATACTCGTATATTCAAAGAGGATTTCAGTTTGAGATTACAGATACTTATATGTAGACACATATACACATAGTTGATTCTGTATGATGCAATAGTATACCAATTTTTTTAGTAATTAAAGCATAAACCAATATAGCTTGTGTGTGTAGAAGTGTATGTGTGTGGTTATGGGTATGGTGTACTACTTACAATCTATAGCTCATTAGCAGCTGAACAAGAAAAGTTGCCCTGAATGCCACTTGATGCTTTTCTTGGCAAAATAACAACATAGAAGCCTTTCACACAGAAAGAAAATAGTCAGATATACATGGAAGGGGGATAGAATGCATTTTCACCTGAGAAAATAAAGCAAGTAGCTTGCCATCTGCAAGAATCTGTGCTTTGCATTTCAGGAAATGAAGGAGAGATGACAGGAAACCTGAGTGCTAGAAAGCCTTTAAGTTACTTCACTACTTGGATGAAATTACAGAATAATGATACTTGACTTTCAGTCATGCATCAGTAAACTTGTAGAGATTTGTCCTTCATATTTTTAACTAGTTGATAGTACTGGAAACCAGTTCACACAACAGAATCTGTTAAGGACTGTTTTCATATCCTGGTCAGATTACAGATTGTTCATTATAAAGACTTTGTGAGAGCTTCGCCATTGGCTCAGATCAGTCATCGCTCAGCTGGAGCACTCCCAGTCCTGTCATCCTTATCCAGTGAGGCTGTTGAATAATCTGAGGAGTGTGGGTGTTGTAGTTGGACAAATCTAGTGGGTGTGGGGGTGGAGAAGGCTCATTTAGAACATGGTTGTGTTCATATGTCTATGGGTGTCACAAAGCCTAATTACAATGGGGGTTTCAGGGAGTTATTGACAGCCTCTCCCTCCCCACCCCATCATTCCTATGTGTCCAACTACAACCCCATCATTCCTAATGGGAACTTCTATGGATACATGAATCCTCTCTGGTTTTTACTAAAAGCAGAACCCTTTTTGTTTTCCATGTACTGTGTTAATTGACAAAGAGCCCTGTGTACATGAAAACACAAGAATCGGTCTTCCATAATTGGATTGTTGAACTCGCTTTTCCCAATTGGCACTTGGTACTTGAATTTTATCAGGAGCTTCCTACCAACTCTAGTACCCAAGTCTATCTTAAAGACCTTGAACAACCTGTGAGCTTATTTCCTAATGTTAGATTTTGGGACTTGTTGATTACTATCCTGGATACTAGAAAAACGGGTGCTTAGGCTAATGGGAGCAGGAGACGAGTCAGTCAATTGTTCCATTTTTCTCCCCATGTTGTCTGACTGGCAAGCAATCATCCAATTTCCTAGCCCTATCCAGAAATGTGTGGTACTCCCTGCAGGGCTCTTGCTCAAGTACTTTCCTTCTCAGATCCTGCTTAGCTTCCAAAGTCTGGAAATATGTTCAATATGTTCAAGATGGTACGGCAAAAAATGGTTTTCCCTCCTGCTGCTACACCTTATTCCAATGTATTCAGGATTGTTTGACACTCCAGTAAAGCTTGGGAAAGGGACTGGAACATAGTGTCGTTTCGGGTCGTTTATGCTTGTCGCAAAAATTTTCAAAAATTTGTCATTTTGTTTGTCGTTTGTCGTTTGTTGTTTCCACTGCGATTTAGCGCGATTTGACTTCCCAGAGCATAGGGGCATCAGGGCCGACGCTAGGTGTTTTTTGCGCCCTAGGTGGCGGGTGGGGCGGGGGGCAGGGGGAGGTGTGGGCGGGTGGCAGTGGCGGGGGGCCATGGGCGGGCAGTGGCCACGGGCGGGCGAGTGGGCGGGCGGCGGTGCGGGCCGCAGGCGGGTGGCGGCGTGAGCAGACGGGCGAGTGGGCTGTTAGGATATCACTTAGGATAGAGGTTCTGTTCTTGGCTTGCACCCCAAATGTGTGTGTGTGCAAGCAAATTGAAGTTGGGAAAATAGAAAATAAATGGTAGTATATAATATATTTTTAAAATAAATCCACACCTCCCACTCCCAGTCGAACCTCCCCCTTTATCCAATATCAGAAAAAAAATCCTCACAAACTGCCAGAGAAGAAATAAAGAATAAACTGCTATTCCCTTCAGCAGACAAAGCTGCAGGGAATCAAAGAAATTATTTTCTAAATTCAATTCCCTCCCTGCCTGCCTAACGTAAATCCTAAAGCCTCCAGCCTCCCTCCTCAATCTCGATCGGATCACACCAGCACCAGCAGCCAGCCCTCCTCCCTCAACCACATCCATACACCCAACTGCGATTTCTGGAAGGTGCCGACATCGAGAAGTGTCAGTCAAAAACCTGGCGATGCCATTGGTGGAATGGTTCAAAAAAATTGCATGGTCCCATCCCATGCCCAGCCCAAATGGGCAGGTCTAAAAAATAAAATAAAATAAAATCAATACAACGTTTTATTGCTATAAAAAACTCACTGCTGCTACTATTAAAATTCAGGCATTTAAAATAAATAAATTTCACATGTTTCTGTGGTGATTTGGTGTGTTTTTTGACCAAAATTTCAAAAGAAAAATTGCAGTCGCCATTTTGGATCCCCACCACCACCGCATGGCATGCAAGCCTGGTGCAAGCAGCCCAGGACAGGAGAAGAGGGGGGAAATGGCTGGGGACCCCCCAGAAATCACCCCTCTGGTAGGTGGCAAAGCCTCAGGCAGGCATATTTTCACCTGCTTTTGGCTCGGGTTTTTAAAAAAACTTTTAAAACTTTTTTCTGTGCTTCGTTCTTTGCCAAAATGGAAATGAAAAACCCGACCAAATTTTTCTTTTTTCAGTTCGAGTTCGAGTTCTGATGGCTTAATTATCATTACCATTTCCATTACGTAACGGAAACGATAATCAAAAACAGAAACGACAATTTCGCCAAGTCGTGCCTATGTCTAGTCAGCACTACTTTTGTCAGCTCTGCAAGGATTCTTTGAAAAGTGCCCATGAGTTTCAGTGAGAGCAAAATGTACCAAGTGGTACTGATACTCAGTATCAAAAACATATGGGTTCAAAAACCTCTTGAGAGTAGTGTCACCTGACTTTTTCCCAAGAATGTGGGGCACGCTCCCCTCAATGTTGCCATCAGCTATCCCTCTGGCTGTTTTGATTACTGATTTTGATGACAATTCTAATAATTTTATTAAGATGACCTTAAAGGTATTACTTCATTTTTGATTTGCTTTTAATCAAAATGTTTTCAGTTATCTCAGTTATGGAATCCTCCACATGTACTGGCCTATCTTTCTTAACAATCCAATACAGTACTCAGATTTTAATTCACATTTCCTAGTCTTCTTGTAACATGCATATTATAAACTTATGCATATTTCCACAGAACCAGTGCACTGAGACATATCATGGCGATATTTCCAAGTAAGGTGAGATTAATATCTAGCTGGCAGAACATTAATAACAGCAGCACTTTGCCTCCTCATTATGACCTCTGGTCCAGGCAACAACCATGCGCTTAAGACGAATCCATGGAGTAAGCTCCATCTGCAAACCTGCCAAGCCTTCTCATTCAATGGCTATAACAGAATCATTGGTTGAATCCATCACAGAAGAGGCAAAACAATGAGGCTATAATATCTGTGGGACATCTTGGTTGATCCATTGACCCTGCTGGTTGGAGGATTTATGGGAGCTATAGTCCAATAACGTAATTTTCCAAGCTCTTTATGTCAGTCTTAAAAGGCAGAGTTGAGAACTATGTCAGGCAAGGCTCCTACTAGGTGAGTATTTAGTTTCGCTTCTGTGAGCTTACTGATCTAAAATCTAGCTGGGAAGTAGGGAGAGTGGAATTATGAGTAAACCCTGTTCAGGTGGTCAGCCTGAATTAGGGAAACAAACAGAAGTCTGTGGTGTAGAAATGAGTATGTTACTCTTATCCTGTATATTCCTGGGTGCTTTGACTCAGCTGGCTCAATCCTCAACATCCTATGTTAAGTGGAGGATCATAAATTAATTTATATTCATGTTTACGTAAACCATGGTTAAATTCTGGATGTAATCAGGGTCCTCAATAAACTAAAATCCCAAGGCATACTCATGTGCCAGAAAACATGAACAGAAATTCTCAACATGGTAATGACAAAAATTGAAATGTGCACAGATGTAGAGGGATGTGTGCAGATGCATGTTCCTTCTTTGTATTTCTATGACCTAGTCACACTAAATGTATGGAGAGGGTTATAGT
Source organism: Phrynocephalus forsythii (assembly GCA_029282475.1). Lineage (NCBI taxonomy): Eukaryota > Metazoa > Chordata > Lepidosauria > Squamata > Agamidae > Phrynocephalus > Phrynocephalus forsythii. Next base: position 76,087,735 of record JAPFRF010000008.1, on the reverse strand, counting down.
CTGTAGTAGGTGATCCAGGTTAATATCATTGCTGTGCTTTACCTCTTTTAAGGTGGTCATTGAGGGGATAATGCTTTTTAACTGTATCTCTAAGATAGTAGATAAATACATGCAAGTCCGTGTTAAATGGCTTTTGTTCAAGACAGCGTTTACATTATTTGTCTTTAATTAGGCAAAAGAAAGAAAGAAAGAAAAACAGTAAGGAAGACAAAAAAATGGCACCTTAAAGATTGACTGTATTTTTATTTTTTAGTGTAGATTTGTGGAAAGTCCATTTTTCCAAATACTTTCCAGTCCACATTTTTGTCTTTATTACTTTTACTTTTATTTTGTTTTTGCCTGATATGTCAGCACAAACTAAAAAGGCTAGCTCTTTTAAAACTACTACTACAACTTTTACTCTTTCTTTTGTGCCTCCTTTCGCAGAGAATGCTGGGAATTGCATTTTAATGAAATCCAGGAGTCTTCTGTTGGAAACCTTAAGCTTCCCTTACAAAATGGTACTGCTTACAGAAGTTCCTTGGTTGTTTTGGAAAAGGTATGCCAAATTTACAGTCTTTACCAGAAGAAACTAACTGAATGCACAACTTTAGGACGTCAGTAAAGAAGTAGAAGGATTAGTTGTTATTCCCCTTGTCTTCAAATATCACTCTAAATTCTGCATGACCCCAGAGTTTAAATGGATCACTGCTTAGTCATTTGAGATGTTCTTTGGCTCAAAAATGTCAAGTATAGGGCAAACACCTGCATAGTTCAAGTCTGTAGAAAGTGCGCATCAAATTCTTACTAATGCACAGGTCAGCCTGGTGAAAATGAAACAGGTGGGGAATAAAATCACAGTTTTTTGTTTTTGTTTTTGTTTAATTTTGTTTTTTGCATCGAGACATCAGATTGCACATTCAGATACAAATTCATTCACCTGGGAATATGTCACATGGACTTTAGCAATACTTAATCCTTACTAAAAGTGTGCATGACAGCAGTCACAAAGAATCAATGTCAGAAATTCTTGTGTTTATGTGAAATATAAGGTGTTTCCATTTGATTTATAATATAATTGTGCTTTTCACATAAACACTATGAGCTCCTTGCCCTCTGAAGATGCTGGCAAGAATCTGGTGAAATACCAGGAAGAACAATTTCAGAAAGCCAATTTCAATAAACTCTGAAAAATGATAAATAAGATCCCATGCCAGGAAATCATAATGAGAAAAGGAATCCAAGAGTAAGGGAGAGGGATATTTACTTGTTTACCAAAGCATGAAAGACGGCCACTTAAGACAATGAGCACTATATGTGCATAAAGTAAATTCAAGGAAAACAGGAAATCCTGCAAAGGTGGCAAGATCATTTCAACAAGATCTCCAATACTGAATTTCTGCATGCACCAGTCCCTGAAGGCATGCCACCCCATAGACCAATTCTTCCCATTACTACCATGTTCACACAAGAAATGACTGCCTCAACCACTTTAGACTCCACCTAAACATCAAGAAAACTGAGTACCTAGAGACCAATAGAATTCTCAAAAAAATGGAGAAAAGCTAATGAAGGTGGATATCTTCCAGTATCTTGACTCCCATCTCCAGCGCAATGGTGGCATAAGTGGCAGTGTGTGAATGCAGCCTGGCTGTGATGGCAAGAACCTACAGGTGGGATTTGTGACAGATGAATGTCAATCCATCCCAAATCTAAGTTTTAGAAGACGATATGGCAAGGGTGGGTGTAGAGAGCTGTCTCTATGCCATGAGAATGTATGTTCTGTAGGATATTCAGTACCTCCCTATGCAGCCACCACCACCAGAGAAGGAGGAGGAGGAGGAGGAGGAGGAGGAGGAGGAGGAGATTCCAAGAGGAGTAGCAATTTCTTAAATAAAAAAGTTCTAAAGGCATATCACTAAACAACTCCAACAAGGAAAACAGACATCAATGTGTCTTCACAAAAAGCTCAGATAGGACCTAAAAACAAAAAAGAGACACATGTTGGAAGTGGAAGGAAGGCCAGGCCAGGAAGAATTAGTACATAATAGAAGCAAAGAATTGTAGGGACGGCATTAGGAATGTTTATCAATGGCCATTTGTCAAACTGGGAAAAAGTAGCAAGAGGGATATCACAAAGCTCAGTCTTGGGCCAGAGCTATTCAACATTTTTACTAATCACTTAGATGAAGGGGTGCAAAGAATTGCTCTCAAATATGTGGGTGACGCAAAATTGGGGAGAAAATCTAAAACCATGGAAGATAGAAGTAAAATTCAAAATTGTTTGATAGGCTTGAACACTTGTCTGAAAGGAACAGAATTAATTTTAATAGGAGTAAGTCCAAAGATTAACACTTTGGAAAAACACAAACAAATGTTATGTCAGGCTATCTCAGTAATGGGATGCAAATGCATAAAATGGAAATGCTATTTTAGACTGCCTTAATAGAAATATAATCTTCAAGTCTCAGTTACTGCATCTTTTTCTGGGCACTGGGCTTTAAAAAGAATGCAGGCAAACTGGAACAAGTTCAGAGGAGGACAATAAGAATGATCAGGAGACTGGCAACCATGTCCTTCAAGGAATGACCGAAAGAACTGGGCATTTATGCCCCCTTGCATCTAAGGAGTGACATCTTCCCTTCCATTCTGTTTTCAGAAATAAACTGGTTAGCCAGTTACACACAGCATGTGTAGCAGGACAGGCTGGCTAAGAGAGTGAGTATAGTGGAGGCAACCTGGAACCCACAGCTCTGTCTCTCAACAGTGGATAATAGCAAAGAGACTGATACATCTGAGATAGCTGTCTCATTCAATATAGAATCTGATCTGTACTACTGCTTGGTGGCATGCTGTACCTGGTCCTGAAAGTTTGACATGGCTGTCATGACTAGAGATGGGCACGAAATGAACAATTTTTTGTTTCCGTTTTCATTTTTCTTTTTGTTACGTAATGAAATGACAAACGAATTTTTTCTCTAAAATGAAACGAACAGAAACACCGGAACTTTTGTCGTGCGTTTCGGTTCCGTTACTGCAATATGAGTGAATTGCTTAAAATCCTTTAAAAAATCACAAAAATTGAAATAAATGGTAACGAAATGGTAATGAAATGAACAAAAACAAAAATGATTTTTTTGCAAAAATTTGCAAAAAAAGGCAACAAACCGAAACGGACCCTCCAAACGACAAACGACAAACGAAATGCCATTTTTCTGATTCATGCTGATCTCTAGTCATGACTTCTGATAGAGCTGGCCCACAACACAACTTCCCAACTTCAGATAAAATCAGGAGAAGCATGAGAAAGGTAATTATTTAGTATAGACTTCCACTCAATGTATAGGGAAGCTCAGGCTTAGGACCTAGATACCTGAAGGACCATTTCCTTCCATATGAACCTACCTGCCAATTAATATCTAGCTAGGGAGCCCTCCTGAGAGAGCCATCCCTCAAGGAGGTGAAGGGGATGGCTTATAGGTCTAGGGCAGGGGTGTCCAAACTTTTTGTAAGGAGGGCCAGATTTGGTGGCTGAGAAAGTGTGGGGGGCCAACTTCCCCCCTGCCCCTGCCCCCTGCAAGCCCCACCCACTGACCCCTAAGCCCCACCCACTGGCCCCTTGCAAGCCATGTTTCCTCCCCAAACCAATTCCACCTTTTTATTTATCAGAGGAGGAGGACACATTGCAAAGCCCCCTACACACAAACACACCCACACTCCAGGGTCCTTTTCTGCAACAACCCACACCCTTCCTCCCTGGTTAATTACTCTTCCCCACCCCCGCCAAGCCAATCTAAGCTCTTCTGCCTGCCTGCCTGCTCACTCCCCCCAACACTCTCCTTGCATTTATTTATGTCTTAATTTATTTATGTCTTATGTCTTAATCCTGTTGCTTTGGACTGGGCATGGGGAGGTCTGTGCATGGGGAGGGTGAAAGAGGGAGGGGGAGGGAAGGGTGGGCTGGCCAGTCACGGGCCACTCAGAATGGTCTGGTGGGCCGAATTCAGACTTTGGGCATGGCTGGTCTAGGGCCTTTTCGGCAGCTGCCCTCAGGTTATGGAATGCCCTCCCAAGTGACATCCACCTGGCGCCAACACTGCTGACATTTCGGCACCAGGTAAAAACCTTCCTGTTTCTGAAGTTTTTTAACTAAATAGATTGTGGGTCCTAGTGACAATTTTAGTGTTTTGTGTTTAAATGTTTTTGTTGTTTTAATTGTCCATTGCCTTTTTGGCGTTTTAACTGTTTTAACTGTTCATTTTAATTGTAAGCCGCCCAGAGACCTTTGGGTAGTGGGTGGCATATAAGTTAAATAAATAAATAAATAAATAAATAAATAAATAAATAAATAAATAAATAAATAAATAAAGCTAACTCCTGATCAGACAGGCTGAAAATCTGCTGTCTTCACTGAATGAAATATCTAGGACTTCTTCCTAACTAAGGTAACCTTCCGCTTGATTGCTCAGACTTTCAAATAAATTTTCTTTGTGTGATATAGTTGCACTTTTTGCATCCGTTGGAACACCACTGGCAAAATGCATCCGTCAACATTGATTCTCATCATAGACTGTGCCATTGTTGTATGCAAAGAAGTTAACACAACAGTGTTTCGGCTATCAACACATGCAAATGGTGCACAGGGTCTGCTACATGCTTTTGGATTCCATGGAAATGATTAGGGGAATAATATTTGTTCTAAGAGCACTTTGCCAACAGGACGAGAATAAAGAGGTGCTAAAATGTCACTGTTTTACATGGCTCAATAAATCATATTATAAAAACTTTCTGCTGGACAATAAAAGGTTAAATGACATTGATAACCATGTTTTTCCCCTTCCTCATTCTTTCTCCCTCTCCCTTCTCTCACTCACTCTCTCGACAAGTTTAATAAGCCAATATCAAGACCATCTAGGCCTCGAGCTTTTGAAGATTTAAGACTTTTAAATGTGAAGCACCTCATTATATCAGAATATTTTCAATAGAAAGAGAAGATAAGACAGGGATATGACACAGTTATCAGTGGTATTTGTTTGACTTTGACTTCTATTTGAAATGTGCACCATTTGCCATTTTTTTGGTAGATTATGGAATCAAACACTTATGAACTGCTCAGTATAAGACGATGTATCACTTTTCAAATAAGAACATAAAACGGAGACCAGTCTGTTTTCTCGCTTTGTATAAATAAAGAGCCATTGTACAGTGGTGGATATAACATTTGCTACATGGCCAATTGACTTCCTTCCTCTTAACCAACTACAGTGTTTACCTTCCTATACAAACCATTTCAAAACCATTAAAACTAAGAGGATTAGCATCACATTTCTGGCAAAATGCACTATTATTTCAGCAAATACTACTTTCACTATTCAAAGAGATTAAAAAAATCAAAATGGAATGGCTTCATTATTGCACACTCAGAAACAAGTATAAACTATATCTTTCTTTTCTTAAAAAGTACAGTCTTTTTATCCCATCAAAGAGGATTGAAAATGGGTTAAATTACCATCAGATATTGGGGTGGGTGATCATCCTTGAAACATGAGTTAATTCCTAACAATATGACATAGAAGGTCCTACTTTAGAGTATTCAAAATAATGCAGCACTTCTTAAGACTCAGCATGTATACACATATACACTCACACACATGTATACACAATGAGTTCATCATTATAATGGCATGGTGCTAATGTTTTTATAAATTATAAATATATTTTATGCAGTATTTTGTTTTATTTGATTACATTATTTATCAACAATTAATTCTAGCCAACACAACCAATGAAATCACTCTCAAAAAGTGCAATGCATTGTGGGTCCGTATACAAGCTTATCAAATAAACAAAATTTACAATTATAAAAATGCTTCTTTTTAGAAATAAGTATTTGCTTAAGTATTGATCTTTTGAATGAATTTAACTTGCTTAAAATCACTTTGGCTCTCCCTTGTTTTCTTTTTACAATTCAATGACATTATCTTTATTGAATTGTATGTGTGCTCTGCATATATGCAAGACGAAGTACGTCTATGCCATCTATTACGTGCACTGGATGCAATGCCATCAATCCATCATGCTTTATGCAGTAGTTGTGTAACTCAAGTACCAACCAAAGAATAGCATCTGGGAAACAAAGCCTACATTAGACAAGTACAGGAGATGTAATTGACAGGAATAGACAGATACAGCAGATGTAATTGACAGGAAATAAGATAAACAGTAGATAAGACACATCCAGCACTCAGGATAAAAATAGCGTGAAGATCAAAGACATCCAGAGAGTCAGAATTCAGACATGACACAGTATGGTGATTTTAAAAAGTTTTGATTATTCATTCATTTATTTACTTTCTTATTGGCAGAGTGGTTGGGATCCAAGATGGTCTACTTTGAAGCTTGTGACAGTCCTTGGAAGTATAAATGAGTAGGATTTATTTAAAAAGCAAAAGCATAACATAATGTTCCCACAACTTAAATCCTATGAAACAAATGTTGAAGGACATAAAGGAATGTGTTGTGTGTGGACTGTAGTTTTTGCAGGAAGGTTAAAAATAGGCAAATGATGAAGGACCACTGTGCTCCTATGAGTTGCTTACTGTTAGATGCCATAGACAGCTTCCACCAAATTGGAGAAATGATGAGAAGGCAAGCAGTAAAAACCTTTTTTTTTGTGCCAGCAAGGAACAGAGATGGACACAAATTACTAGTTGAACCTTACAGCATGTGCTGGTTCTGCCAATGGCAGTTTGGTGGTTTGATGCCCCATTTTCTTTAGCAGGTGCCCACACAGAATAACTCAGTGGTGCATTGGTGTGGGCAGAGGGGCTGGAGTACCAAACCATGGAACATCTGTTTGGCCATGAGCCAGCTGTTTGTGTCTGTCTCTAGCAAGGAGCATATACATATTTGAGAGAAGGACACATTCTTTCTCCTTAATAGACTAATGCTTCAGCTTGGGCAAATCAGTCTATTTTTGGTCTGTGTCAGTTGTGGTTGTAGTATTATTTATTTATTTATTTTTATTTATTTATTTATTTATTTATTTATTTATTTGCACTTCTGGTCCTTTCAATTTCATTTTGTTTCTTAAATACACAAAACCTAATACTTAATATTGGCCACAATCTTGTTCTTTAGCACAGTTCATTGCAGTAGAGAAGGCCCATTGAATCAGTGGAGATTTGGTGACCCACCTTCTCCTTATGTTCAGTTGACTCAAATAGCCCTACTTTAACTGCAGCTTGCTTTAACATAGTAAGTTGGAACACACCCATTTAAATCAATGGAACATTTGAAGGAGTTGGCTCACACAGGCCCCATTTAATCAATGGGCTGGTTCTTGTGCAATTTACTATGCTAAGCAACAGAATTTTGGCCATTTTGGGTGTATATTATTACAAAATACACAACCCCAAGGGAACAATTCTGTTGTCAGAATAAATGCCACTGAACATAATGTGACTTATTGCTGAGTAACTTGCACTTTCTTGCAACATACTCCTATAAACTCCAACATCTATTACTTGAGGGAATTCTTTCACACTCTCTAATAGCAATTAGATCTCACCTCAACAATCCATGTCCTGAATCTACAACAACTAAATACTTCTAAAATGTTCATTTGTTCTAAACTATTGTTCAAAAATACCCACTTGGGCCAGGATCCAATAGCTAATTCCAGCTACTGTGGACTCATTGATCAATAGGACTTATAAAACTGTTGAATTGAAACACCCAGAGTGGCATTTATGCCAATGGTACAGTATATAAGTCAAATAAATAAATAAATAAATAAATAAATAAATAAATAAATAAATAAATAAATAAATATTATCTGCTACAATTTTGTTGCATCTTTGATTGTATCCATATTTCCTTCCATGGCTTGCAATTCTCAGACCTCTTTGTTGCAAATAAGGCTGGCCTAAGACATTTGGCTCCAAAGGGCAAGATGGTGTTCCCTGACTTACTCCACATGCAGAAATTGGCAAAAGAGTTTTACATTAGCATTGGCAATAGAATGGTGGTCTTCTATCACTTCTAGGATGGCAGAGCAGCTTAGACATGCAAGTCACGCTATGTGGCAAGGCATGCTGAGCTTTTAATAAAAGAGGAGAATGGCTATATGGTTCAGGTGGAACAGCTGCCCCAGCATCTCTTACTTGAGGAAATTTTCTCACTTTTTCTGATTAATGGAGTCAGCTCTCACCTCAGCAACCCATGGCCTGAGTTTGTCATGCCATCTATGAAGACTAAGGTACTTGTTAGGGGTGCTGTGAAATTTGTGTGTTGGGGAAAAGTATTAAATATGCTATCCTAAACTCCCAACTTGGAGTGAAATTAGGACTGAAATGTAATAAACCACATAATGGTTGCTCCGAACAGCCTTTCAGTGCTGGGAGGGGCTCCTTTGCCTCCCTGCACTGGACATGACATGCAAATTGTGGACCATGTTGTCTGTCAGGCTAGGAGCCTATATAAGTGAAGGTTTCCTTACCCCTTTTGCCTTGTGCCGTTCTCCCGCCTGCCCATTCTTAATGAGTATACCTGGTCATGCCAGGGCTGGATGGAAATTTTTGACCTCCAATTGGCCAACAGTGGCAGTGAGTTTTCGCCCATCCCATTCTCCTCAGGTGAGGTGTGGTTATTTACAATTCTACCGATCACAATTGGCAGTTAGTGCAAGTGGCACCCCAAATTAGTCAGTATTAGAAAGTTGAATGTTTGCAATTTACCTGGCAGCCGTTTATGTAGGACAGTGTTGGTGAACCTATGGCACAGATGCCAAAGGTGGCAATCAGAGCCCTTTCTGTGGGCACCTGACATCGCCCCTTCATAGCCACCTGTATTCAGGTTAATTTGCTGTATTAGTGGGTTTGGAATCACAGTTTGGGCACTCGGTCTCTAAAAGATTCGCCATCACTGATCTAAGATATTAAGATTATTATTTAGAGCATTAAAATTGGCCAATAGAGATTAGATGAGGGCTGGCCATTTCTTTGGGATGGGTGCTGTGCTAGTGGACAGCACCTGCCTAAATTTAATTAGACCCTATAATTCATGCCACGTGTACTATTCTGAGGCCCCCCCTTGGATTTTTCTCCTTTACAGTTTACTTAATACAGCTAATCAATAAACTGTGGCCCAATTTGAACTCCACAATTCTTGTCTTGTCTCTTTATTTTGTGGCTGGGGTGGGCAAAGTCCACGATGAACATACCAGCTCTAAGCAGGGGTTGAATGCTAATACTAATAAACAGTGGGGATCTAAAGACCTATGATCGGATATCATCATCACACCAAGGCACTGCATTGGAATATGATGTTTTAGATTTTTGAATCAACTAGGTTGAATAATTCTGGAAGAAGTTGCTTTTACCAGCACCTTGCTGTACATACAGATTGCATGCACCACTCTGCAAGGCAGAATATGCAGTATGGGCCGAAAAAAGCTTAATTTTAAGTCCTTGTTCCTGTCTAAGGAGTTAAATGCTATCATGTCCTATTTCTAAACTGGTTAATGGGGTGGGGGGATTGGGGAGTTCACCGTGGATTGAGCTGCCTATACTGTATATTAAAAGGTTTCTGATTTTTTCAAAATGATAACCTGCTGAAGGAAATGATGTACCATGCCACAGTACCTGGTTGTCTAATTGCGAACCATGCAACCTTATCCCCAGAGAGATTCTCAGATAAAGCACCACTGTCATCACCTCCACCCTCTCTGGCTCCACTCTTTGTGCTCTACAGCAGGTAAGACAAGCAACGAGGCCTGCTGAGTTTAAAAGATAGAGTACATTTGAGAAACTGGACCATTATGGATGCCTGTGTGTGGACACACGTGCAGAGGGGATGGAACAAGGGAGTGACAGAAGGCCTTTCAACTGGGGACTATTAAAAGGCAATGCTTGGCTTTGAGGAAAGCAGTCACCTTGAATGTTGACATTTTCAGACTGCTTTCAACCCAAGACCTCAAGGAACCTGTCTGTATGTTCACTGCCACATTCTCCTTTGTTCGAAAGGAGCACAGGATAATTATAGTCATGTATAGGAAATGTAGTCCAGTGATCAGAACAGTCTGCAGTCAAGTAGGATTTTTTCAAAACACCTCTCTCAATTTCCTAGATGCCCCTTGGACTTCAACGTCTCTGCCATTTGTGACCTGTCTCTCCCCCCCCCACACCAACACACACACACAAATCACTCTGTTCCAAATGTTCATCATCTCTTCTCTCCATACCACATGTTCCCCAGGGCTCCTTCACAAACCTTTCCCCTTGTGTCTAGAGCGAGGGTTAAACAAGACATAAAGTAAAATGACATTTCTCTGTGATTAGTTTTCATAGTGGCACAGCGTCATTTTGGCAGAGAAAAGTGCCTCCATATGCCCGCTTGCAAAGGAAGTTTGTGTTTACCTTCCCATAACCAATCGCACATACACATGCACTTCAATTCCATAAAAAGATCACAGTCTGAATGTGTGTAGATAATCAGTATCTTTCAACAATGTGTGTGCAGCTGTCCCATCTCTTGCTTTGACCTTCTTGGGTGACCAAGCTGTAAGGAAGAACCATCTCGTTGCAGCAGGCTTCTTCAGGAATGGTCACATGACTAGAGCTTTGATGGAGCAGGCATCATTCTGACCCCCTCCAATATGTGGTCTGTTTACCGCAGTTTTATTTACAAATTGACCCAGCTGTTTAAACATGTGCACACATCACTAGGTCTGATCAACCAAGAGGGTTAAAAATCGAAAGTTACAGATTTGATCGAGGTCCACACACCATCAGTCCACATCAGCAGTTGGCAACAGAAGAAACTGATTTCTCAAGACTCGTCATATGCCTTAGCTGGATCAGTTAAGCTCACCATAGATGAGTCACTTTATCATCAATGTGCTTTTCAAAAAGGTCACTGTAAGTCCTTAAGGGGTCCAGGCCTACATTTGCTGCAGAGAATATTAATAACAACCATTAAACCACTGGAAAAAGCTCCACTGGATAGCTACTTGAGGGTACAATAGAAGCAGTAAAGCCCTCTTTACTGCTTATACTGCCATGCAATAGGCACAGTTATAAACTCTAACATATGTTGAATCATATTCAGTCAAAGTCTTGTCCTTGTATTTTAATTTGTCTGTGTAAGAGATCAGTGACTTCCTCACCTTTTTATCGGCTCTTCATGCCTCATTTATTTATTTATTTATTTATTTATTTATTTATTTATTTATTTATTTATTTATTTATTGAATTTATATCCCACCCATCTTCCCGAGGGAACTCTGGGTGGCTTACAAAGAGCTGAACAAGTCAGCGACATAACAACGTAATACAAGAAAACAATAGAACAATTCAATAAAATCATTAAAGACTGTAGCACCCTTAGCATAAAAACAAATGTAGCTCAGAAAGCAGCTCGTAGTATAGCTTGCTAGTGACAACAGATGGTGGGGGGAGAACTAGTTAAATATGAGTTAAACCTGGTCACCAAAGGCCTCGCGGAACAGGATGGTTTTCAGGGCTCTGCGAAAGGCCAGCAGGGACTCTGCAGGGTGCACTTCGCTGGGAAGGCTGTTCCACAGTGTAGGGGCAGCCACCGAGAAGGCCTGATTACGGGTGGAAGTTCTTCGGGCCTCTTGGGGGGTGGCAACCCGAAGCGAGTGCACTCGCGACTGCCGAACTGGTCCGGCCGAAGTTGATCGCTGGACAATCCGCTCTGCCAGGTAGTCCAGGCCCAAGCCATGGAGGGTTTTATAAACTAAAACCAACACCTTGAATCTGATCCGGGACGCAACGGGCAACCAATGCAGGCGGGCCAGAACTGGGGTGATGCGGTCGTAACAACGCGCACCCACCACCAGTCTGGCCACCACATATTGTACCCGCTGCAGACGCCGGAGGAGATTCAAGGGTAACCCCATGTAGAGGGCGTTGCAATAGTCCAACCTCAAGACCACCAGCGCTTGCACCACTGTTCTCAGAGAGTTACCGTCTAGATATGGGCAGATCTGGGCAATTTGGCACAGATGGAAAAAAGCGGTCTGGGTCACGGCAGCCCCCTGGGCATCCAAGGATAGCGCCAGATCCAGAACCATGCCCAGATTCCGAGCCCTGTCCGCCAGCTGGAGGGTAACTCCCTCCATACTGGGGAGAGGGCCTCCATATCCAGACGGAGAGCTCCCAAAGAACATCACCTCAGTCTTCTTGGGATTGAGTTTGAGCCTGTTGGCCCTGGTCCAGACCATGACCGCCTCCAGGCACAGGTCGAGAGTCCGGACAGCTTCCACTGCAGAGGTGGAGAAGGAGAGGTAGAGCTGCATGTCATAAGCATACTGATGACTGCACACTCCAAAACTCCGGATGACCCCCGCCAGCGGTCTTACATAGATGTTGAACAGCATGGGGGAGAGAGACGAGCCCTGCAGAACCCCGCAAGGGAGTGTCCATGGGGCCTACAACTCTCCACCATGCTGCACATACTGGGGCCGGCCCTCCAAGAAGGACTGGAGCCAACTGCGAACAGTGCCTCCGATACCCACCTCAGAGAGCCGGTCCAGTAAGATACCATGGTCGATGGTATCAAAGGCCGCTGACAGATCCAGGAGAACCAACAGCCACCCGGATAAGGTCATCTTGTAGCGCGACCAGAACTGTCTCGGTCCCCTGGCCAGGCCTGAAACCGAACTGGTAAGGATCAAGGCGCTGTTGTTCCTCCAAGAATGACTGGATCTGAATCGCGGCCACTCTCTCGATAACCTTGCCCATGAAGGGAACATTGGCGATCGGATGATAATTCACCAATTGGTCCGATGCCAGGCCCGGCTTTTTCAGAATGGGCTTTACCACTGTCTCCTTCAGATGGGAGGGAAAGACCCCCCTCGCTGAAGGAGGCAGTGGTGATGATAGAAGCCCATTCGGGCATGCTCCCTCCGGCAGCTTTTATGAGCCAAGATGGGCAAGGATCGAAGGGGGTGGACGTGGGTCGGCAGTGGGCGATAGCCCTGGAGGAGGAGACAGGCCCAAACTCATCCAGACGAGGAGAGTGAGGGGGTGAAGCAGCAGGGGGTGGGGAGGAAGGACTAGTGCAACTGGATTCAAAGCCGGCCCGGATGGCCTCAATTTTTGATCTAAAGAAGACTGCAAAATTCTCACTACTGAAATCAGTAGGAGGAGGCCTGGTCAGACTAGGATTGGTGAGGTCTCAAACCACCCGGAAAAGTTCCACCTGGTGGTTCGAGGCCTCATCAAATCTCAGGGAGTAATATGATGTTTTACCCTCCCTGATTGCTCGCGAGTAGCGCCTAGTCTGAATAACAACAGCAGTCTTATTAATAACCATCCGGCGTCATCTCCAGCTGCTCTCCAGCCTCCTCTGTTCCTGCTTCATTGCTCTTAACTCCGCCGTGAACCACAGTGAAGGTCAAGCTCTGCTCCGGAGGAGGCGCTTAGGGGCGATTCGGTCGACTGCACGGGAAGCTGACTCAAACCAAAGGTTAGCCGTAGCCTTGGCCGAATCGTCAGCCAAGCCACCAGGAAGCTCCCCGAAGGCTTCACAGAACCGAGAGGGGTCTAGAAGCCTCCGGGGACGGGCCCAAACAAGGGGCCGGTGGTCCCCATGGGGGGGCGCCATTGATAGGGAAAAGGACAACAGGTGGTGATCTGACCATGACACAGGTAAGGAAACAATGTTCCTCACCTCCAGATTGGAAGCCCCTGACATGGAGGTAAATACCAGGTCCAGGGTATGTCCACATCTGTGGGTAGGGCAAGAAATATGCTGGGATAGGCTCATGGAGGTCATGGACTCCTTGAATTCCAGAGCTGCACCAGAAAGCTCACCGCCAGCATGCACATTGAAGTCCCCAATGACCAGGAGCTGAGGGGACTTCAACAGAGCAGCGACGATGAACTCCGAGAGTTCTGGTAGGGATTGTGCAGGGTTGCGGGGAGCGCGGTAGCCCAGAACAATGCCAAATCTATCCCACTGACCTACCAACAGGTGGAGGCATTCTAGCCCTGGACTCACCAATGTTGAGGCCCTGGTCACATAAAGAGATTCCCTACACACAATGGCAGCCCCCCTCCCTTCTGGCCCTCCAGCCTGCCCACTCCCTGTACCAGAAACCCGGGCAGGCACAGCTGGGCAAGGGAAGCTCCCCCCTCTGCATCCACCCAGGTCTCCGTAATACAGGCCAGGTCGGCCCTCCCATCAAGGATGGCATGCCTGACCCAAGTTCTTCTTGTCCGACTAACCCTCCAACTCTGAGCGTAATGCCCACGATCCGACACAGTTAGTATGGGAGCCCCTGATAACATGGGGGGGCAATACAATCAATATAATACAATACAATCAAATGACCTAGTAAAATACAAATCAATCAAGCAGCAATGACAAGCAAAAAAAAAGGACAGAGTAAAAATAAATAAAATAGAATAAGTAGCCAGGGGGCCAGGGGAGCAGGGGGGAGCAGAGGGGGAATTAAGCCAGGCTAGATGTTAAAAGTCTGACTACAAGGGGACTACAACAGAGTACACGCCAAACATTATACGTCCCAAGGTCTTCTCCCCCCCCCCCAAGAGATGACAACCAAGGTCTCAAAACTGAACAAGAGAGAAATAGGGTGCAGTGAAGGACCTGGCTCCATGGTTGTTTAAGAAGTAGCAGATGGTACTTGTGAATTTAAGGCCACGCTGAGAAGAAAGAAATAGAGCTGACATTAGAACGACCACAGCGAGTCTGGGCCGTTGCTTTCGAAAGCGGGCAGGCATCCTCGGTAGTCGAAGATGGAACGGTTCATGTTTCTTGACCAAGCAGCCACAAGTAGTATGGCGTGCACCACGGCAAGAACCAAAATGTCCTACAAGAAGCCCTAAAGATGGTACAACCCCCCCCCGAAAACCAGCCCCCCCCCACCAGTCCAAACTCAGAGCCGAACCAAACTCCTCTGGAAGCTGTTATTCCATTTAAATTGCTGCAGAGGGTAGGTTGTTAAAGATAAGGAAGTCAAAGCACCAGGACTGGTAAAAAAGATCACCAGCAGCCAATCTACAGCCCGAAGCCAAGCACGCAGCGGGTCGCGGCACACGCCATGCACCAGAAGGGGCAGATGGAAACCTTGACCCTCCCACTACAAAAGGGGGGAGCACGGCGGCCAACATGCCGCTCGAAGCCGAACCTACAGCAGTGGGGCATCAAACGCCGAGGCCAGATGGATACCACAACCCCCCACCAAGGGGGGGCATTGACGGCAGACATACTGCCCGAAGCCAAGCCCGCAACAGGTCGCGGCACGCGCCAGTGCGCTAGAAGAAGGCAGATGGAAACCTCAACCCCCCACACAGAAAGGGGGGGCGCCGGCAGCCGACATGCTGCCCGAGCCATCAGGAGATGGAAGGCCCCATGCCGGGGGAAGGCAAATGGCAACCGGTCCTGCTCTCGGGCTCTGACAACGGGCTTAAGGAGGAACTGCAAAATGGCGGTGAGATCCTCGTTGTTTCCATTCGGCTGACTGCCCACCCGATTCTCCAATGTACAGCAGCCAGAGTTCACAGCACAGTCCGGAGAGACCCCCGATGGTGAGGGGGGCAAGGTGAGGTGGGGCGAAAAGGGGGGGGGAGGAGAGGGATGCTCAAACCCGTTCTGAGTCTCCGATATCAGGCGGTGGAGATGGATGACTCAGCGTCTCGCTGAGCCGGCGTCTCAGCATCTCGGCTCAGCGTCTCGGCTCGGCTTCTCGGGTCCAGAGAGCCAGTGGACCAGCGATAGTCTTTGAGACTCAGGTGAGCCCCTTACAAACCCCCTCTGAGCCCTCCTACGAATCCCCTTCAAGCCCATAGGCAAATTTAAAAAAGCACGGAAAACAGGGCAGCACTAAACGGCAAAACTGTCTTCTTCCTGTTCTATGTATGCCTGTGCTTTTCTTTTGTGGTTTATAAAGGACAGCATAGTTGAGGAGTCCTTGGAAAAGTCCCTGATGTTGGGAAAGATTGAAGGCAAAAGGAAAAGAGGATGGCAGACAATGAGATGGTTGGACGGTGTCATCGATGCAACCAATATGGATTTGATCAAACTCTGGGAGGCAGTGGAAGATAGGAAGGCCTGGAGAGCTCTAGTCCATGGGATCACAAAGAGTCGGACATGACTGAATGACTGAACAAGAACAACAGAAGGACAGCATTCCTGTAGCCACAAGGCATTTTGCTAGATGCCAACAGTACCACAGTACTAAGATGATAAACTGGAGAGTCAAGATACTCTCAGTGAAAATCCCCTGTGGTGACCTTTCTCTCCAAGAAGAGTCCACTGAGTTGGTTCAACCAATGTGGAATAGATCCAGGCTCATATACTTTACTTTACATCAGAGATAGTGCTCAATAATGTTCTTCTCATTTGAGGAAGGAGGGTCCACTTTTGTATCAATTAGTGTGCACTCTACTGCTAAGCTCAGAGGCCTAGAGGGCAGGATGTTGTAATTCCTGCTCCTTAAGTGATGCCATGTTCTATGCTAGTTGGAAAGTCATAGGGGCTCAAGCTTACTCCACTACCAGCATATGACATACCCTGGATCTGTAAATCAAGAATATTAATATTAAGGTGTAGCATCTACAAATCCTTCATAATCCTCAATAAATTCATAGAAAATTTGATAAACAAAAATGTATTTGGATGCTTTCCAAATGAAACTTATTACAATTTATGCTGAAAGATAGGGACTTTATACAACATTGTGAAGTTTTTCTAATATAAATTCTTGTTTAAGCTTTAAATAACACAGCATTTCTACCTAACTGGGTTTGGTTATGTGTAACTGCCACATGCAAGGAAGTGTCTCACCTTTGTTTGGGAACCAATCAAGAAATGAGACTGTGCTCATGTTTTGCTACAAATACATTCTTCATTGCTTTTAGTTTGGAAAAGGAATATGTAATATATTTCATGGAAGTGTAAATGCAAAATTGGTCTAGTAGAGATCAGTGACAAATCTACACAGAATATCAAGGGGTAACTATTGTCATTCAAACCATCAAGCAATGTCAAGATTCATTCATTCATTCAACTTCTTATTTGAACTATTTTCTGACCTTCCTCAGCAGGTTTATGTGCATGTTAAAAAGGGTAAAAAAGTATCTTCCCTCCTCTCCTGTTGTAAATTATCACACATATTCACTTTCTGAGGGAACCATTACTTCTACACTTCGGAGACTTGACCTAGTTAATCTTTGCCTGATTTGTTTTAAGATACAACTTACTAGCATTAACAAAATGATGAACAATCTTTATTATCAGTCCTCTGCATCTAGCCAGATGGTTTCCAGTTTTTTCCAAGTTGCAACACCCTTTATGGTAGCCAAGTAACCTGCAATACCCTGACATCACCACTGGTTCTTTTTTGCTAGTAGATTTAACATATTTCCCTATAGAAATAATTTAGAACCAGCCCTGCAGGTCTGAAATTTCCATACCCCTCTCCCCTATCCACCCCCCCAACTCTATATACCACAGCCAATGAATATCTGATATGAAATGTATATTTATATATATATATATATTTATTTATTTATACAGCTTATATACCGCCCGTCTTCCTGAGGGAACTCCGGGCGGTTTACAACGACTGTGCAACACAGCAAAATTACAAAAACAGCAATGTAAATAGTAACTAAACTAATAAAAGCAAACAGAAGCAACAACAGCAGATGACGGGACTGAAGGGGAAAAAAAACATTGATTGGGTCACCCAAACGCCTCCCGGAAGAGAAGGGTTTTCAGCGCCTTCCGGAAGGCAGGCAGGGACTCTGCAAGGCGCACTTCTGCTGGAAGATGATTCCAAAGGGTCGGGCCTGCCACAGAGAAGGCTCGGGCACGGGTGGAGGTTTTCCGAGCCTCCCCTGGGCGTGGCCACGCGCAGCATGAGCGCCCGCGACAACCTAGTTGGACGGGCCGAGGTTGATCGCTGGTCGATCCGCTCCGTCAGGTAGCCAGGTCCTAGGCCATGGAGGGTTTTGTAAACCAAAACCAGGACCTTGAATCTAATTTGGGCTGCAACGGGTAACCAATGCAGGCGAGCCAGAACTGGGGAGATGTGCTCAAATCGGCGCACACCCGCCACCAGCCTGGCCGCCGCATTCTGGACCCGCTGCAGCCACCGAATTAGAGTCAAGGGCAACCCCATGTAGAGCGCGTTGCAATAGTCCAATCTCGAGATCACCAGCGCCTGGACCACTGTTCTGAGGGAGTCCTCATCCAGGTACGGACGAATCTGGGCGATTCGACGAAGATGGAAAAAGGCAGCCCTGGACACGGCGGACACCTGGGCTCATCCCATCCCATCCCATATCTCATCCCATATTATATTGCACACCTCATTCTACTGCTATATGTCTGAAGAAGTAGACATGTAGTCCACGAAACGTTACATTAAAATATGAAAGATAGTCTTTAAGGTGCCACATGTTTGTGTCTTTTGTTTTGCTTTGTTTTATTTTTCTTTGATTTTTGCCTGAAATTCTTGAAAAGACTAACATGGCTACCCTCTCTGAAACTTATACTGGAATAATGTAAGAGGAAAGATTTTCCCACCCTGTCCTTTACTTGCTGCAAGGTCTAAATCCATCCAAATGAAAAACTTTCACTTGTTGCTGAAGACTTGGAAATAGCCCATAAATAGTTTGTGGCTAATCACTTAGGAACTCAACGTTCAGAAAGCAGAGATTCATTTCAAGAAATTCACCCTCTGTTTTAAAGATTTCTCCTGTTGGCATACAAGAGAAAAGGGAAAGTTGTCCAACTCTTTCAATACATTGATCAGTTATGAAGGAAGAAATGTGCACATGCACATGGACACACACACACACACACACACACACACACACACACACACACACACACACACACACACACACACACACACACACACACACACACACACACACACACACTACTTTACCATCTATAAGATTTCTCCATGTATAAGATGATCCCCACTTTTCCAACCCAAAATTACAGTTTTGAAATGTCTAACTATCTAAGACAAAAATATAGTGTTATACAGAAAAGACATCTTATCTGGAAAAAGCCCCCTGATGTTTTCTTAATAAATTCTATTTTAAAAAACAGAATTAGTTATTCTGTTTCTATTTTAAAAACTCCTGATCCCTGGCTCCACATTTGTGTCTCACCCATGCAGCAAGGGGGTACAGATCTTGGGGGAACAGTGGGGGAGGGGAAGAAGGGTCTCTCCTGATGCCCTCTTTGTGGGTCTCCTTTCCAATTAAGGCTCTCCTGTGCAAACCGCACAGCGTGCAGATAGTGCCCAGTAGGCAATGATTTTTTTTTCAAACATCACCTCCATAGCACTCTGCCCTCCTCCTTTCCCCTGGCTAAGGCTTGGCGATCGTTAGCTCGGGAAAGGAAGAGAGGGAAGAAGGCAATGGGATTTTTTTCCAAGTAGCACCTTTGTCTTACACTTCCCTCTCCTCCATTCACCAGGCTAACGATTGCCAAGCCTTAGCAGGGGTGGGGGGAGGAGGAGAGGGGAGCAATCGACGGAGGTGCTGCTTGGGAAAAAAAAACATAACCTGCTTCCCTCTCCTCCTTTTCCCCAGACTAAGGATCACCAAGCCTTAGAGGGGCAAAAGGAGGACTGCTGGTAGGATGGTGCATGGCTGCTCCCCCTCTAGGCACCCCCAGATTGCTGAGCGCCCCAGGGCAAATGCACTCTTCCACCCTTCCCTAGCTACACCAGAGCATATTGCTCCAATCCACTGAGTGACCCAGTCAGCTGCAATCCATATACGGAACCAGCAGTACTCTTAACATTTCACAGCAAACCGTTTCCTAAGACGCACCATACAAATTGAGATATCTAATACTGAATCAAAGTATTGGAGGAGGGAGCCTTCCCTCAAATTACTGATGGCAACACTTAAATTTTTAAGTTCCTATCAGTGAGCTATTTCTTGTCCTTTCTACACAGACTGTTCTCAGACTTTCCCTTCCTCCTCTTCCAAATCTCAAATAATCCCTTTCAGCTATTTTTGTGTGTAATAAACCATAAAACCAATGATTTCTGATTATACTAAATGTGCTTGTCCCCCGACCTTAACATAGGGCCGATGTTATGACATGAAAAATACCTCATCAAGCATTGCTATCTCAGCTAAACTGATCTAGCAATCCAGCTTTAGGATCAGAGAAACCAACTATGTTAAATGTAAATTATTTCAGAGTCTGTTGTGATCCTATTGTATGATGTTTCATGTTTCATATTATTCATTCTAAGACTGCAGACATTACCTGCAATAGAGGATAAGCAATTGTTTTATTTTTTTTTAAAAAAGGTATTCCTAAAACAAAACAAAAACCTCTAAAGGTGGTTTAATAGTTAACAGAACTCTTGTCCAGCCCTCTGTGGAAATTCTACTGTAAATGAAAACAAGAACATTAAGTAGTCAGATACTGCTGGAGTTTGAGTTGATATTAACTTCAAAGCATCCTGCATATTTTCCATTCCTTCTTCTGTAATGACAGATGCACAAAAGGTCCATAGTGTTCCCTTGAAGCTTGCAAGTCATCAAAAAATTCAAACTGAAGCCTTTTCCTTAGTCAAATCTTCACAACACTTTCAATGCTGTATTTGATGTTAATGTTACAGGATGCCCGGTGAGAACTAAACTAATCCAAAGGGGCTTGTTTTAAACAAACAAACAAAAGCCTACAGACAGAAATTTCTCTGTTTTGTGTTTGCTTATTGCTATAAGTCCTAATAGAAGTTGATTTATTTTCGCTTTTTAAACAATGGGTTTAGAGGACCCCAGAGATATTTACAGAATCACATAAAAATGTGATTGCAGTTTCTTGCTCTGTCTCCTGCACAAGGAGATGAATGGAACAGAATTCATTGTGCTTATGCATGCTTTCGTTACTCATTTATTACCTTATTTGCTGTGGCGATGACAATAAGAGCTGTGCAACTACCTCTCCATGTCTAAAAGAATTTTAAATTTATGAACAATTAATACATATCCTGTCTGCCACACACAAAGATGTACTCAGTGTTTTCAAATAAAGTTTTGCTCTTGGTTGGGAGTGTGAAGAAGTGAAAGTGAAAGAAGGCAAAAAATCTCACAGGGCTTACTGATGCCAACTGCATACTTAGAGTCTTTTTGTACATCGAAAATGGCAGTTTAAAATTCCAGTCATCTGGGGTGGAACATGCTGCAAGTAGGGGGTGGGGGTTGAAGAAATCAAATATAGGGGTGAGTCCCTTTCCCAAATAAGACCATGTGCACTCGGCACTGATATGCAATTAGTGAAACATCCATTAAGCAAACATTTTAGGGGGGTGGTAATTGAAAATAAGGACAGAAAGCTGAAATAGCTGGCATGGCACATTGCAAACTGTGCTTGAAACCTTCTTCTGTTGCAAACAATCTCCCATGTTGTAGGAGGCAAGCTATACCATTAGCAGAATAAAAAGGCGAATGTTTACCCCGCATATGTGTGCTAGTCATAGACTGCTCAGTCTACCAGTATCTACTATCTCGTTACCATAACATTTACAAAATCCAGGTACTTTGGCTTCACGGAATAATTCAAAATGCTCATTTTAACTAAAGAGGCCTAAACGACTTGGATTCTGGCTATCTGAAGGGCTGTGTCTCCCTTTGTTAGCCTGCCAAGCTTTTAAAATCATGGGGGCCTTTCTCTTGGTCCCACTACCCTCACAGGTGCGTTTGGTAAAGACATGGGACCTTCTATAGTGCTGAACCCATACTCTGGTACTCCCTTCCACTGAAGGTCAAGTAGGCCCCATCTTTGCTGAACTTCTGCAAGCAGATGATGACCTTTCCCTTCAGACGGGCTTTCCCCTTCTGATTAGCTGTCCGTGAGGTGTTGTGGCTTGTTGTGAATGTGTTTTTGGTGTTGATTTTAATTGTCATTTTTAGTGAGGCATTTGTGTGATTCTTTTTTATTTGTGTATACCTACAGTTTTTAGAGTTTAAACATTGTCTTTGATATAAGCTGTCCTGGGTTCCTTATAAAGTGAAAGGCAAGGTATTTAAAAAATAAAAATAAAAACAAATCCAGTAGAGTTTACAAGAGTTTCCTTCTTTCAGCTACCACTTCCAGAATTGCCCAGTTAATATGACCAGTCGCCAGGTTGTTGGAGGATTGTGGGATAACTGTAGTCCAAAAAAAAAAAAAGAAAGAAAACTTTCCCAAGCTATGCCATCAACACCGTAACTGTCAACATGCCTCCAAGATGTTGGACTGTGAGTTGAAACAGAGACTTTCTGTATGTGGTGTAGGGAATAATCTGAAGAGTACAAAGGCTTTATGTATGTTATTTTAAGTGTCTGTTTTTTAAAAACATATATATAAACATACCATTCTGATAATGTTGCATAAGCCATCTCACTTTTAAAAATTAAAATAGAATGGAGATAGTCTGGACTGAAAGGTACGTCTAACCTCTTCCTTCTTTGCATGCTCCTTAAAAACATTCACATACACAAAGTAAAAATGTATCCAATGTCAATGGAGCCAGTGGGATTTAAAACAACAATTATTAAAAGGA
This sequence comes from Phrynocephalus forsythii, assembly GCA_029282475.1. Taxonomy (NCBI): domain Eukaryota; kingdom Metazoa; phylum Chordata; class Lepidosauria; order Squamata; family Agamidae; genus Phrynocephalus; species Phrynocephalus forsythii. The sequence goes on along the minus strand of JAPFRF010000008.1, from coordinate 76,065,174 downwards.
GGCAGGAGGCAGACTGTGGCATGGGAAGGGAAGATTAAAGTTACATCCTTGATGCTCCTTGTTAAAAATTTCCTCTTGAACTGAAACAGTTTTTAATCAAGATCATTTTCTCTCCCAGATGAGCTGCTTGTCCAAAATGGGTATGATCTTTTATAAAAGGTTCTCCAATTCTTACACTTATTATTCATTTTTTTATTTTTGTTGCTGATTTTTATTCCATTATTTTATGAGATATTATGGTTTAATGCTGTGTTTATAATATGGTTTATATGTATGTGGTTTTTTTCTTAATATATATTTTGTACTTTCAGTTTTCTGTGCACTGCCCGGACTAGCCTTTTGGCTAGATGGTCATGGTATACAAAGCAAAGCAAAGCAAAGCAAAGCAAAGCAAAGCAAAGCAAATAAATAAATAAATAAATAAATAAATAAATGTATCCTTTTCTTGTGCCACATAGCACAGGGAGACAATATGATGACAGTCTCATTTATCGAGAGGGCTAAACAATAAATGAACAAAACAAGCAGATTAAAAGCCAGCACTTTGGTTGCTAACATCCTAACAAATCTCCATCATTGTATTTTAAAAGAAATATTCTGCATATATTTTACTTCACTGTCAGTCATCCAGATGTAGTTGTCTGGAAGATCAGCCATGGCAACTGGACTTCTTTTCTCGGGAGATTGAAATGTTTTGCTGCTCATCCAAGCAGCTTTATCAGTCTGAAGGAAGTTAGTGGCGAGGCCTCCAATTTATAGTTCGCCTTGATTTCACATCACCCTGGTCTGAATAGGTTTATCAGGTGGACTCAGGCTGATCCATTCTTCTGGGTTGGGACACTGCTTTGTTGAAGGTGCCTGTCTTCCTTCTTGGCTTCTATGTAGGTGGGGATGCTCTCTATTCTCTGGTGTAGAGTCCTAATGACTCCTAATTTGTGTTGTAATGGATGGTGGGAGTCAAACAGTAAATACTGATTTCTGTGGGTGGGTTTCCTGTAGAACAACCTGTCTGCTACTTATCAAGCTGCTCTTTCATCCCCATCCCCAAACAAATCAGAAGCACTTCACACCTCCACCAGCAAGGCCACAGCTAATGACTAGGGATGGGCACAAAATTGAATTTTTTTATTTTGTTTTTTTGTTTTTCATTTGATTACAGAACAAAATGAGAAATGAAGTGCACTTTTAAAAAAATGAAACAAAACAGAAATTTTCATTTTGTTCTGTTTTGTTTTCATTTATTATTTATTTTGACAAGCACCAATCTGCTGGGGGGAAAGCACCAACGTGGCCCGCAGGTCAGCTGGTCAATGCTAGTAGGTAAAAAAAAAAAAGCACCAATTGGTGGGGCCTGACAGCTGTAATAAAGTTTAAAAAAACATTTAAAAAGAAACAAAATGAAGAACAAAATGAAGTTTTTTTAAAAAGTTGTTTCATTCCAAATGAAACAAAATTTTAAAAATGACATGAAAAAATGAAACAAAATGTCATTTTGGCATTTCCTGCTCTTCTTTACTAACGACTCATACTTAATGGGTTTTAGGAAGGGTTGCATAGGTGGGACTTTCATGCATCCTAAGCCGTTGTACATCTAACAAGCCTATTCAGGCCATTGACTACTTAATGAGCTTACTCAAGCTACTGTCCACCTAATGAGTTTATTCAGACCAGTGTGATGTGAAATCAGGGTGAACTATACATTGGAAGTCTGGCCACAAACTTCCCTAAGACAGATGAAACTGCTTGGATCAGCAGTAGGGATGGGCACAAAACAAAAAACGAAATGCTGATTCGTCGGTTTGTTATATAACAAAACAAAATGAAATGAAATTAAAATAACCAAACTGAACTGAAGCAGCAGCATTTCGTTACAGACCAAATGAAATGGTGTTTTTTCCCATTAAAACTAACCATTTTGTTTGTCTGTAAAATGGCTTCCTTACCTGCTTGTGTCCCTCCTCCTCCTCCTCCACTGTCGCTGGAGGAGAGGGCAAGTGGGCCCAGAAGGCCAGCCTAGGCCCGCTACAGGAGCTGCCACCGCCGGAGCCCTGCCAGCCACCTGGAGAGGGCGGGTGGGTCCGGCCTGCCGGCCTAGGTCTGTTGCCATAGCTGCCACTGCCGGAGCCCCCCCCCCCCAGCAAACTACGGGCTTAAAAATACCTTGTCCCCAAATGAGAAATCTTAGCTAAATGTATCTCAGTGCAGTGTGTGTGTGTGTGTGTGTGTGTGTGTGTGTGTGTGTGTGTGTGTGTGTGTGTGTGTGTGTGTGTGAGAGAGAGAGAGATTGTTTGTCATGATCAGCTTCTTTGTAGATCAGATGAAATGACATTACCCTATATCAGAGCATAGCTGTAGCTGCTGTCTTTTTTTCTCTTGTTCCTGCAAAACTTTGGAAGACACTAAAGTCCTTTCCAAAAGCCTGCTGGCCTCAGAACAAAATCAACGTAGGACGAAAGATCCCTCTCTGACATTAAAAGCTGCTGAAACAAAAGGCTTAAGAAGAAAAAGAAGACAACAATATATTCGGAGAGAAAGAGAGATTAAGACTGAGGAGTCACTTCCAATCAGAAAGCTACCATTTAATTACAACACACAGGAAATTACAGAGTGAATGGCTAGGACAGTGATAAGAAACTGACACCGGAGGATGACAGGTACTGAAATCCGACCACTTCATCACAAAGCTACTTATCACAAGAGCCTGTCTGGAAGCCTGACAATCTGATTGTACTGTCAACTCAATTCATAATTAATATATTTATCAAATTAATTACTGAAAAAATCTCACTGGCGCTCGCCATAAAACAGTGGCTAAATTCATTGCCCGTTGGCTTCGCTTACTGCTAATAACTGTGCTGTCAGTTTAATGAGGGCCGTGATTGGCCCCTGTTTTAGCTGCATGACAGACAAATTGCCCTCTTATAGAGAATGATACAGAGAATTTAAGAGAAGAAAAGAAATATGTCATTGTTTGGTGACAGCCACAATCGCAGCCTTGTCTCGGAAACTTAGCATCAATTCGGACATACATGAAAGGGAGGTTGAGAATTCTTTTGGCAGTTAAATAAATACTTTATGAAATTCTGACTGATCCCTTCATCTGAAATGACCTAGCACTACAGTGGATAGCTTTCAATAATTCCCTGTTTATTACAATACTTGGCAAGAGTCCATTGTTCGGCAAAAGAGGGGGGGAATGGAGCCAACCTGCCATTAGGGTGGAAATAAAAAAAACTAAACAAACTAAGCTGTAATTCTGTACATTCTTCTCTTGCTAGGTACAGAGAAATTTGATCAATACGGGTGTGCAGGTAACCTTACCTATATCTCCGCCTGCTCAAAGGCATGACTTGTCAGCTAAAAAGAATTACAGGACCTAAGCTGTAGTAAATGGGTGCCCTCTTTGTAGTTACACTTGGTGACACAAGCTGAATATTCATTAGCTCAGTGTCTTCAAGTTCATGCATGCTGTTTTATAAGATACTGTACTGTGAAACCTACAGGTGTCTGCTGCATAGTGGTGGTTAGCTTAGGAATACTTTACTGCAACTCTTCTAAAGCTTCGTAGCAATATAAATTGCCAGTAAATGTCATTGGTCTATAATGCAAAATCTGAACATAAAAATCTCCACTCTGAATTTTTGCCATATGTAAATGGATAAACAGTCAGGAAATGGCAAAACAAACTGGTCAAAAATTATTACTTTGCAGAGAAATATCTGGATGTATATATTACAGTAAAAGCAACAGTTTTGTGTGGTGGCACCTTACAGAGTAAGAAATGTACCGTATGTCTCCCAGGTAGACATGGGCACGACTCGGCGAAATCCTCATTTCCGTTTTCGGTTGTCGTTCTCGTTACGGAACGGAACGACGAATGACAATTTTGACAGGCCAGGCTCGAACCAAACAGAAACAAGAAAATTAACTTCGTTACTGTTCATTTCCGTTTATGATTGGTGCACTTTTAAAAAGCCCCAATCAGCTGTAGTGTGGGTCCCCTGCTGGGCTAATTGCTGGTGCAAGTTGGTAACTGTCTGGGGGAGGAGAAGAAACCCAGCGTGCCTGAGAGTTCAAGTGCCCTACCTCGTGCTGAAGGGGGGGAGCAGGGAAGGGATGTCACTGCCACCCGCTGCCATTGGGTCCTCCTGCCACTTCTGCCTCATGTTCCCGCACTTCTCTCCTCTTCCTCCTCCTCCTCCCATCCCGGGGAGCGCCCATTCCCGCCACCACCACTGCTGCCATTGCACTGAGCAAGGGGTGCACTAGAGCTGGTCATGGCTTTTTTAAAAGCCCCGATCAGCTATAGTGCTGGGCTTCGGGGTGGGGGTGGGGGAAAGAAAAATAATTTTTAAATTTTTTTTTAAAAAAGCTTCTAGCATGGGGTGACTTGCTAGAGCTGGTCAGGCTTTGTAACCACTGGCTACTCAAATCTCCTGCTTTGAACCTGCCCCCTCCTCCCATTCATGGTGAAGGGGAGGAGGGGGAAGGCTCAACCCATTTGAATTTAGCGCTGCAGCAGTGAGGGTGCTTGTGCAGCGCCAAATTCAAATGGGGGGACGGGGAGACTCAGAACAGCACCCCACCTGCAAGGGATAAGGCAGTGGCAGCAGCAGCAGGAGAGGCTCGCCCGTCCCAATCTGGGAGGCTTGCGGAAGTGGCGGGCGTGGCCGAAGTCCAGGGTGGCCAGAGCGCACCTCCCCTCCGCAGCTCCTCCTCAGCTTTGCACCCTCAGAGGGAGGAGGAGGAGGATGCTGCTTCCTGCGCCCTCCGCCATTGCTGGTGCCACGTTCACGGGGATCCAGGGATCCCTGCTTGTCTGGGCAGAGGAGCCATTTGAGACCCTTTCACACAGACAGAACTCGCCCTTCCCTGTTCAACTCCAGTTCCTTCCTTCCTTCCTTCCTTCCTTCCTTCCTTCCTTCCTTCCTTCCTTCCTTCCTTCCTTCCTTCCTTCCTTCCTTCCTTCCTTCCCCCTTTAACCCACCCCATCACATGTGACACAGATCACTCCAGCCTCCATGCACCAGTGTGTTTTTTAGTCTGGGTCAGTCCCCTGCGCAGCAGAGTATTTCAGGCAGAAGCCCTTTGCTCTGAGCCAGACAGCTCCAGTTTGAAGTGGTGCAAAGGAGAGGGGTCGCTTGCACCACCACTCGCCAGCCCTTCCCCTCCCTTCTATGCACCCAGCCGCCACCCCAACAACAAGTCCTCAGCTCTTCCTGCCCCCATTCCCAAACCTCCTTTGGGCTCCTCAAACCTTCACTCATTATTTATATTTTTCTTCGCTGGTGTCAAAGGCAAGAGACGCATGGCAGCATGGCTCACTCGCTCTCGGACCTTCTCAACTCCAGCCTTCTTGCTTCTCCTGGGCTCGCGGTATCGTTAACCCCTTCCATTTTCCCTCCCTTCTGAATTATTTGCTCTCTCATGATGAATTTGAGTGCTTTGTCTTATTGATTGCCCTTGCATGAATTTGAGTGCTTTAAGACTTTGCTTGCTTGCTGGGCTAATTATTTGGTTTTGGTTGATATATGCAATTTAAATTGATTGATCTAATTGATTCTTGATTGATCCTATACCTATTGATTAAAATGTGTTTGTTGGTTATTTGGCTATTTAATGTTATTTGGCTAATTAATTGAATTATAAATGCTGGATTTTTGCTCCCCAGTTGATTAAATTGCACTGCAGGGCTATAATTTTTTTTCTCTGCAGCCACGTGTCTCTCCCTCTCTCCCTCTCCCCAAGTCCCCATTTCTCCCTCTGGCAGGGATCTGATTTTACTGTTCTTGATTTTCCTCATTTTCTAGTCATTGCTCATACCCATATTATGGATTTGCTTGATAAAATTGCAGGAATCATTGCAATGCACATACCTCTTTAATGGCATTTTCAGCTGAATCAGTTCATTATTGGCCTTAAAAAACTGATAAACTCCCTTGCAGTTTAAGTTTATCCTTTCAATCAACCTTCATTTTTAACTCATTTGGGCGTTTTGATTTTAACACCCCCCCCCCATGTGAACGTAAATTGACTCTTGATTGGGTGGGGGAAAGAACAGGCAGGCTTTTAATCTCCCTCCCCCAAGCGCCTCTCAGCTGTTGGGCACTGGCCCTAAGCCAGCTCTTGCGCTGGCTGGGGGGAAGATTAAGCCCGCTCTTTCCTCCAGCCAAACCAGTAGTTAGCTAGTTACACATGACATGCTGTCGCACAAGCACCACACAGGGAGTTGGGGGACACCCCCCTGCGGAGGAAATTTAAATCGCGCAAAATCACGGTACAAACGAAGAACAAAGAACCAATCGTCGAACCAAACTTTTTTTAAAAAATCACGAAAAACGGAAATGACCCGAAACGGACCCGTTCCAACAAACGAAAACTCGAAACATCATTTTTTCTGGTCGTGCTCATGTCTACTCCCAGGTATGCTGAAGATGCTGTTATAAGGGAGGCTATCATGTCATGTGACTGCCCCTCTCTTGCATCTGTGGCCATGTTGGTTCAAAATTACACAACTTGGAGCCCAATACATCTGGAGATTACCATCCACAGAAGCATTTTAGTACCCTGCTTTCCAAATAAATTAGCTAACAGGGGATTTTGACTTGATAGATAGCCCTTGAAGGTCATATACAGTTATGAAAACATGTCCTAATGGGTTTTTTTTCCATGTCCTAAACACCATGGTACAATTAATAAATATATAATTGTTGTCCAGTAGCAAACAACAGCAAGAGCATCTGGAGCAGGCAGCATCATCCACTGTGCATGTTGAAGAGTACACTGTGAGATAGGTGTGACATCCGCTCTCGAGACTCACACAGAACTGTGCCAGTGAAAAAACTCATTTTCTTAGGTTTACCTTTGTTCTGCCATTTTCAGTCCACAACCTGTTAAGTTACTTCCAAATAATTCAGTTCTCCATGTGACCAGGGCCTAGAGTTTCCTGGGGTTACGTTTATTTTAAGGGTGCAATCATGGCATTTTCTGCTGTTTCTTCAAGATTCAGAGTAGGGATGGGCACAAAATGAAAAAAATTATGTTTTGTTTGTTTTCCTTCATTCCCCCGCCACATTTTTGTTTTGTTTCATACATTTTTTTTCCAAAAAAAAAAAAACATATGAAATGAACCACCAACAAAAAGGATCATGGGGGGGTGGAAAGTGGCGAAGGGGGAAAAGTTTTTAACAAAAGCCCTGGCTTTTTTAAAAAAAAGTGATCAGGGCTGGGGTGGGGAGAATTTTTCCCACCCTAGTGCTGATAAGCTGGCAGGTGGGGCTTGGGGGAGGAATAAAAGTTTTTTTTTAAAGCCCAGGCTTTTTATAAATACTTTTTTGCCCTCCCCCAAGCCCTGCCAGCCAGCTGATGGGCACTGGGGAGGAAAGGTTTTTTCCTTCCCCCCAAGCCCAGCCTGCCAGCTGGTCAGTGCTAGGGTGGGGGGAAGGTTTCCCCCCACTCTAGTGCCAGTCAGTTGGCAAGTGGGGCTTGGGAGATGGAGAAAACTGCCGTTCAGGATACTGAGATATTAAACTCCAAAATATTTCTAATAAATACCAGTCTATTAGAAACCAGTTAGATTGAAAAACCCTAAAACTTAGTGGGACAAATGCTTAAATAGATCCCCCAGGAGAAAATCATTTCTAATTAAGTCAGGAAGCCACTAATAGCCCCCCCCATGGGGGAGCTTCCTCAAACAGTTCTCTTAATTACAAATGATTTTTCTCCTGGGGGGACCCTCTTTGGAGTTTAATAACTCAGTCCCCTAAGCCCCAAAACTCTCCAAATTTGGGAGGCTTAGAGGGAAGCGTCCAAAGAAACTACCCGGCAATTTTCATGCTGATAAATGGCTGTGATCCCTATTAATGAGTATATAAACATAACATAACAATTACAGTCATACTCATTAACAAACAGTTCCTACTATTATCCCTTTTCTCACTTCACATTTTCTTCTGCAATGTGTCATTTGCTGGAGCTTCCTGTGATGTTTTCATAGATCTGTATTGTTCTGTCATCAATAGAAAACTGATGGCAAGGAATAATATTGATCCATTGAGAATGCCACTTACACCACCAATGTGCATGGTTTATCTGTCCCCATGATTCCACAACAATCTTGTAAGTTTGGTTTTGCAGGAGGTAGTGGCATCCAGCAGCAAATTCCAACATTGGTGGGGCAGACATTTGATCTTGTGTCTCCTGTTTTCATGTCCAGCTGTGTACACATTGCTACATTGGCCCTCTCTGATCAGTGTTTGCTGTATACATGGTCCTAAGGCAGCAAGAAAATGATAAAATAGCAGTACAATTAATAATATACTTTACTTGCAAAATATGCCAGTTTTCATAACAATAAAATAATATGCAATTTAGGCTATCATGCTTAAGACAACTGAAACAGGGCAATATTAACCATACTATACAACTTGTGCGGCATTTCTTTCTTCCCCAAACTCTCTCTCTCTCTCTCTCTCTCTCTCTCTCTCTCTCTCTCTCTTTTTAAATTAACTCATTCGCGAAATGGCAGTGGATGCCATTGCTTCTGCCTATTTTCAGTTTAAAATTTGTGTAGAACAAAACATGCTGTTGGGTTTTAATATTTTCTACAAGGACAATATATCCAGCTTTTTGTTGCAGTAAAATATAGACTTGAATCGTCATAAAGACTAAAAAATATATAGTGGCAATTGTTTTATTGGTGTCAATGTATTTTATTAATTTATTTTGTTGAAAATAAATATTTGCTCCACATTTCTCCTTAAAAGGACCTGAGGCGGCTAGCATCATTGAAGGATAATATTAAAAGTAACAAGAGTGACTATACAAATACTAAAAGGTTCAAACAAATACATAAGCAACACAAAAACATATTCAAAGCAGTATGTCCAAGAGTCCATTTAAAAAAAAAACTTTAGGCAGCTAGTCACTCAAGAAAATGCTTTCCTGAAGAGACAGACAAGGACAGAAAAGACTGGAAGGCCTTCCCCCATGTTCCCACTAAACACATTTGTAAAGGTGGTGGGACAAAGAGAAAGGTCTCTCCTTATGATATTAACATTCAGGCAAGGTCATAATAGGCAATGTGATCCTTGAGATAGGTTAGACTCAAGCCATTTAGGGCTTCCTGGGTTAGACCCAACACCAATTCAGCCCAGAAGAAAGTGGTAGGGTTACTGGACACTGTGGCATTTTTCATATTTCCCTTGCACAATGCTTTGCAAGGGAAAAGATATAGAGACACATGGGAAAATAGGAGGAGGAGAGAGGCTTCTCTAAGAACTGAGAGGGGGTGATATGGAGGGAGGGAGGGAGGAAAAGGATGAAAAGCCTCATATTGTGCCACTGTATTTCTGTATACCACCTTTGGTATTTTTTAAAGGGCAAGAGGTGTCTAATTGCCCCCCAAACAGTGGAGAAAATAAATTGATCCAAAATTAAGAGCCTGCTCTAATGGTTCAAACAGAAAGAAATGAAGATATAGATATAGATATAGATATAGATATAGATATAGATATAGATACACACACACACACACACACACACACACACACACACACACACACACACACACACACACACACACACACACACACACACACACACCACCACACACCACCACCACCACCACCACCACCACCACCACCACACCACATGACTGCAGAAAAAAATGAATCAGTACAACAGGGCTATGAAAAGAACAACTGTGATTCTTTTGGCAGGTGTAATTAGGCCCTAAATGGCCCAATCTAGTTGCTCGTTTTAGACAAGATGTTTGTGTGCATCCTGGTTTTGTGCCTGCTCACAGGTCCATATATACAACCAAGATGAATCCCTGCACCTTGTCAATGATCCACAATATGTCACACAAACTTTACATGAATACCTATAGGACCCTGCCATTACAATTCAAAACTTTTAAGGCATGGGCTGTGGTCCAAAGATCTTACTGCATATTTATATTTTAAATTATTTTGGTTTAAAATGGCATTTCACATCACTGATGACTTTAGAGCCCAACTTTCACTATTCTAATAGTTCATAAATGCAAAGATAGGGTAACTACCGGTAACTGATAAGTGGGGAAAGTCTGGCTTCTTCATCATTCATATAAGTAGCTGATTTGCTAGTTTAAATTAATCTAATTGTAGTTTGTCAGAGATCAGTAGGGATTAGCTATTCTTTCACCTGACACAGCCTACATCTGCCCCCTTAAATGAGCACACTACCGTGAAATGGAGACTAGCAAAAACATTGTCTTCAACAGGCCAAATCATAAAATTAATGCTGTGCAACATCTGTATAGCAGTTCTTAAGGGCTCCACATTAAAACCTTATGTGAGGTATAAAGAATATGTATAGCTACAACTGCTGAAAAAACATTTGAAAAAAAAAGGTATAAAGTTGCCATCTTTGCAAATAAAACTGTCATAGGTACTTTCGTGGTTTGATAAATTAATATGTTTCAGGATATGCTGCCTCCTAGAATATCTAAATATGGTCACTATATATACCTTACCCCACAGATCTATAGATCTGTCATTTTACTAGGATGTCCCACAGATTTCAGTGGAAGCTGCTTGCAGCAAAGTATGCATAAAAGTGCAGCTATAAAATGGGCTGACTATGGCTAAGATAAATATGGGGACCTCATGAGTAAAATACTGTACTGATAGCTGTTTCATCATATGTGGGAGATCCAGGACCTTTCAGACGTTATTAGAGTACACCTCCTATATTCCTTGACACTGATAATGCTGGCCAGAACTGATAAGGATTGGAGTCCAGCAACATCTGAAAAAAAAATGCATTTTGCAGGGCAAAAATACATCTGCTCTTCCCCATCTTTTGCCGGATGCTCCTCTATAACAAATAATAACAACAAAGTGATCTCTCTGGAAGTTGAGTCATGGCAACTGGACTTCTTTTTCTTGAGAGATAGGATCATTGCACTGCTCATCCAAACAGCTTCATCAGTCTGAATAAAGCTAGTGCAAGTCCTCCATCTTAAAGTCTGCTTTGACCTCTTTTCACCCTGGTCTGAAGCAGGCTCATAAGATGAACAATGGCCTGAATAGGCTTGTTAGGTAGACAACAGTATCTGTAGCCTTAAAGTGAACAACGCCCTAAGGTGCTGAAACCTATAAAGTATGGGTCATTAGCTATGGCCTTGGTGGTGAAGGCTTTTTGATTTGCCTGGGTATTGTTGAAAGCACAGCCTGATAAGTAGCTGATGGACTGTGCCTGAGGCCCCCACCTCAGTTGAGAGAGAGGGTTTCAATGCTCACATGAATGTGGTGGACCACATCAATGCGGTGGACCCTAATATTAAGTTCATTAGGGAAGACACCCAAAACAACAGGCTGGCTTTCCTGAATTGCGCAGTCATAATCAAATGGCCTGAGAGTAGTTTATAGGAAACCCACCCACACAGATCAGTACTTACTGTTTGACTCCTACCAAAGGGAGCACAAAGTAGGAGTCATCAGGACCGTAAACCACAGAGTAGAGAACATCCCCACCTCCACAGAAGCCAAGAAGAAGGAAGACAGACACCTGAAGACAGCACTTAAGGCCTGTGGATATCCAAATTGTGCCTAAAATGAATCAGTATGCCAACCTAGAAGAACAAGGTATCTGCCTGAGACTCAGAGCCGACGGAAGAACCTGTTTATTCCCTACATGGCTGGAGTGTCTGAGAAGCTTAAAAGGATTTTTGGCAAACACCACATCCCTATTTATTTTAAACCCACAAATACACTAATGCAGAGACTTGTCCCCCCAAAGGACCTGATGCCAAACCAAAAAAATGAGCAATATAGTATACGGTCCAATGCAGTGAGGTGTGTGCAGACCTCTACATTGGAGAAACTAAACAGCCATTAAACAGAAGGATGGCCCATCATCCCTATTTCAGACCAGGGTGACAAGAGGTCAACGCTGACAATAAGATGGAGGATTCGCATTAGCTTTATTCAGACTGATGAAGCTGTTTGGATAAGCAGCAAAACATTTCTATCTCTCAAGAAAAAGAAGTCCAGTTGCCATGACTCAACTTCCAGATAAACTCACCTGGATGACTGAGAATGACTGGCAAACTTTTCAGTTAGTCTGGTTTTTATTTTATTTATTTATTTTATTTTTTTTTTTTTTTACGCCCAGGCCCTGCCTCCATCTTGCCTCATTTTTGTTCTGTGCCTTATTACTTGTTTTTATTGTTGTAAGCCGCCCAGAGTTCCCTTTGGGAAGATGGGCGGGATACAAGTCTAATAAATAAATAAATAAATAAATAAATAAATAAATAAATAAATAAATCTTTACAAACAAAAAGTTATATTCAGAAAAATTGTAAACCCAACATCATTCAGCTATGAAGACTAATTACCCTTAATAGATCTGTCTTCTATACTGTCTAAGTTATCATCCTCATGGAAAGTATATTAATTTTGCATCAGATTCAATAAATTAATGATATATTATGTGAAAAGTATTTTATTTTGTCGCTCGCAATCCACTGAATAGACTTTATTTTGTTCTGCTGTCATGATCTGACATGAACTGACCCAAACATTCATAGCAGTATCCTATTTCTATCTGTTATTGCAATTGTTTAGATCTATAATTTTAATTTTTATGATGTTTCTTAGTCTCTTTCACTATTCATTTTAGAGAAACAAATAAATAAATATCTTTTTTATGGTACAGTCCTGATAATAAAACTATTTGGAAGCATGCATCATTGAGTTCATTGCATTTACCAGGTAACCAGGCAGACGGGACTCTCACAATCGATTGACCAAAATCCTGTTGTGCAGTTATGTCTGGCTAATTCAGAGTTGTATAAATTTTAATCAAGGTGGAACTTACATCTAGCAACCAGTTCCACAGCCTTTATGCAGCGAATTGCATAATCAAGAAGAAACCTCAGTGGCCATAATTTTATGCTTTGCCAAGTCCAATAGGACTTCAACCAACATAAAAATATCTACATTTGCTTGATAGATGCTGAATCCAATACTGCACTGTTTTTTAAAAATCTACAGGTTCATGGGGAAAACCTCTGGGATGACTTGTGTTAAACAGGGTACTGCCGTTATCATCCTTACCATTTTAAAAAGGCAGAACTGGAAGGGACTCAAAAAACATTAAATTGGCACATTACTCTGAACCATCCTGAATGATTGTTGATACTTTGGAGAGGATTAGTAATCATACTGCAACTCTTAACTGAAAGTCACTTTCCACCTCAGTAAAAGTAGCCGTAAACACAAATAAGCTATTGATGTCTGCACAAGTTAAGAGGAAAACCAGTTCTTATTATCATGGTGTGATTAGGTCATGTAAAAAGAATAAAGCATAGCTTTTAATTTGACATGATGCTTTTTCCCTCAAACAAGTCTGAGAGTAGACCGTTTATTTAGAATTCACAAGCTAACACATTCAAAGCCCACTTCTGGTAACTTGCAAAAATCTAAAACTCCTCATTAAATGTCAGATAAATTGACTAGCCTAAGGGGAAGATGGGGGAAGAAGATATGCGAGCAGGAGCCCTGTTTCTTGTAATTAATGAGCTCTGAATAAGCAGATCCAATCCAACCTGAGTGGGAATAAAATTACTGCACCTAGCAAAGTTCAAATAAGAAATATGTGAACTTTAAAGTGCTTGATCACAAATCAAGGTGGTCAGTTATTATAAAAACCTCCACAAGCACAAAAAGCTGAGGCTTAAAATGACCTTATTTCTTAAGCTTAGCAAAGCCACTAGGCAGAGATACCAAATAGCAACATGTTCAGTTTTTAATCCACATTTAAAGTAGTGTTCAGTGCATACTTGTCTTTACCTGGCTGTTTTATGAATTATTGAGAAATTCATTTTCATTTTCCACTGTCTGTAAATTGTGCTGTAGCCATTGGTGCTCTGACTTTTCAGCAGAGTATCTGTATAAGACACCAGATTAGCACCTTCTGCAATTCCAATTTCACCTTAAAGTGTAATGTGTGAAATGCAAACAACCAGCAAGTATGAATTAAATTTGTCAAAGCAATCAAAGGACGCTTCTCTTCATTATTATGGAGCTTCTACTCAACACTTTTAATAAATGGAATTTACCAGAAATTGTCTGCTCCAACAATTGATTACTCAGAGTAATTTCTGCTAGGTTCATCAGTGTGGTATTCCCAGGCAGTTGCATGGGCTCATAGCCTAAAAAATTCTTTTTTGACTTTGATGATACTAGTTTAAGCATTTTCATTATCCATTGC
>JAPFRF010000008.1:75658415-76045915 GCA_029282475.1 Phrynocephalus forsythii | reverse complement strand
GGATAGTGGGCTCTGCGAGGCACCTCTCTGGGGGCCTCACTTTGACTCACTAAGAAGGGGAGCGTACTAGCGTACTGACATACAGGTTAGGGAATGGGATAGGGGATAGTGGGCTGTGGGAGGCACCTCTCTGGGTGCCTGGGACCCACTAAGAAGGAAAGTGTACTTGCATACGGATCTGGGTTAGGGTTGGGGTTAGGGTAAGGGCTAGGCTTAGGGTTACGGTTAAGGTTAGGGTGGGTTAGTGGGCTGCACCTCTGGGTGCCTCTGACCCACTAAGAAGGACAGCGTACTGGTGTATGGGTTAGGGTTGGGTTAGGGTTAGGGTTAGGGTTAGGGTTTGTGGGCTTTTAATGCCTTCTCTGGCACACCCAGAAGTCTCAGTCAAAACCTGGCCATGCGATTGGTGGAATGGGTCCAAAAATTTGCATGATCCCATCCCATGGCCAGCCCATCATTGTGCATGCGCAGGTGTAAAAAAATAAAAATAAAAATAAAATAAAATAAAATCAATGGAAACGTTTTATTGTAAGAAAAACCCACTGCTGGTACTATGAAAAAATCAGGCATTTAAAATACCTAATTTTCAAATGTTTCTGTGGTGCTTTGGTGGGTTTTTGCACCACGATTTAAAAATAAATATTGCGGTCGCCATTTTGGATCCCCCCCACCGCATGGCAAATGGAGACGACGAGGATGCCCCCCCAGCCTGGTGCAAGCAGCCCAGGACAGGAGGGGGGGAAGGCCGCCCCCCGCAGAATCCCCCCCCCTCTCTGGTAGGTGCTCTTACTGAGGCAGGCATATTTTCGCCTGCTTTTATGGCCGGGAATCGTTTTTTTTTTATTTTTAAAACTTTTTTTCTGTGCTGCTTGCTTGGCATCGCACGATTGCCGTGATGCCATGAACGACAACGACAAATCAGACCCAATTTATCTTTATCGGTTCGGGTTCGAGCTGGAGCGGAGTAATTGTCATTACCGTTCTTCGTTAGGTAACGGAAACAACGAACGGAAACGGAAACGCGGATTTCGCCGAGTCGTGCCCATGTCTACTCCTCAGCAATGAAAGTGAGACAAATGAATAATCTAAATGTCCCAAGATCCAAATATCAAATCTATCAAAAGAAAAACAACCTAAGTCTTGATGGGGAAGACTCAGAAGAAAAAGTGGAAAAATCTAAACCCTTTAAAATATCACTTTTTACATTGGTGCAGTGGTACGTATTTTGGCTCAAGTTTGAGAGCTGTGCCTTCTAGAAGATTTCTGAAGAGCAAGCAACGGTGATTATTTATTTATTTATTTATTTATTTATTTATTTATTTATTTATTTATTTATTTATTTATTTATTTATTTTTAAAGCTTATATGCCACCCACTATCCAAAGGTCTCTGGGCGGCTTACGGATGGTTCAGTGGTTTGTGCTGGTTTGTTTCATGCTTCCCAGCCCTGCCTACTCTGCAGGGCACTGACACAGAAGCAGTGCTGTGGCTTTCCTGCCTCGTCTCCTCTGAACACTGCTAGGAAGCGCCAAATACCTGTTTGGCTGAAAAGCATACTGGCACGAACCACCAAACCAGCGGTTCTTGCTCATCTCTAGTGCTGATCCACATCAAGAACACAGTTCCAGCAGTTTTGATTTTCACCACAGCCAGAAGCAGAACTTTTTAAAAAGCTAATTTTATTTATTTATTATTTAAAATATTTCTATCTCCCCTTTTTCCATGAAAGGATCCAAGATAGCTAATATCATAACACAGTATTTAAAATCTAATAACAAGAAATATATAAATATTTTTAAAAAGGAATTAAACAAGTAGTATATTCAAATAGAAATAAGAACAATATTAAATGGTCTTATTTACTCATTCCAGATCAAGTCATTTCCCAAATTACAAGAATAGCTCACAACAATGCCTTGTAGTTTAGGAAATCCCCTTCCTCTTTTACTACAGTGAGAATTGCCAATCAGCTCAGAAGGTGCTGGTAAAGCTGTGCAGGTTTGATAGATTAAAGTTTCCCTCTAACGAATGAAGTCAGTAGAGAATTGGCTGAGCTGACACTAAGTCAATGGAGGTTGTGGTGAATCCAAATCCCTCTCAGCAAAGAGATGTTGGAAATCACTTGGGTCTATCTTGACTCTGGCCTAGGCTTTTTTCCCAGGCCTAGTTGAATGAGTCACTGTATGTTTGAGTTTGGATTTCATTGCCTGTTATCATCCCTACAAATCCAAAAGTTCCACTGTACTAATCCCATAAGCACTGTATTATATATGTGCTGTAGCAGTCTTATTTAGTATGGCTCCTTTGTCTACAACAGCACAAACTGCAGCTTCTGCCACAAGAAATTAAATGCTATCCTACTTCTAGCAAGGAGGGCAGTGCAGTAGGGGACATAGAAGGAGCCTCCCTGAAGAGTGGAAACACATTGTGAGTTCTCTGGGGCATTCCCTGGGCAATGGTATACAGCTGGAAGAGCCTTCACTTTCAGAAACATCACAATGGAACAGCATCACACCCATCCATTTCATGGATTCCGGCTCCCTGGACAACAGAAGCAGAGCAAAAGTTTCTGCACATATCTCAAGATGTGACCATGTCTGGTCAGAAATAGCATTGGTTTTTTTGTTTTTGTTTTTTGTTTTGCCTATAATTCATGTGCTTCCATGATTCTGAATTGTGGAACACTCTGATAGAAAGGAAGGGAGGGAGGGAGGGAGGGAGGAAAAGGCATCCCATGGTGCAATTCTACCCAGCAACAGTGGCTGAAGATGCTTGATTTGTCATTCAGGCTCTGCTGGGGATTCTTGAAATTCTTATATATTTTATTTTATTTTAGAGTATTTTTACCCCATCTTTATCCTTGGAAAAGGACCCAAGGCGGCTTACAGTAATGAGGGATAATATGTACAGTCCAGTACAATTAAGACATGTTCAAGTATTGAGAACAGGGAACTGAGGGACATCTTACAGCATTAAAAGACAACATTACATTAAAGCTACAATAGAACACAAGCAGTTAAAAAGAGAATAAAATTCCATGCAAAATTACTTAGGAGTAGACATGGGCACGACTAGGCAAAATTCTCGTTTCCGTTTTCGGTTCTCGTTATCGTTACGTAACGGGTAACGGTAACAAGAATTACTCCGCTCCAACTGGAACTCAAACCGAAAAAGAAAAATTGGGTCTGATTTTTCGTTGTCGTTCCTGGGCATCACGGCGATCGCACAATGCCAAGCAGCACAGAAAAAAAGTTTTTAAAAAACCCTGATTCCCGGCCATAAAAGCAGGTGAAAATATGCCTGCCTCAGTGAGGGCACCTACCGAGGGGTGGTTTCTGGGGGGGGCTCCCCGGCCTCCCCCCCTCTCCTGTCCTGGGCTGCTGGTACCAGGCTGGGGGGCCATCATCGTCGTCTCCATTTGCCATGCGGTGGGGGGGGATCCAAAATGGCGACCACAATATTTATTTTTAAATCGTGGCCCAAAAACCCACCAAAGCACCACAGAAACATTTGAAAATTAGGTATTTTAAATGCCTGATTTTTTTATAGTACCAGCAGTGGGTTTTTCTTGCAATAAAACTTCTCCATTGATTTTATTTTATTTTATTTTTATTTTTATTTTTTTACACCTGCGCATGCAAAATGATGGGCTGGCCATGGGATGGGACCATGCAAATTTTGGACCCATTCCACCAATTGCATGGCCAGGTTTTGACTGAGACTTCTGGGTGTGCCAGAGAGGGCATTAAAAGCCCACAAACCCTAACCCTAACCCAACCCTAACCCGTACGCCAGTACGCTGTCCTTCTTAGTGGGTCAGAGGCACCCAGAGGTGCAGCCCACTAACCCACCCTAACCTTAACCGTAACCCTAAGCCTAGCCCTTACCCTAAACCCAACCCTAACCCAGATCCATATGCAAGTACATTTTCCTTCTTAGTGGGTCCCAGGCACCCAGAGAGGTGCCTCCCACAGCCCACTATCCCCTATCCCATTCCCTAACCTGTACGTCAGTACGCTAGTACGCTCCCCTTCTTAGTGAGTCAAAGTGAGGCCCCCAGAGAGGTGCCTCGCAGAGCCCACTATCCCCTATCCCATTCCCTAACCTATAAGGCAGTAAGCTACTATGCTTCCCTTCTTACTGAGTCAGAGGCACCCAGAGAGGTGCCTCTGCCACCCCACCCTAACATAATGTAATGTAAATGTATGGTACGTGGCGGCTCCGCGAAACGCTTCCCTTCCTT
The DNA here is from genome assembly GCA_029282475.1 of Phrynocephalus forsythii. NCBI lineage: Eukaryota > Metazoa > Chordata > Lepidosauria > Squamata > Agamidae > Phrynocephalus > Phrynocephalus forsythii. The sequence goes on along the minus strand of JAPFRF010000008.1, from coordinate 76,041,672 downwards.
CCCTTCTTAGTGGGTCAGACGTCAAAGAAGCACCCAGAGAGGTGCCTCCCAGAGCCCAGTTACCCCAACCCCAACCCCAACCCAAAAGACAAATGACAAATGGAAACGACAAATTTTTGAAAATTTCCTCGACAAATGGAAACGAGCCGAAACGGACCTGTCCCGACAATCGAAAACTCGAAACGTCATTTTTCCTGGTTGTGCCCATCTCTACTTAGGAGTATCTTTACCCTGGTCTACCTTTGTGTTGGTATAGTAATTGCTGTAAACATGGCTGAAGGGGAATTGGGTTCGTTGAAACTCAACTCCTACCCACACTCTGTTCTCCTTCACCTCCTTTTTGGCTCCCTTGCTGGCTGACCTCCACCTGCAAAGCAGTTTGCTGGCAGATACAATTGTGACATATTAGGAAAGGGCTGTGATTTTTTAAAAACTTTTCAATATAAAGAGGAGAGTATGAGCTGCAGGCATACAAAAGCCCAGGAATGATCGGACAGTTGGCCAGTCCAGGCAGGAGCAGGACCTTCCCTTCCCTGCCTTCCCCAGCAGCCGCCTGCTTGGATGAATTTTGACAACATGGGATGACTTAAGTCATGCCCATCTCTACCTGGAACCATTCCTATGTTTGCTGCCTCTGTGAAGAGTCCCTTCTGAGCTGGATGTGAACTGCAGAAAGGAGAGGCAAATTCAGAAATATTCCAGGTTTGTTTGCTTGTGCATTTGGGTGGGGGGGATTTGATTTGTTTTTTGAAAGAGAGAAAAACAATTGAATTTGCTTTCAGAACCCTTCAGTTTCTGAATCTTAGCATTATCAACAGATATAAATTGGAAACACCAAGTGCTACTTTTACAAATCAGCCTTTGGAAAAACTGAAGTGTTAGAGTTGTTTATTAACGAGCAATATTCAAATCCTCAAATTGGCCAGTCCATAAATATTCGCTAATACACTTCATCCTGACCTTTACAAATGTCATTGCAAAACTGGTGCACTCGGGAACACCTGAAGGATATTTGTTTTCATAGTATAACTGGGCCTGCCTTTTTTAAAAAAGTGCTAATTCACCCAATAGGCACATGCCCACTAGCTCTGCGATCTCCCGTGATATATATACATAAGTTGAGTTTTGTGCTTCCATACTAAAGAGAACAAGTAAAACAACAAGCCCCTATTCAGGGCTAATTCACAAAGTAGCTTGGCAATGTCTCACTGACTGCTCTTTAACAAGCCCTTCATTCATTGTGGTTTGGTGCAGCTGAGCTGTTTCTACCTGAGCCAATGTTGGAGACCTTTAATCAAACAAATGTACAAGGAAGCTCAACCACTTAACTGCTGTGCTTGTTCACTGAACTGAGGTAGCCAAATATAACAAAACAGGGTGTGGGGGAGAAAAAAGAAGACAAAGAATTTTACCCTGCTCGGGACAAGTACATTTCATTTCTGTTGTTTTCAACAAAGGGCAACAGGTACAAATGGCTTCCTTTCTGTCAGTGGGAAGTGGTGAGCAATTTGTTTCTATTAAACAGGATGGGTCTAGGTTTTATTTTGTTGGCTTTCTCAATATTTAACCTCTGCCAATTACAGGCATCAATCTGAACTGCCCTTGACCGTTATCTCAAGCTGAAAGAATCCCTTCCTTTCCTCCCCCCTAACCCCCTCACCACCCCTACTGCCTCTCCACTGCACATGTAATTGTGAGAATGCAAGAGAAAGCCCTGGGGTATTGGGTTCAAAACACAATCCTGCAGTTCTCAGAATGGCACAAAGAGTAAACTTGAATGCGACATTGAGCCCTGTCAGGCTGCACCTGCTGGTGATCTCTCTTCCCCTCCAGTTCATGGTAGGGTCACCGTACACTTGGCTATACTCGGGTGGCAATGGGAGCTACTGTGTTTTCAGCTCGCAATGAGATTAGATCTACTATGTTTGACCTGTCAAATTGTATAATGTGTCTGACAAAGCAAGAAAAGCCAAATGAAGAACATCATCAGAAAAGCCAAATGAATGACAAGGAGATGTGTGTATTTCAAAGGACCAGTTCATTTCCCGCTTCTGCCTATTCTTTTTTAAAAGAGTAATCTGGCGATACATAGGGTTTTTAGTTTTTATTTTACAGATATTTTTATAAGGTGAAGTTTTGGCATTAGAGATGGGCACGACTCAAAAAAATGGTGTTTTGTTTGTCATTTATCGTTTAGGGGTCTGTTTCAGTTCATTTTTGTTTTTCGTGAATTTTTTGCAAAAAAATTCATTTTCGTTTTGTTATGTAATGAAATGAAAAAACGAAAATGAAAACAAAAAAATTGCTGTTTCGTTAGCATTCATTACAGTTCAATGTATTTGCCGCAACGAAAACGAAACGCACAACAAAATTTCTGTTGTTTTGGTTCGTTTCATTTCATTTTGGAGACAAAATTCATTTTTCGTTTCATTACATAATGAAACGAAAAAATGAAAATGAAAACGAAAAATTGCTCGTTTCGTGCCCATCTCTATTTGGCATCATTAAACCTTGAATCAGAAATAACAACCAATTCAACACAGAGGAATTGTATAAAGAAATGTGGAATGTGGCCATCAATGACAAATTAAACTGTGAAACCAAGATAAGAAAAGGAATATTGAATATTAATGATTTTAGAGAAATATAGAATTTATTTTTGGTATATGTGGTTGAGAAAGGAAAAGGGTATACACATAGAGATGAATCAATGTATTTCTGGAGATAAATTGGCACTACAAAACATGATGAAAAATGAAAATCAAAACTATTGTCAAAGGTAGTGGGTAGCACAGAATTTATAGCTGTTTATTTTTTTAAAGTTGATGTGTCAGTAGCATTTTGTGTATTTGTTATTGTTTTTATTGGAAATTAATAAACTTGCTTTTGCTAAAAAAAAAAAAAGTTGAGCCAGGATGTTTTATTGATTGTAAATTACTCACCCAGATTATACTGTGTTTCTTACCTTTTTGCATGCAGTAGTTGTTTAAAAATGCAATATGTGCTGGACCAGAAAAGGACAGCATGGTTATTTATTAATTTAATCCATTTCCTCATCACCTTCCCATCTGGCAATGGAATGGGTCCCGTCACCAAGCCTGAGGACTGCTGGTGGGATAGCGCAGGGCTTCTTCCTCCTCCAGGCACCCCCAGATTGCTGCACCCAGGGCAGATGTACCCTTCTGCCCCCCCCATACACCCCTGAGTGGAAGGAACCCTGGTGTGCTGTTTTGAGCTCAGGGGAAGGGAATGTGGAATATCAGTGTAACTAATAAATAAGTATTTCTTTCAATATGTTCTAACAGTTCTTCTTCTGTATGGCTGTCTGTATTTTCTGCAATTGCAGCATGGTATAGAAGTATACCCTCTGCTCCCTTATCTTTAAACTTTGTAGAATGCTTTGTTAAAATTTGGCCTATATGTGTTGCTCATTCTACATTGATGTCTTCCCTAACTGGGTTCTCTAGAAGTTAATCCTCTCTGGACCCTAGTGTTGCTTGACATATCTGCTGCAAACTGGTTTGAGCTTTTGGAAATTGAACAAAAGAGTTTTAAAAAAATACATCAAGGAATAACAGCATCAGCACATTCAGCAGCAGAAAACACACACATACACAAACTTCTGTTGCTTGATGTGCTAATGCTGTTATTACCTGATGTGGAGTTATATATAAACAACAGAATATAAAATGGAAATTATTCCCATTATTCCTATCATTAGGGATGGTGGACAAATTCATTTGCTTCCTATTTTAAATATAAATAGACCTTATTCACAGTTCCTGAACAAACAGACCTTATTCACAGTTCCCCCCCTCTACATTTCCAAATTTTGTGATGGAGTTCTCAGAAGGGGGGGGGGGAATCCATACATTAGTAGAAATCACTTACAAAAATGAATTTTCTGCAGATTTTTTAAAAAAGAATAAACATCCAGAAGGTAACGCGGAAATTGAATGGAATGAGCTTATGTGTGATGAAATATGATGAATGTTACAGCAAGTGAAACAGAATGATTTATATGTCCCTAATGTTCATGAGTGCTAAATTAACATGTACGATACAACCTGCCATTTCACATAGTGCTGAGGCGGCAGACTTTGAAGAACCACGGATGGCAAATTGTAAGACAAGCACGTCGGCTGTTAAAAACATTCAAGATAGGCTATTTATAGATAATTGATAAAACAGGTAGAACACATGTGTATGGTGGAGGAGAAGGCTGCATTGGCATTTTACGGCCTTGCTCACCTGAAGAAATCCCAGTATCTCTGCCCAGCCCCCTATGAGAGGTATTCCTGCCTTCTCCTACTTCACCCCGAGTACAGCACAGCTTGGAACCACCATTTTATTTTTTGTCCCTCAGTAGCCCTGCTGGGACAGGGGAAAGAAAATTAAATTCCACACAATGCCTCAGACTAGTTCTGTGTTGGAGTGCTGTGGACAGAAAGGTTTTTAAAAGGGTAGATCTAAGCAGCCTGCAACTACAACCCTTTGCATTCTGTTCTCAGGACCAGCTAAGATCACTTGGGGGCTCCAGCATATAACATAAAGCCTACTAGAGAACAGAGTCTCACAAACATGTCCTTCCTTTTATCTTTGAAATGCTGGAAGGTAAATGAAGGACAATAGGGTGAGAGACATTCCCTGCATCCATTTTTATAAAATCTAGATTCCTCTGAGCATAGAAGAGAGTTCAATAATTTCTCAATAAAGATGGAGGCTCCATCATCTGTGGTGACAGGGAACTCAGACGAGGAATTTAAATCAGGGGATTACTGCAGGAGAGAAAGATATATATTTAACCTGATTTAAGCACCTCTTTAAAATAAACTCATCATTAAAATAATCTTGAGAGATCTGATCATTGACCTACTGCATCAAGTCAATTTAACTTTCAAAGAAAGGTAATAACAGTATTCTGTTCATATTTCCTTCTTCTGCACCTGCAAATTCCTTGTGTGTGTGTGTGTGTGTGTGTGTGTGTGTGTGTGTGTGTGTGTAATCAACCTTATTGAATCATGACATTTAATTCTGAATGAGAAGCTGTTGTCATAATAATTGAACATTCACTATCATGGACACATGAAATACAGGCATAATAATAATAATAATAATAAGTATCAATTAAAATGTTGAGACAATCAGACTATTTTTTATCAGTACTTGAGACGGGTGGAGAAACTTTTCCTTGACTCCAGCAGTCATCCACAGAGTCAGTGTCCATAAAGTAGGTGGATCCTGTTCTGTTACAGTGCAGTATTTCTGGAAGTGAAGGATTTGCTGGCTGCACACCATTGTCCAGGAGACACCCATGTGTATTCACAATGCTTTTCCACTCTCTTTGTATGTCACCCCCTAATTTCAGATGAAAAATAGACCAGTTGCAATGCTAATTTATGATGGAGAAGAATGGAGGCAGTTTATCATCATAGACATGCTTACTGGGGAAATGAATGAGACGAATGACCTTTGTGTATAAAAGAATTATTGCAAACTTTTCAGCAACACTAATGTGGATGTCAAAATATCCTGGAATTCATATAATTCCCATCAGCCATTTTAAAATCACCTCCTATGTGCTAATTGGTAGTATTGCACTGGCCAGGCCTCTTTGAGCCTCTGTTTTTTTGAGTGCTGATGAAGACAGGAGATAATGGATGCCTTAGATGGCTTAGTGTACAGATCCTTGACCAGGATGCAGCATGGTACACTGTAGCAAAAAGAAAGACAGATATGCCTTCATATGTTGTGGACCCCACCAAGTGAAGATGGGCGCTGTTCTTCCAAGGCCAGATCCTACATGAGGGAACAACCCTCCCTCCCATGCAGAGGGGCTTCCATGAGCTCATCATCTAACGGGTTTTCTCAGCCTAGCCTCCGCATAGTGAGATTGGCAAGGAGGAATCAAAGACAATAGCCACTTCCCCCTCGGAAGGAGGAGTAGCCTATTACAGCTTGAGTAGCACAAATACCTTCTTGGATTAGATCAAGATGTTATCACTGAGAGAAAATAAACTGCTGTTAGAACAATAGGCTTATATGAAGGAGTGACATTGTAGTTTCTTCTTTCTCCTCATGGGTCCCACTATACTAGAAATACAATGTCTGCAAAAATGTATTTTATCCTGCAAATAGCCCATCCCAGAGATTCCACATATCTCAAATCATCTCTTTGTGTCAACATTATACAACCTGGATATGATGTCAGATCAGTCACTCCTAACTGACTTTGACTAGTTCTCGGTAGGCAGCTAGAATGGCGTTATTCATGCACAGGATGGAGACTTCGGTTGATCTGAGGGAAGCCAAAGTATTGAAGAAAATGTCAAACTTCTTTTAAAATTTTAAGTGAACTCTTCCTGTAAGAGAGAAGGAGACATCCAAGACAGACCTGTAATAACTAAGCATGATTGTGGGCACAAAATGCTGGCTAATTAGAGGACAGAAAATAGGTGCAAGGGAGTACATAAGTGAAATGAAATATCCCAGAAGAGTTTGTGTGTGATAGAATCCCTTCACCCTAGGCTCCCTGTATTGTTATTAAAGTAGCTTTTGACTTCAAGATAGGATAGGCATCAATTTTGACACAATTTCTTGGGTTATTGCATTGCTCCACTGTTCTCAACACAAAGTAAGACAATGATAACAAGACAGTAGGATCCTGACTTGCTGTTTGAGGGAGGAGTCCTAAGCCTTGTAGCCCCCATCCCCACCACAGTCGTGATGCAAATTAAATGCCTCATGTTATTTAATATAAATGTTTGTAGACTGTATGTAAATTAAGGTGCCCTGAGACTGTCAGTTTTGGTACTGCAGACTAAGGTCGCTATCTCACCTAGGGGAAGATCTGGATATTGTGAAAGTCCGGCTTTTCTTCTTTCTTGGTCATGTGACTGAAGATGTGGGATTTCCGTTCCCATGTACATGGATTTTTTTAAAAGCGCAGACCTTCCCCAGGGCTAGCAGGTGGCAGTAGAAAAGAATAAAAATAAAAAAACAGCGCTGACAGCTTGAAGGCCAGTGGATCAGTGCTGGGGGGAGGGGAAATTTAAAAAAAAATTAAAGTGCCAATGTGCCCCAGAATGAGCTGGTTGGTGGTAGAAAAAAATAAAATAAAATAACAGCACTGATAACCTGAAGGCCAGCTGATCAGCGCTGAGGGGAGGGGGGGAAATATATATATATTTTAAAAAGCACCAATGAGCCCCAGGACAAGCTGGTTGGAGCTGGGGAGGAGCAGAAAACTGGATCATATGCCATCTCCCACGGACTTCTGGCTCGCATTTTTTACCGGAGCAAAAAATTCCCAACTTCTCTGGTAGGTCTTGAAAAACTTGTTAAAAGGGGCATAACCATTTTTTTTTAAGCCCGGTGGCCATGGGGACAAGATGTTTGGAAATGCTTTATCTTGAAATTAATCAGCATTTTAAAGGATGTGTGATAGAGCCCTAACAGGGCTACATTCACCCACTTCCCCCAGTTTTTTAAAACTATTTTTTTAAAAAAATCTGGTTTTGTTGTGAGCTCTTTAGGCCAAGCTCCAGCTACAGGCTGCTCCAGTTCTTGTTGTTTTAAAACACCATCTGGATTCACTTTCAATCTTCAGAAGGAAAAGGGGTATTGTGACAAAATTTGATTTTAATTGTCAAGTTAAAATTGCCAATTGTGTTTTTCTGGCTAATTTCTATGGTGCCAGCTTGTTGAACTAGGACAGTTGAGATACTATTATTTTTGTAGATGTCATGTTTTATGTGTTTTATTTGAATAAATCACTTGGACACAGAGTCCACAGCACTGCTCAGATTACCTCTAAAACAGAGAAAGAATTGACACAACACCCTTATGGGTAACTGTAGATTGAATTGAATGGATAGAATGTTCTTATTCAATTTGATACAATTACAATAAAAATTGCAATCTAAAGCAAGTAAATTAATTTTGTGTCAGGAGTGAAATACAATCTGTTAAAATTGGTTTGAAAATACAATTTTAGGTCTGGTACAGCAAGTCCTGACATTTCAAATGAATCTGTCTTATAACAAAATTAATGATACTCCAGGGTTGTTTAAGCATGGCTGTTAAACTATACTTGCCTTATCCATCACTGGATCATGCAGCATAATCCACAGAGTTAATAGGTTATTAAGGACAGAACACCAGTCCTTTTTAAGGAAAATTCAAAGGATATTTTAAAAAGTAAATTGCCTAGTCATTTAAAGTAAACTAAAACAAAAATACTCTTTTAGAAGTACTTTAGGAATTTCTCAGCAAAGTGCATACTATATGTGCAATCCACGACATTTATATGAGCATTTGCAAAGACATTCAATATATTTGGATAATATGGAATCTGGATATGGCCAAGAGTTAGATCTACAGTATTCAGGACACAAGATCAGCATTGATGAGCAAGATTGCAAAGCTATTCACAACTGCCAGCAAGCAGGTCCCCTTGAACGAAAAGTAGCTTACTTCTAAACACAAACAGATTGCACTGAGTTCTGGATTTAAAAGTTTCTAATACAGGTTCTAATGCAGACATTTAAGCAAAAAAAAAAATGAAAATGAAAATGATGGGCTTGTTCTATGCAGTAAGAAGGAAGGATCTTTAATAAAATAATCATAACTCGATGGGGATTTGAAGGGCAGAACAAGGAAGTGTCATCCAAGTTGCACTTCTGAGAGATATACCAAGAACTGACATATATTATACGTCTTTACCATGAGTTCATAATTATTCATTACACTCAAGTTCCACATATACACACACATGCACACACACACAGAGGCAAGTCAAGGATCCATGTATCTTTAGAGATAGGAGAGACATGAGTTATTGACTGCTTCAAACCTTATATCAGAAGATCCATGAATCAGTCACAGATTTCATGCATTTGTTTCTTCTAGCACACATAATTGTAAACATGAATAAAATGTGTTCATCTTATGCTTCCACTCCATAACCATCAAGACCAGTTTTAGAACTCTTTGCTGAAAAAGCAGTTTCTTAATTTGTATTGGGACAATGAGTGTATTTCTTCAGGGTGCCTGTAATCACGATCATATTAAGAACTATGGGTGATGCTACCTTTCTAGAGAAACTAGGGAGAAGACATCTGTGGGGAGCTAACCTGTACTGAAAACGACTGAAGAGGTAAGATGGGAACGCCAGATGAAGAGAGGGTATTAGTCCAAGTCTGTTAAGTTGGTTCCTATGTAGTACAAATTATGTTCCACTTCCAGGACATTCACTGCTCTCAAAACTATGGGTATTACCATAATTGGTGGCATTAACCATTTGAAATTTGTGCATGCTCCTCCTCCTTCTTCAAGTGCCTTGTCCTCATAGAATGTTGGCAATCAGTGCTACGACCTTTTTTTTTTAATCTAAAGCTATTTGAAATAGAGCTGCCTAGATGCCCTAAGTACAGTGGACCCTCATATAACAAACGGTTTGTATAACAAAAAATCTGTACAACATAAAAACTTCCAGAGATAGGGGAAATTTGCTTAACATAATCACCTATGGAGCGAATCTGTACAACATAAAAATGCTCACAATTAGGGATTACTCTGTTTTCAATGCATTCCTATGGGAAATTTGTATAAAGGAAAATTTGCTTAACAGAATTTTATTTGGAACAAATTGAGTCCTTTATACAAGGTACCACTGTACATCCGATCTCACCTGATTTCAGAAGCTAAGCAGGATCCACCCTGGTTAATACTTGGATGGGCAACCAATAGGAAATACCAGGTGCTGTAGGCACCTGGAGTAGGAACTGGCAAGCCACTCCAGTATTCCTGCCAAGAAAACTCCATGGACATGGGTCACGAAGACTCGGTCACAACTGTAACGACACAACACACACACACACATTTGAAATAGAGAAGCTGTGCCCATTGTGAACCAATGGCTTAAATTCTTAAGACAGAATATTCTTCTGTGCCCTAGGCCATGCTTCCCATCTATTTTTCATTGAATGATAACCTGCAGCAGATGGTGTGAACAATTTCAAAGCAACAATGGTACACTGCAATGGCAAAAGATATAATGCTATATTATATGCTTGGGTATCAATATGTGGCAGCGGATCATAATCTTGTCAAGTTAAATATGCTTTGTTAACACTGTTCTGTATTCTTTGCTTGCTCTTCCAACTTTTCCCCTACTTCCATAGGTGCAGAGGCTGGAGGACACTTCCCTTTATCATTCTGTCCTGTACTCTATTTACTTCCACTCACTGGCTTGCAGTAATTACAGTCTAGAGCTCAGTTTGGGATCATTCAGATAACCCTTTTAATAAATAATAAGAGTACCGTTTATTGATTTTTATATTGGCTGGTTGGGAACCACAGACTGCATGGTGCAATGAAAATAATGTCACTCATTTTTCATTTCAACCACTATCCCCTCTACACCCTACCTGGGTTATTTACTTTTGCATAAACTGTTGTAGACCTTATTTTCTTCCTAGGTGACACTACTGTAAATCAGAGGAACTTTACTAAAATCAATGGAGTTTATAAATTGAAACCCATAATAGATCCAGGAAGATAAAAAGATATTGGTAAATAACACATTAGAAAGAACCCTCGCTCTGCTGAGTATAAGAAAAAATTCACTAAAGTGACTTCAGCTCTGAGTTTACAATGTCAGAACTTAGGAACTCCCTTGGCTCAGCTGTGTAGAGACTTCTGGAAAAATGGCCCTTCCAAATCCCCTATCCACCCACTTGTGGGCAGAGAAATGGATGGTATGGAATTTCATTGGGTTTCTCCAGGTAGAAGAAGAGTAGATTTGATAAGGTTTCCTTGGTGTAGGGATTGCCATTACCTTTGACAGTATCACAGCTTATTTCATTCTTCCCAAGGTACTGTAATGAATTAGTTTGTTGCTGTGAAAATGACCAATCAAACTGCTGGATGGCACAGTGGCTTAGGTCTCTGGCTGCAGGTTAGGAATTCAATTCCCTACTGTTCAACCTTGAGAGGGGCTGGACTCTATCACCCCTAGTGTCACTTTTAACTCTGCAGTTCAAAAGCTATCATAACAATTATTATTATAAAGAAATGGTGGTGTTAGGCAACCTGGTCACCATTTTTCATTCTATATCATGGCCTGCCATTAGCATTGTTCCAGACCTGCTTGGAAGAAAATGACACTCACACAACCAACTCTCCATGAACTTGCATGCATTTTCTTTCAAAACACCCTTCCCATACATTCAGTAGCTGCCTGCTTCCAAGCCAAAAGCATATAGGCTGGAACACAGAGTGCCAACTGCCAACCACTGTATGGTCCATTGGGCCCCAAGATTAATAAAACAATCACATTGCTATTTTTACTCACTGATTTAACAAATAGAAATGCATACTTGTCACTCCAGTTGGTCTCTCCCAAGGGCAAACTGGCAAAGGCCCAGGAAAAGTTTACAATTATTTGTTGTCCATTGAACTAGGCTTTAAACCAGGGTAGTTCAAGGGCCAGATGCAGGGGAGTGGTATCAGGGGACAGATATCATCTCATGCGCTCCCAAACGCAATAGATATGACCCTTTGGCCTGATCCAGCATGGCTCTTCTTATGTTCTTATGTTCTTATGAACTAATGACTAACACATCTCTGTGCAATAATGACCCTTCACAATTTAATTCCCATTCTTTGGATTAGAAGTGCTAATAATTTTCCTTTAGTTAACCATTGTCGATTCAGGTTAAGAAAGCCCATTATGACCTTATTATCCTTGCCTTATCAGTTCTTCTTACACCTTTGCTCCCCACAAAAAGTTTACAAATGAAAATGAGAAGGAGTGCTAGCAAACATATACAAATGCTGGCATGTCATGGAAGATGACAAGAAAGCAGCATCTGTATAAAGTAATTCATTATCCTAGTTAATAAAGCCATGCCATTTTACAAATGACTGATGTGATGTTCATAATATTGTAAAAACAAGTCCATCTGATAATTTTAGTTGAAAGGCAGTGCATTCTGGGTCATTGCTCAGAAGCCACCTACTCATACATTTAAAAAGTTAAGTACTGAGATACTGCTATAATAGAGAAGCTAAGATTCAGTACCATCTCATTTTATCTCATATTATACTGTTTGTCAACAAGACTGCATTTCATTGAAAGCTTGGAAAAATTGCATAATTGTTATTTTTACAGGTAATATACTATTTATTTTCACAAGCAGCACATTACTTATTACTCGTGAGGAACATAAATGCATAAGTAATGCATAGGTCATATAGGCTTTCTCTTTTTTAAAATTAAAAACTAGCTAAAACCTCCTAAAGTCCCCCAAAGTAATATTTTATACTGTTGAGTAAGTGTTACTTGTTGCACAAAAATATTCCTCCTTACTCAAAAAGATGTTGCATGTTAGGAATAATGTTATTGTTTTTAGCACACTACTTCCAAGTGCTGGCTTTATATTCTGTCACAAAATGTCTTCTATTGGGGTTTGTAAATGAGTAGCAAACTCTGTCCTGAGAATTTAGAAATAAACCCTGAAACAAGGTGTATCTGAGTGCACACACGTATGTGATTTTGTGATGCCACAGAGGCAGGGCAGGTGAGGTTTGAAGGAAGCCTAAGTACCTTCTAGGCAGCTTGATTATGGACAGGGGACAAAGGGAAACTATCTTAATGGGAACACAATCTGGACATTAAAGGGCTATTATGGTATTCCGTGTTTGGAGACCAAGCATGTTTTGGCTGGACACACCTTTGCTATGGTTGCAATATTCTTACCAGGGATCAAATATCAGATTGTTTATTGTAGCATATCTATCATTATGAGACATTCTCCTGAAATACAGTTTTCCTGCTCCTGACTTGTCTAAATTAGCAAATGCAGAACACACATCCCAATAACTTCATTCTGAGCTATTGAGCTCTGGAAATGAGTGAAGAGGAGCCCCCTCAGTTTAATGCCACCCCTTTCATATACAAATCACACAATCAAATATTCTCCTTCTGCTTACCATGAGATTTATCTGCCTGCCTGAGAACCCAGGAAAGGAAACAGTTTCCTGAGACTTGTCAGCCCTCTTCCTCTTCTGTGCTCATTGGAATCCTGGGGTTTCTTTCTTTGGGTTTGTAATAATTTGTTAATTTGTAAAAGTGCATGTTGACTCAGGAGCAGGTTACACTGGGAAAGTGAAAAGCAGAATATAATTTATAACCTGTGAGCATCTCACTGCAACAGAAACTGGTTTTAAAAGATAAAATAACATGCCCAATGTATCTTTAACACACACCTTCTCTATAGTCATGCCTGGAAGACAGATGCCAAGAGCTATGCGGGTAGGTGAAAGACAATACCTTAAATTCTACTTGTGTTTTAACCAGTTCATTAGCAATGATTTCCCTCAGCAAGATAGATATTGCCTAAATTTTTTTACATTCAGGTAATTACACAAGAACATAGATTTGCTACTCAATTTAGGGGAGTCCAATTAACCACTGCAAATAAGAGCAAAAATAATGGACTTTGAGTAAACTTCACTGTACCGAGAGGTTATGGGAAATCAAACTTACTGCAGATGGCATCTACAACAGTGAAATCCCTGATAATGAGTTCCCATAGAGAGTCACTCCACAAACTTTCCTTCTGTTTAAATTTTTAAAAGGACATTGTGCCATCTTTCTTGCTTCTATAGGAGCTCTATGGTGGTTACTTCATGTCCTACTTTGTTCCGTGATTATGTTCGTTCTGTGACAGCGTTGTTCGCAGTCACATGGTTTTGTCCCTGTTCAATCCCTGTTTTCGTTTACCTACGGGCATGATTACTTGTCTTGTGACAACTGTTACTTCATATCCTTGTTTCATGACAACTACTGGATTTCCCTGGCTTTGTTTAGCCTTTTTTATTGTCAGGCTTCCGTTTTTCGATATTTTGAATCCTCGATGCGGGCGTGCAGGCTGTCTCAGGAAGCCTGGCAGGAGGAGCCAGGCGAGCCTTCACCACTTGCTGTGGGCGAGCAGAAGCGGTGATGGCGGTGGCGGTGGCTGAGACACCCTTGCCCTGAACTCAGCAGTCTGTGGGCTGGCAGGCGAGCAAGCAAAGAATGTTCAGCCCTGCCTCCGAGACCCAAGGAGGATGGACCTATGCCTGACAGTGGCTCTCCACCTGTCCCTTCCAGAGCCGCCTTCTCCTGCAGGGACAGGCAGGCATCCGAGCATGGCCTGGCACAGGAGTTCCAGTTGGCTTTCTCGGTTGTCAGAGTATTCCTAGAGCGAAAGGGGGAAACGCTTGCCATTACTTCACATCCCTTGTCTCAGAACAGGAACCGGGAACAAAGAGTGACAACAGAATTCCCCAGCCCAGGGGCAGGTACCGCTCATCACGCTAAGTTCCCAGTTCAGGGGGGGTGGTCAGGATGAGATTCTGCTGTCACACTATGGATGTGAAGTAACCTTTTTTTGTACCAGTCCCAAGAGGGACAGCAAAGAAGGATGAGAGGGATGTGGAGTAATGGCCTAAGAGGTGCTCCAGATTGAATGTGGGAAACACAAGATGATCTGCTGAAGACTGTATGAAAGCTTCATGCTTTTCCTGTGTTTGATACTTGGGATTTGTTGGGTTGCTGCTAGTTTTGTGTTAGAGACTGCAGCCAATGAGTCTGGCACATTTGTCTGGGTCTTTTGTGTAAATGTTAAATACTGTAATATTAATAGAAATGTGGCTTATTTGGGTAATTCTGTAGACCAAGGAGTCTCATGGTGTAGTGGTTAAAACTACTGTACTGTAGTCTTAACGGGGTTCATGACCCAGGATTCAATGCCAGGTAGGTGGCTTCTGATTAACTCACCCTTTTATCCTTAAATGGTTGGTAAAATGAGCATCCAGACCATTGTGGGAGGGGGCAATGTGTAGCCTGCATAATGAAATTAAAAACTGCCCATATTTAAGCACCCTTCCCATTTGTAACTTGTCTCTTTCAAATCTTTCAAATGTGGCAGGAAAAGTGTGTGTGTGTGTGTGTGTGTGTGTGTGTGTGTGTGTGTGTGTGTGTGTGTGTGTGTGTGTGTGTGTGTGTGTGTGTGTGTGTGCGTACATATGCTATTTTCTGCCGTATTTGAAAGAGACAAGCTACAAATTATGGACTTAATAGCCAATACACGCACGCACACACACACACACACACACACACACACACACACACACACACACACACACACACAGAGAGAGAGAGAGAGAGAGAGAGAGAGAGCCCAAAATATATATATCAAAATATATTTTGATTCTATATTTTTAATTAGCAAAACTGTTTCACTTTAATGACAAAAATATCAGGTGTGCACTTCAGAGGGCACAACACAAAGGAGAGAATACCCTCAGGATTAAACAAAATGCCAGCTAGATGTTTTTGTACAGGTGGGCCCATATCTTGTTCCTTGGCTCTACTGAGAGTATGGAATTTAGCTGGCTGCCAAGAACTTGGTTTCTTTCAAAGTTAATTTTACTACTTCTTCCTGTATATTCAATACTGTGAGTGAAAGGATTGCACACTGAAGCAGTTCACTGTGGAAGGAGTGCCATTTATAGCATTTTTTAAAAACGGGATGTTAATCATAATCTGAAATACTACCCCACCAAAATCAGAGGAAAAAATTCTGACAATGACAGTCAGCTCTGGCTGACCCATACACTTGCTTTTTGGAATCATATAATTTGCTTGCAGATGTTATTGGTGTGATAGAAAGTTGCATACATGTGTATGCATGCAGACATTTGTAGAGTATGAGGAGAGGAGGCTTTATAGTAAGAAAACAGATTAAGAGATCAGTTTGGAACTCAGTGCAGGGGAGCAGATGGTCCATGCTAGTTTTTCACTGAAAGGGATAAGAAAAGTGCCACAATTCTATTGAAATAATGGAGAGTAGAAAGGCAGCTACACAAGTAGTTCTGACAATTTGGTAGGGTCTCCGTGTGCTTGGTCTCATGCTGGTTGGAAGATCAGTCTTGCAACACAAGGTTTTCAATTTTATGTGTTATGGATATTATTTAATCTAATACACAATCACATTTCACACGAGGAAAAATGAATCGCCAAACTGCTTCTATTCTTTGAAGAATTATCTAATTAATAAGAAGTTAAATACATAGTAGAATGAATTTATATTTAGATTTGGTATCAAGATTGGTAATGAGGTGATTTTTTATGCAAGGTTTCTTTTTATTTATAATAATAATAAAAATTTAAAAAATACAGCCTGTGCAAGATATATCAGGCAAAATCCAAAGAAAACAGAAACAAAACAAAATGACAAAAAGACAAGCATGGGGCTCTTTGAAGACTAACTATTATATTGTGATGTGAGTATTTGTGGATTATATCTACTTTGTCAGACATATGGAATAAAATGAAGTTGCATTACCATATTTTTCCATTTATAAGATGTCCCCATGTATAAGAAACCCCCAATTTTCCAGGCCAAAATAATTTTTCTAATGTGTGGTTCTATTTTTGGCTTATTTCCGTGTATAAGACACCCTAAATTTTTAGTCTAAGAGTTTTACTAAACATTATAGTCTTATACATGGGAAAATACAGTAATTCTTCCTTGGGAGTAAACACTGTTGAAAGGAAAGAGTCTTTAAAACAAACAAACATAGAATTGTGCTGCAAGCTAATTTTAAGAAATGAATGAACCGTTTTCTCTTTGTTTCCCAAATGGGCACGTACAACCATCTCCACATAATGTTAGTGCCATGGTACCCTTCGGGGGAGGGTGTATTCATTTTTCAAATAATTTGTATGAAAAGATAGCATCTATGAGGTATAATCTGGAGCCACATTAGCACCGCTGACTGCACAGAATGTTCACTTCTCCAATAGTTTCAGAAACAGTGCAGTTTTTATGCAAATGAGCCCCTCAGAGACAAAAGAGGAAAATAAATATTTGTTTTTCCTTCAATGAGCCTGTTATGTTTTATCTGCCGTGACCCTCCCCTTGCCTTATGAACAGCAGACACATGCAAACTGGGTCATTAGAAAAGAATGGCCTTCTTCACAAATAAACATAGATTTGCCTGTAATTTCCTTTATCTCTCTTCGCATTTCCATTTTCAGCAATACATCTGCAGCAGGTCGATCCTTGGTAGTAAAATTAAATACAGGAATTAATAAAGAGTTGCTCATGTAGAAAGGATTTTAATGGTTTATTTGGGTACAAAGCTGTCTAATTGTTCGACTACGGTGCAACTGCCTATGCTTTGGCCATCTGCTGTTTAAGTGGGAGGGTGGGGAGGAGCCACCCAGCAATAAAGACATACTTTCTTTACGTTACAAAGCAATACCCGCCAATGCTAAATGCCCCAATTGGAAAGTTATTATTTGGCCTATAAAGAGTTGACTGGCACGCTTAATGAGGCATGCCCTGCTTGTGCCACACATCTAGACTCGATGAGGCTTTTAGTTGTCATGGATAAAATGGCATATTAAAAAGGATTAGCATGGATTAGAACATTGCTAGTTTTGCGGGGATTTCCTCTAACTTCATCAAAAGTCTCCCAGTAGAACAATCTAGCTAGGCACCACTTGGTCGAAAGAGCTGACTGTATCGTTTTGACTTTCTATCTGTGTCTACAAACAGCAGATTCACAGGACATTTTCTACTGACAGTTTTATAATCTTTACTAGTCCAGTTCAATTGATCTGCTTTTATGGGAAGAAGGTTTTGTACTCAGTCCTAGGCAACCAGAAGTTCTCTATTTTTAAGGAATTCTAAGAAGGATACATTCTGTGCATCCATAGTTTCAGTGAGAAGAAGTTTCAATTTTTGAAATAAATTTCACCCTATCTTTACCTTTAAAAGATAGTCCCTCCCGTTTGGTGATCAAAAATCATTCAATGATTTTTTTCCGATCATTTAATAAAATTCACCATTCACTTGACCAATAGGACTGAGAAAAGGCTGCACTGATACACCGTTTCTTTCTTTGCTTTGCTAAATGGAGCTGGGAAGAAACAGGACTTTTCCATGCTTGGGTATTACCACTGGATGCTTGCAAGAGCAGGTGACAATTTCATGTGTGAAAGAACTTGAAATAGGAAGTATCAACCCAAATGACTGTACAATTGATGCCATGTGCCAGAAACTGTCCCTAACCATTCAGATAAAACTCATGCCTAAAAATCAGCTTTGCAAACATAACATTTATACCAGTGACACATGTAATTGTCTGTTTTGTAAAAGGAAGAACATATATTGTGGGACTCGTTTACATTCTCCAGCAAATGAATCTGTTCCTATTGGTGAATCTGGGAAGAAGGCACTGATCCCTTCATCCTGGTGTCCCCCAACTGCTCTCAAGGTTAATGGACAAGGGTGACAAGAAGAGGAGATCATTTCATCATACCTGTGAAAGTTCACTTGTACAATATTTAAGCCTGCCCACCAACAGAAGCCTTGATCAGGATATGTCACTGTTTTACCACTGGAAAAAATGGCAGCACAGGCTTATGCATGCCCATACAAAAGTAAATCCTCTTGCCATAATGTAAGATTTCATGCTATTAAGAACCCCTATCTGCAGAGTGGGAAAAGGTTCAGGAACCTACAGAGTAGAATTAGCTTCACGTATCACCTCAGAAAACCAACTCAGAAAACCACCTCAGAAAACCTTTTGGGGTTTTTTTTTCTCCTCAACTGTCTCTTACAGTCTCAACAGAGAAAAGAAAGGTGCATTTTACTCACAGTGCTGAATAAATGAAAATACAGCATGTTGCAGAATAATGACTGAGTACAAGAACAGAGCTTAACTAATTAGCTGCATACTGACTACATGAACTATTCACTACATGGTGGACTCAAAGTGACTAGTAAAACTTAAACTGGTCACTGACTGAAAAAAGAGTGGGAAAGAAATTTCTTAAGCAGAGAGGTATGTCTCTGTTTGCAATCTGAGGTAGAGAGAGAACAATTGGTTGCTATTGGATTGATTGGCAGTCATTGCGGCCCAGAAAGATCCCTTCTGTGAAAACTTCTTAAAAGGTAGCATCCAAAGGTTGCTAAATTCCAACACATTCCACAGTTCTAATGGAATTTATGGTCAATTTTTTTAAAAAAAAATGCAAGCCTTTGAGCATGTTCATAGCAGGCCAGGATAGCCAAGACCCATCTGACTTGTTACTACATCAGCTGAAGCTGTATTACTCTGAATTCTTCCCAGCCTGGGGATTTTGACAATAGCTTAGGACAACACGCACCCTGCTCTCATGTTTTGTATTGTGGTTGTGTCCTTGGGTAGGAGATTTGCAGGCGCTTGGATATGGTGTCAGATACGCCTACCAATTAGCTCAACCCATTTTTATTTGTTCTTTGACAGGCCTCACCCAGCAGAACAGAGTGGTTCCTTTTGCACAAGTGTGCATGCGCCGGACAAAGGGGCCTATGCCTAAATCCACCCCATGCAGGTGGCGAATTTTTGAGCTTGGAACATACTATTAGTGGGCTACTTTGCTAACTATGGCTAGCATCCCATTGTTAGTTCAAATTATTGTTGACCCCATTGACCGAGGGGGATTTATATCAGTGTTAACCTATGATCCAGCAGTTCAATCAATAGATCTATCCCAAATTAGGACTAGCATTAGGATATCTGGTTATGTTTAGAGTCACTAGTTCAGAGCAACTGCATTCAAAATGAAGGAGCTTCATTAATTACATACATTGGCTGAAATCCTATTTAGTGCTGTATGATTCATCTTTTTCCCCTAATAACTCCCAAAATGCTTAAAAAATTCCCTAGGCAATATTCGGTAAATTCCTGCCCACTGATATACATCTACCTTTGGCTCTTTATGGGAAGTGTAGTCTTATATACATTAGTCTGTGTATAGAGCACCTCGAAAAAAACTACAATTCCCCAGGGAACAAGGCCTCTTAGGATGGACAGAGGAAGTTTCTTTTCTGTACAGGAAGCAGGCCAGAGATAACATGGTGAATAGTCTGTATTCCGGATGAGTGAATTGTAGATATATGTAACTGTGTGTATGTCTTTGGGGAGAAACTTCGCCTGGGGAATTCTTGGAAAATTCTGGGAGCTCAAGTCCAATAAACCTAAATGGCATTTTCATAATTGTGTTGCTCACAATATTGTGAAGTTACACAGGGAATATCGTCGATGTTCACAGGAATTATGCACAAGCTGTCCATGGGCCTGATTAACCAACTTACTCCACAACTGCACCCAGCAAATTGTTTCTTTGATACAACTTCTCCCTTTAGTACAAATTTTGCTGTGGCTTACACCAGTGTTTTTCAACCTTTTTTGGGCAAAGGCACACTTGTTTCATGAAAAAAATCACGAGGCACACCACCATTAGAAAATGTTAAAAAAATTAACTGTGCCTATATTGACTATATATAAAGTAATTCTCTTGAATGGGAATCAAATAAACACAAAGAAAGTATTTTATAATTACTTTATTATGAAATAGTAAGTAAACAGAAATATGAAAAATTATAAAATACTTTATTCAGTGCGCAACCTGGGCCTGTTTGGCTGAACACAAAGCTGATATTCTTCAGCTTTTCCAACGGCACACCAGGGAACATCTCGCGGCACACTAGTGTGCCGCGGAACAGTGGTTGAAAAACACTGGCTTACACAACTTCAAGCTATTCAGGGTAAATTATGCAACAGGATTTTGGCCACTGGCTTTAATATCAGAGACCAGCCCAGGTAAACAGCAAGGATGCTGCTGTCCATAGTTATGAAGCTCCATTTTTCACAGCCAACAAGTTAACTCTTATCCATGTCATGTTTACTAGATCATAGTCATTGCCATTGGATATATAATTATTAATTACATACAAGAAGAGACACAGACACACATACATGTATGCACACTTCAAAATGATATGCTCGGTCTGCGACTTCCTTGAGATCAGATGGAAAGACACCCCACCGTCTTCTAATGGAATTCAAGTTAAGCAGGCTTCAGCTTTAATAGACAAATAACAAATCAGGTGGGGTTTTGGTTGAAATCTGCAATTCTAAAGCTGTCACTGCAAAGAAGCATTTGAAACTGCTACCATGTTTGCCTCATGTAGATCAGTATCAAATTAAATTTCCCTATTGTAGCTCTTCTGTTGGTAACACAATGCAGGGAGTGTTGCTTCCTTCATCTCCATCTTTCTAATGGTGACATCCTTTTCAGTTTAAATTATACAGAAGTGAATCATTATTGAGGCCTCCTGTTTACCATCTTTAGAAGATTTAATTTATACCAATAAACATTGTGAAACAGACCTTTTTGGATGCACAATGACATATAATTTACTTGGAACAAACGCTTGTGGGCCAGAATAAAGACTATTCATCAAGCAATTCTGAATCCGAGGCATTCTAGAAGAAAAGAATCCTTTGTCTAATTGTTTCCCATCACAAACAACATGTGGGAAAGAGATTTAGGCAATATTTTCAAACACTGCAAGCAACACAATTATTGTCATCTGCAAAGCTAGCGATAGTTTTGCAATCATTGTTGCACTTTATCTTTAAATCGCCCATTCACTGTAACCAATTACAAGCTTGCCACTGATGAGGTGTTTAATAATATTAAATACAAAACCCCAGATTTCAATAATATTGAGTTTGCTACCAAAGGCAACAAAAGCCAGGAAATTGGAAGGCAAGGCCTCATGTGTCATACCTTCTCATCTAATGGGACTTGGGGGAGCTGAACACAAATTACAAAAGATCCATTTGCAATAAAGGATTTTTCTTAATTTTCTTTTTCCATTCTTATCACAGATATATGGATCAAAAGGGACCTGTAGAAACACTGTATGGATACAGGGCTAACACTGATCTTGTTGATTGTAAGGTCTGGGATACACAACTTCGGTGGAGGGGAAACTGAATCACAGCTAAAACCTTTTGATCTATCACGGGATTTTGTGGGTCTGTCCTAAAACTATTGGCTGTGCCTTTTGTATATTAAAGGCACAGCCTCAGAATGGATGGGAAGGAAACTAATGTCATTTATCCTTTTTTAAATTAGTAACCTCTTGTTTTAATAGACTTAACTAGCTCAAGCTACCCTGCTTAGAATCCATCTCTGCCCCTGGCCAATCAAAATCCACAGTTCTCAGATTACAGGAAGATAGCCAATAGTTATTCATCTCTAATTTATCTTCAACAAAATTTGTCCTTGCTTAGAGCAATAAAGGATTAATTCAATCTACATCCCAGAAATTTATGATTATGCATAACACCTCCTGATTGCTATTGCTAACAGTCACCAAGGTTCACTTGCCTCATTGTTGTTGTTTTTAAGTTTCATTGTCATTTGTAGTTCATCAGCTGAACTTTCCATACCTTCACCACATTCTTCTCAGTTCACACAACATTACCAACATCATTTGTTTGATGTGTAATCCTAACTTGCTCTTGAATGCTACCCAAAGAGAGTAATAACAAATAGGAACAAATACAAAAGAAAAGCATCCAGTGAAACTGGGATGAGGAAACTCAGGCCCGCCAACTCTGATAGGACTACAGTTTCCACCATCCCGGGTCTTTGGAATGTGAGAGAAGTGTGGTCTAACAATGCACAGAGAGGAAAGACAAAACAGTTTGTACAGTGAGGCTAACACTGAAACCCATGCACTGATTCAGTGTACAATTCCAGCATCATCATCTTCATTTGTGTCAGAAGCAATCCAATTGATGGAAACATCATCCTATAGGAAGATGTCATTGGATAGCTGAATGTCTCCCCTCACATTTTGGGGGAATTTTCCTCCCACAGGTTAGTGACATGATGTATCAAAGGGACTATTCTATTGTGCTTTAAATGCAGCTGGTGCTTATCCTGTTAGACTCTAATTTATGACTCATATGGCTATGATCATATGTGTGCCTTACTTACATGCAACAGGGTTTTCATTGGACTAACTTTGGAAAGTGTCCATGAGCTTCCAAGATCCAAAGGAGTGGCAACTAGAGTGGTTTATATATCTTGGAAAATACTTCTCTGTCGCTAGAATCTTGTTAAGCCAGTCACACTGTGCATTCCTACCAATGGGTCAAGTGAACGAGCAGCAGTTTCCTAACTATTGTCTACTAAGCCCCTATTCCAAATGGAAGAAAGAACAGCAAAAGCCACCAAATTGACATGGGCCTCTAAGCAAGACTGCAGCTTCAAGTCATAGAACTTTGGGCAGCACTGTCAGTGCTGAAGTAAAATCCATCCAGTCTGGTTAGCTTCTCTCAGTGGATGGGGCAGGGAGGACCGCCTTGTCCTTATGCTGCAGGCAACACACGGTCTTCATATGGCCCAGCTCAGTGATAATGATTATGAAATTAACCATGTCTCTGATGCTGGAAGGATAGAATAACAGAATCATAAAGTAATTGAGTGAGCTTTGTGATACAATGGTTAAACTGCTGTACTGCAGTCAAACTCTGCTCAAGGCTGGGGTTCAAGGTTCACCCAGGCTTCCTTCCTTTTGAGGTCCGTATTGTAGCGTGGGGTTAGTGATTCAGCAGTGATTTCAGCTCAGAGATAAAGCAGGCTGGAGACAGCTTCTAGTGAACAGCTCTTTAATCAGGGAGAGACAAGACTGAGGACTGGGGAGAGGGAGTTACATTTATAGGGGCCAGGACTGGCTAGGAAAAGATACATTTTGGAGGGAACAATTACAACCAATCACAAGGCTGCCTTTTGGCGGGAACCAGTAGGATTGAAGATCCAAATGCAGCAACTAGAATCAACCAATAGGCCTGTTCCCTTTGGAACAGGAAGGCAGTTACTTCAACAAGCAATTACAGATCAATACATAACAGTCCGTAAACTGAGTAACCAGCCCACTTGGATGGGAACAATGTGTAGCCAACATAATTACCTCTAAACTGTTGAAAGAGTGCTTATGGGGTAGTATATAAGCAACACACTTTTTCTTTTTCTTTTTCTTTTTCTTTTTGGGAAGGAACCTGTAAGGCCATCAAGTCCAAGGCCCTGTTCAATGAATGAATCCAAATCAAAGCAGATCTGATAAAGTACAGCATTGTGCTGGAATTCTGCTCTGCGTGTTACGCCATGCAACTAAAGGCACTCAGTTCCCCCACTCATCTAGGTCCTAGAGATACCTAGGGATCTCCTGTGGAAGCCAATGAACAATGGAGGGAATGCTTCAATATTAAAGAGATATTAAAGAATTCACTCCCTGAAACCTAGTAGTCAGTCACCACTGAATCACTTGGGAATTGTAGTTAGTTAGTTAGTTAGTTAGTTAGTTAGTTAGTTAGTTAGTTAGTTAGTTAGTTAGTTAGTTAGTTAATTCAATGGCTCTAATCTAGTTGTGATTTAATGGCTGTATTTCAGCCAATGTGTATCATTATTTCCCTTTTCGGTGAGACCTGCCTGACTTACAAATGCCATACCCCCTATAGTATCATGGGTCACATTGAAAATGCAGATTTATTCTTGCCAAAGTACTCTAGAATACTTTTTCATCAGCATTAAATCCAGTTTCCCAGCAGTGGTTATATTATCAAATGACCTAACATGTAATATGGTATAAACAGAGGCTTATCAAATGAACAAGTTGATATAAAAAGTTTGAAGAGCTGTGCACACAGCTCGGCTTGATGTTCCACAGGAACATTCAATTCTTTAAAAAAAAATCAAACCAACCCCACCTTGGTTTATGAATTATAAGCTAAGTGGAATGAAGAATATGACAGGAGACAATTACAAGATATAGGCACCAAAGCTCTACTAATATCAAGTAAGACCATTCCCAGACACAAAACAAAATACCAGTAATTTCACAGCTTCAGTTAGTGAATTTCTGTATATTTGTTATGTACTCTTTTAAGCATTTTAAAATGTTTTGCAGTTATGAAACAGCTTTTATCTGTTGGAGTGAAGAATGGCGCACAAATCCACATTTTCATATCTAAATTCAGACTACAGCATAAGACTGTTTGAGAAGAGCTTTCAATTTTTCTAAGTGTGACCCAAATTAGATTCCATACTGCAGCCTGATGTGTGACAGCTTGATAGCTCACCTTTTGATTGTGAATCACTGTGTGAAACCTACATCTCTGACAGCTCTGATTTTCTCCAACATTACATTTTAAGTATTGGGGGTTGGTGTAATACTGTACATTCATCTTCAATGAATTATAGATTATTGCTTCTTGTCCAGTGGACCTAATATAGGCAGACCATTCTACATTTTATTCCTGTCCCCTTTGGTATTTTCTGTGACTCATGTATATTTACAAAGAGGAGGTCTTTTCCTGAATTTTATATAAACAAACATTTTTAGGTGAAATGAAGGGATTAAACACAACCACATATGGCAACAGAAATGTATATACAGTATTGCCAATGGAGATAGCACATACCGTATTGCTAACTGAGGCATGTTGACTCATTGCCATTCCCTAGATTAGACTCTTCCTTATCATCTTTCAGGTGAATTGGACTAAAATGCCCAGTATCCCCAGCTAGCATGCTCCTTATGGCAGCTACAGAGGGTGCATGGTTGGATAAGACTTCTGTAGATAAAGTTTTGGGAGCAGACAGATATAATGTTCCTATATGAACATTACTGTATATTCATATAATGTTGAGAGTACTTTCCATACTCTGTACTTTGGGAGAATGTGAGTTTTAATGGAAAACCAACAGGAGATACAGAGAATAAGGGTCCTTTAAAGACAGATATAAGACTCAGAAGTTATGAATTCACCAGCTTGACATGTATTTATGTCTAAATATCTTAAGGGTCCTTTTATATCCTTCTGAATATTAGTCTCCTATTTAAAGACAGGCCCAAACACCCTAGAGAAATCACAGATTACTTCTTATTCATGCAACATGATTTACTGACAGCTGTAATTCTCAGTTCCCAGTTTCAGCAACTGCACTTTGGACAACAGGAGGGAAAGAAAAAGACCAGCTTTACAATTGTGCTGAATAAAGAGCTTCACTAACTCAGCAAAAGTATTTAATTTAGCATAGAGCAGGAGGAAAATAATAATAATCATGGGATCAGCATAGGCATCATCTTAGGGGCACAAATAAACACTTAAATGAATGCATGTAATCCATAAGAAAACGAATTTCAAACATTTAATTAGCATAGAAACAGGCAATGCTATTCAGTGGGTTATGAGGAAATCAAATAGTCATAGCTAGCAGCCACTCTTTTAAAACTAGAATTGAAGCACAACCCCCCAAGGGCTGTTTCCACCAATTTTCCAATAAATCATGTAATGACTTTTAGAAAAGACAGTTATTTAATTCTTGAATTAGAGCTACAGGACCATAACCAAAGACTGACAGCCCTCTTATGCCACCATGCTTTCATACGAACCTTTCATAAAGTGCCTGGCTGGGAAATGATGCATTAATTAGGTAAATGGGAATATGGGCAAAATTGGAATAAAATGCAGATGGCTGACCTTTCATGCAGAGATCAAAGTTCACTAAAGGGAGAAAAATGGCCATGGTTTGTTTACAAGTCTGCATGTCTTCTCTGTTTCAGCTGGATCTGAATTTAGACCAATGCTGCAGTACAATGACAGCTATCAATGCAAGATCAACATTCTTCAATGCTAGGCCAACACTACCAATGTTTATTGCTCAGTTTTAACCAATGACCCCATGAAACAAATAGTTTAGATTTTTATAGAAGCAAACCTTTCTCTCCCTCTCCCCCCTCCCCCTCTCATAGCTTTGCTGGAGATAAATGTCCATGTCAAAGGAGACTTACAATGCTGTGTGAGAAGTTACTGCAACATTTATTTATTTATTTATTTATTTATTTATTTATTTATTTATTTATTTATTTATTAATATACCAGCCATCCAGACAAAGCTACTCTGCTGCTTCTATTGGTGAAGCAGTTCAAAGCCGCCCAGGTGACTGGTGCAACATCTGCGTGCGGGGCAGTTTAAAATGGGAGGACCTCCTCCACTTCCCCCACTGCCACCTAGATGACTGATGTGCTAGCTGTGCACTGCTTCATTCAGCTGAGGGGCACCTGCTTACCCCCTCTCCACTGCCCAGATGACTGGTGTGCCTTCAGTTGAGTGGGGCAGTTTAAATTGGGAGATCCTGTTGTGGTCCCCCACTCCTCCCGCCATCCAGATGATCAGCCCTTCAGCCAAGCAGGGCAGTTCAAAACAGGAGGCCCGGGTAGAGGTGGAGGAGGTGAAAGAAATGGTGAAGGAGCCCTGGGGAACAGGTGAGAGAGTGTGAGTGGAAAGGAAGAAAGGAAAGGTGGGAGGGGAGAAATAAGAGGAGGGTGAGAGGAGAGAAGAAGGAGCTGGAGACGCCACATGGCCCGCACCGGAAGCAGCAGTGGTAGGCTAAGACTGCTTCCTCCGCACCTGGGTTATCAACTGAATCAGAGGTGGGAGAGGTAGGGGGTGATCTGAAAGGCTGCCTGGGATTTGGGCCTTCCACAGTGCCCAGTGAGGCCCAGGAGAGCAAGCTGCTGCCACTGCCGGAAGCAAAGGTCCATGCTGGTAGAAGGGAGCAGGGCTGGGCATCCACGGGTCAGGCTGGACACAGACTGAGTTTGCCATGGTGGTGCTGCCTGATATGTGTGGGGAGGGTGAGACCTGAGGGGGGAACTCAATCAGAGGTGCGGGGTGGCGGGGCGGTCCCGAAGGCCACACAAGTTGGGAGGGGTGGGAGGGGCAGCTGCCTGAAGCTCCGGGTGGAGGTTCAGCCACACCACTGGGATTGCTCGAGTTCATGCACAGGTAGGAGGAGGCCGGGGCTGGGAGTTTGTTTGTCAGGGAAGAAACAACCCATGATCATGTGGCATTGCTGGCTGTGGTGGTGGGTGTACACAGTGCTACAGCAAACACAGTGGGCAGCCAGCCAAATTTTTCCCCTCCTGCCAGTGATCACAAGGAAAAACCCCTACCCACCCCATGCAGCTAACCTTGTGGGGCACTGCTGTGCCCCACTAGATCCTTCCGGTAGTGGTTGAAGAAGGATGAGCATGAGGGCCACCTCCTCCTTCTTGGTTGCTTCGATCTCTTTTGCAGAGATTGAAGCAACCAAGAAGGAGGTGGTGGCGGTGGTGATGAGCAGGGAACACTGCTCTCTGCTCCACACAACAGCTGACTTTGTCATGTGGAGCGGAGAGCAGCGTTCCTAAGTGGAATAATTTGGCTGTCGAAGCAATCACAAGTTGAGGTTATTTACTAGTTATAGTGTTTTTATTTATATACTTGTGCTTATTTGTTATATTGTATTTTACTGCTTATGGTTTGATTTCTGTTCAGCTTGTAAACCGCCCAGAGTAGCTATGTAGCTAGATGGAGTGGTATATAAATTTAATAAATAAATAATAATAAATAAATAAATATCACTGTATAGTCCGGCCCTCAACAGTTTCTGAGGGACAGTGAACCGGCCCCCAGTTTAAAAATTTTCAAGTCACCTGTCATAGATTCTTATTAATCCTTGCTTTTTTATTACTATTTCAAAACATATTTAGCCTTCCTTGCAATTCTTTTGAACTCTTTGTCACCTAATTTCATTGGTAACATCCCAAATAGAAAAATCAATATAGAATAATCTTTGTTTTGCATAATGCTACTCTTCCAAACCAGGATAATTTTTTGCTTTTTCTAAATTTATTTTGAGAAACTCCTGTAAATAGCATATAACCTTATAGCTAAATAATTTATAATGCTTCTTAATTTACATTCAAATATTTTTGTAATCATCCTTATTTCTTTCTCCTCATGGTTTAATAAATATATATTCTGAACTTATTCCTATTCAACTTTAAATCCTGTTATTTCTTCAAATATCTTTATAAGTTTTTGACTTCTATATACATATAATGCTGGATTTTTGAGTATCAATGATGTATCATTTGCAAATAAATTCATTTAATTTATTTTTTCCTCTCCTACACCTTCTATTTCCTTATTCTCCCTTATTACATGTGCCACCATTTCTATTTCTAGTGTAAACAAAATTTCCGATAATGGACAACCTTGTCTTGTTCCTTGGCCTAGAGAAATGTTTTCTGTTATTCCATCATTCACTAAATCTGGAAGATGAGTCATGGCAACTGGAATTCTTTTTCTTGAGAAATTGAAAAGTTTCACTGCTCATCCAAACAGCTTCATCAGTCTGAAAAAAGCTAGTTGCGAGTCCTCCATTTTATTGCTCACTTTGACCTCTTGTCACCCTCATAAGATGAACAATGGCCTGAATAGGCTCGTTAGGGACCCCCTGGTGCCGAATGGGCCAGGTTTAAAGGGCTCCAGCCATTGATAGATTGGCAGGACCCCTCAGAAAATGGTGCGGAGGGCAGTTTCACTCTGCCTGGTAACCTGACCTTTTTTCTGAGGGTTCCTGCTGAGCTGTCAATGGCTGGACCCCTTTAAACCTGGCCGACTCAGCACCAGTACTGACTGGGTCAGGTTTAAAGGGCTCCAGCCATTGACAGCTGGGCAGGAGCCCTCTGAAAATGGTCGAGTAAGCAGTTCTGTGGGATCACTTTCCCTACCCAACTGTTTTCTGAGGGCTCCTGCCAAGTTGTCAATGGCTGGACCCCTTTAAACCTGGGCCAGTTGGTACCATTTGGTCCCTGGGTACTGACTTGGCCAGGTTTAAAGGGATCCAGCCATTGACATCTCGGCAGGAGCCCAAAAACGATGGAACGAAACTGTTTACTTCAATGGAAAAATGACTGTTTTGTTTTGTCTATAATGAAATGCTGCTTCCTTGTTTTGTTTTGTTTTGTTACATAACAAAATGATGAAGTAGCATTTCATTTTTCATTTCCTGCCCATCTCTATTTGCTTTTGTACTATTGAGTAAATATACTTGGGTTTGCAATGCCTATATATTCCAGCATGATGAATTCACTCTATAGTAGGTAGAAAATCTCTTCCACCTCCAAATTTTAGTTATAACGTTTTTTTATTTTTGCTGAATGAACGCCTTCTTAAACATCAAACCAGTGTGTATAAGCAAAGACCGGGCTACAGTTGGGGTTGAGCCTTGAGCTGTAATGTGTGAAATGTAGCCCAGGAAGGCATCACTTACACTGGGATGTTCTTAACAGACTGTGTAGTCATCTTTCTCCTAAAAACTGAATTTAAGGCAGTTCATAGTAACATTTTATAACATGAACAATTAAAATTCAAAATAAACTAAAACATTAATGTAGTGCCAAATAGAAACATTTAAAGAAGACAAAACAATTAAAAATAGCATTTATAAATGCACCAGTAAGATAAGATCACACAAATTCAGGTGATAGTCTTAAGTAAAGTAGATCCATCCAACCAACTGCTGAATAGTAAATTGACACTTATGTAAATCCTATTGATCCAACAGATCTGCTCTAGTGGGGACTATCAATTGAATCTAGGCCATCATTATAGGCAGCTGCTTATATCTCAAATGTCAAGGACTGCTGGAAATCCTGATAAACTACAACAGGACACTCTGCATTTTAGTTTTATCCACTTTGGAAATCAAATGGCCTTAAAGCCTCAAGTTTAAAGCAGCATTTCATGTGTACATATTTTCAAATCAAGACTCCTTGTCAAGACACCATGCACTTAATTCCATATTAGCATCAAAGGTCGTAAATGGCTGAACTGACTGAGGAAGATGAAAGTAAGCCCAATCTTTTTTAAAAAAGATGTATGCCAGCTTAGCCTAAACCTCCTATAACCCCCTTTTCGAAAGTATTGCAAACAGCAAAATTATTGATTAACTTATGTTACTCTACAAGAAGAACAAATTATTGCTGATTAAAGCCATGCAGGTGATAAAGGAACTTAACCAACAAAAGCTGCCAGCTTTAGGTTAGGAACCAGCTGTGTCCCTCATTATACAGCCTGATTTATACTCTATTAAATCAGTATATAAGTAACCCATTTCTCCAAAAGCATTTAAACCTCTTATATTCCACCAAACACTGCAATTTTATTTGAAATAAATGTAGCCAGCTCTTTGGGGAACATATGGTATATTTCTGACTTATTAATAATTCAGTTCAAATGAGCAAAAATTAGTTGGTGCAGTTACAGCTGATTTTGTTCTGAAAAGAGCTGCATTAATTTTAGACGTTTTGTAAATTGGGCTATTAAATAAAAGCATTATATGTGAATTACCCTTTAAATTTTAACCAAGTTGGTAGTTTAATGGTATTTTCCAGTCAGATTCATTTTCGATCTTTAAAAAATTAGAGTCATTATAGTAAGACAAATTTTTGAGTCTAGTTGGTTCCATCCAATTACATATTGTACTAATAAGTAAACTAGGAAACTTTTATGCTTCCATTCCAGTATTTTGTCCAAAACACTAGTAATCAAATTCTAGTTATTACTTTCTTCTGGAGTTCAGTAATTGGATGTTGTCTCATATGTCATTGTGCTAAAAGTATTGCCCCCAGTCTGTATGTTAGGCATGCATATAAATTTATTTTATTTTTTAAAATAATCTTAAGAGCATCTAATTTTACAATAGGTATCAAACAAGGCAGTTCTATTAGAATCAGAGAATCAAAAAAGACAAAGAATGGAAAAGACAACAAGAGTAATCAAGACCAACCCTCTGACAAAGCAGCATTTCTCTAACTAATTCATTCTTGAGAGGTGGCCATCCAGTCTCTCTCTCTCTCTCTCTCTCTCTCTCTCTCTCTCTCTCTCTCTCTCTCTGTGTGTGTGTGTGTGTGTGTGTGTGTGTGTTGCGTCATTACAGTCATGACCGACTCTTTGTGACTCCATGTCCATGGAGTTTTCTAGGCAGGAATACTGGAGTGGCTTGCCAGTTCCTACTCCAGGCACGTACAGCTCCTGGTATTCCCTGGTGGTCTCCCATCCAAGTACCATCCGCTGAGATAGTCCATTCTATTGTCAAACAGCTCTCACTGTTTTGAAGTTCTATCCAATACGATCAAAATGCTCTTTCTTGTAAGTTAAATCCTTCAGTTCAGGTCTTGCTCTCTGGTGTTATAGAAAAAAAGAGTGGCTCTCTCTTCTATCTGACAGACTTTCAAACATTTGAAGGTGACTTACTCTTTTCTTCTCCAGACTAAAAATGCCCAACTCGTTCCTCATAAGGTACTTTCTCCTGGATATATTCCAGATTGTAAATCTCCTTCTTAAAATGTGTTGCCAAGACCTAGACACAGTATTCCAGGACAAGTCTGGCCAATGGAGAACAGAGTGGTACTACTGTATCTTTTGATTTGGACTCTATACTCCTGTTTTTGCAGCTTTCCTGTTATCTTTTCTTGCTGCTTCTGACTCATGTTTAGCTTGTGGTCTACTAAGGCCTCTAGATGCTTTTCACACACAGGGTGGAGCATCAAGCCAAGTGTCTTCACTTCTATATTTGTGAATTTTATTTTTCCTGCGTTAATATAGAACGTGCAATTTTCCCATTGAAGCTCATTTTGCTTTTTTAAAAAAACTTTCAAGGTTTTCCTGAATCCAAAATATTGGCCACAGGGGCATGACTGGCCATATATTGGATTGCATAAGTGATAGGCACTCTAGAATATTATCAATTAATATCATTTGCTGTGGCAATGTCTGCAAACCTTAGGCAAACACCATTTGGATTCTGGCTATTGTTTCCATCATTTTGTTTAAATTTCCTCTGTCAGTACACAGTGGATCTGATCCAAATTGAAGGAAGGAGGGCACGTCCTTACTTGTAAGTAGAGTATAGAAGAGATCTTATATTTTGATTCTAACCTTCCTAAAGCACAGGTGTAGTTCAGTACTCACCAAGGAACAGTCACTATAATGTGATATGGTGTAGCTGCATTGGTCAAAAGCGCTGCATCTCATTTCCTTAAGTATACACCATTGTTTTCTCCTATATAAGTTAATAAGTAGCCACACATGATGATACAGAATGTACAATATTTTAGGGCAATGTGAGACTGGGAACATAATGTCTTGTATAGACATGGGCACAACCAGAAAAAATGACGTTTCGAGTTTTCGTTTGTCAGAATGGGTCCGTTTCAGGTCGTTTCCGTTTGTCACAAAAATTTTCAAAAATTTGTCGTTTCTATTTGTCGTTTGTCGTTTCCACCGCGATGTAGCGCAATTTGACTTCCCAGAGCATAGGGGCGTCCCGCAATCAGGGCCGGCGCTAGGTGTTTTTGCGCCCTAGGCGGCGGGCAGGGTGTGGGAGGTCGGTGGCGGGGGGAGGTGCCGGTGGGCGGCGGTGGCGGAGGGCCATGGGCAGGCGGATGCTGCGGGCGGGCGAGTGGGCGGGCGGCGGCACGGGCCGCAGGCGGGTGACGGCACGGGCAGACGGGCGAGTGGGCAGTTAGGATATCACTTAGGGTAGAGGTTCTGTTCTTGGCTTGCACCCCAAATGTGTGTGTGTGCCAGCAAATTGAAGTTGGGAAAACAGAAAATAAATTGTAGTATATAACATATTTTTAAAATAAATCCACACCTCCCACTCCCAGTCGAATCTCCCCCTTTATCCAATATCAGAAAAAAATCCTCACAAACTCCCAAAGAAGAAATAAAGAATAAACTGCTATTCCCTTCAGCAGACAAAGCTGCAGGGAATCAAAGAAATTATTTTCTAAATTCAATTCCCTCCCTGCCTGCCTAACTTAAATCCTAAAGCCTCCAGCCTCCCTCCTCAATCTCAATCGGATCACACCATCACCAGCAGCCAGCCCTCCTCCCTCAACCACATCCACACCCGACTGCGATTTCTGGAAGGTGCCTCGGCTTTTTATGCCCTCTGAGACATCCAGAAGTGTCAGTCAAAAACCTGGTGATGCCATTGGTGGAATGGTTCAAAAAAATTGCATGGTCCCATCCCATGCCCAGCCCAAATGGGCAGGTCTAAAAAAATAAAAAATAAAATAAAATCAATACGACGTTTTATTGCTATTAAAAAACCTACTGCTGCTACTATTAAAATTCAGGCATTTAAAATAAATACATTTCACATGCTTCTGTGGTGATTTGGTGTGTGTTTTTACCACGATTTCAAAAGAAAAATTGCGGTCGCCATTTTGGATCCCCCCCCACTGCATGGCATGGCTAGATGACGAGGATGACCCCCCCCCAGCCTGGTGCAAGCAGACCAGGACAGGAGAAGGGGGGGAAAGGCCGGGGACCCCCCAGAAACCACCCCTCTGGTAGGTAGCAAAGCCTCAGGCAGGCATATTTTTGCCTGCTTTTTTGGCTGGGAGTAGGGTTTTTTTTTGAAAAACTTTTAAAAACTTTTTCTGTGCTTCGCATTGCGCGATCGCCACGATGCCACAAACGGAAACGAAAAACCCGACCAAATTTTTCTTTTTTCGGTTTGAGTTCGAATTCTTTCAGCTTAATTATCGTTACCGTTTCCGTTATGTAACGGAAATGATAACTGAAAACGGAAATGACAATTTCGCCGAGTCGTGCTCATGTCTAGTCTTGTACTTTGCACAGCAGATGGAACTCCATTGATAATTTCTTACTCATGCACAGGATGTGGGCTACAAGCTAATGTGGAGTCTATCCTTCATGCTATAAAAGTGAGAGTTCCCCCAAAAGAATGAAAGCAGAAGTTTGTTGCATAGCCACCTTGGGGCAGAAGTCCACGTCCACCATGCCAAGCAAATGGTAGCACCAAGAGATTCTTGCTCTTTTAAAAAGTAAGATCTGATTCAGTGTAAAAAATAGTGTTCTTTAGCAAGAGAGTTACCAGGGATAAACAATGTTGCCCCATCACCTGAGATGCAAATGAGGCAGTGGCCCCTGTTTCCTTTTGTGCTAGAGATGGTAGAGGAGAAGGATGTGATAGCTGCTCCCATCCCCCTCCAGAATGAGGAAGAAATGTGATGGATGTTCTGGAGGTATCTCCTCCCCTGTCCAGATCAAAGGAGGAGGAGGAGAATGTAGCTGAAGTGCCTCCAGACATGTCCTTCTGCAGGATGAGACATATTACGAGTACATAGTTATAGGTAGTGTATTTATTTAGTACTTTGTTCTGTTAATCCATTGGTCTCTGTGTTGATTAACACTTAGGGCATAAGCTATAGCTTAGCTTTCTGAATTGTCTAATGGTATTTTCAAAATACCACCAAACATTACTCAGGTAGCATCTGTTGCCTAATGTGTGTTTTTGGTTACATGGTGCCTGTTCACCTTGTGAGCTTCTAAAGACATTATGAGTTCTCACATAGTATTCTAAAGCAGTATGCCCAGAGCACTTCTTTGAACTGCTCCGCTTATTTTTGCCATATGCAAAACAGAGAGCCAGTAAGTATTTGATAGACAAATCACTTGCCATAAACCATCAAATGGCATAAAGCGGAATTGTTATCTACTCAGGAGACAAATGGAAATTGAAATAAACAGCTATAATTCTTATACAAAAGTGAAACAGGTGATACCTTTAGAATACTAGAAAATTCACAAAAACGTTGCTAATATTTTGAGGGCGAAACCCCCTTCCTCAGAGCAGTACCAATAGGTTATACAGTAACATGGCAAAAGATGGATTTGCCAGGAGTTATTTCTTAGATGTAAGGTGATTGGCAAGATGGAAAAAAAACAAGGCAGTTTTCTTAGTTCAGGCTCAGAGCTTGGATGTTCTTAGGCTACATGCGAGATGAAGAGAGGGAGGTGTTTTTATTGTCCCACTCCTTCCAAAAACATGTCATGGCTTACGTATACACATTCATACCTCTCCTCAATGTGGCTGTTGAGGCCAATAGCCCCTGCCTTGCCAGCAAAGGGGGAGGGGGGTTGGTGCAGGTGGCCCATGCATTTCATTTGGGGATTGGGAACAGGTATCCCCTGTTTCACTTTTGTATTTGGTTTTTGGGATGGCTACACGGCTCCTCAACTTGTTTTGCTATAATTCTAAGTTGATCACATAACCATTCTACCAGCCTCTGCTACGGCTTGGCAGCAGGCATGAAGAAATGATTGGTATGTAAGTGACCTTCCCGCCCCCATCCTGTTTTGCACACATCTACGTCTTCCACTTTTGCCCACCCCCTGTTACTCAATTCCATGCCAGGAATGGTCTTACTGAGAGGATTTTGGTACTGTGAGCCAACTTGACTATTCATAGTCACCATTCTTAAAGTTTACAAAAAAAAAAAAATCAGCCAGACCTGAGGGGAAAAGGGAATTCTGCAGGCTACCTCTCTGCAATCTTTTCAAACCTAGATTTGCCTCATAGATTTGTCAGACTGTAACTTCCATCATCTTGAATCATAGAATAAATGAGTTGGAAGGGGCCTATAAGGCCATCAAACCCAGCTCCCAGTTTAGGTGGCACAGTAATCGGCAATACTGACTGAGGATGGCAGGAGTCACAATCAAATCTGGAGAGCACCAGAATGGGTATAGCAATATGTCAGTGTTCTCTGTAGGGTCCATACTGCAGATTTCATTCAGATATTCATTCTAAGGACCATTTGGACCAATCCCTCTGAAAGCCATAGTGGCCTCAGGGCAGCTGTGTTAGTCTGCTGCCAGCAGTAAGAACAAAGAGTGGCGCCTTTTAAGAGCTAACATGTGTCATTGTTCATAAACCTTTATGGATGCCAGCTGATTGGTGCTTGCTTCAGCGGTAAAAAGGCCACACCATTCCCCCCCAAAGTGCCCAATCGGGTGGGGGAAAGCATGGTCTTTTAAAACATTTTTCCACCACAGAAGCCCCATGTGCCAGCTGATCAGTGCTTGCTCTGGCAGCAAAAAAAAAAAAAGTTTAAAAACCCCACACTTCCCCCCAACGCGCCCAAAACACAAGTTAAAAGTAAAACATAAAACACATAAACAATAAATAACACATAAAAGTAACACATAAAACACATAAAACACATAAAAACACATTAAAATGAAAAAATGAAATGAAATGAAAAATGAATGTTTTAAAAAAATTAGTTTCAAATGAAACAAAAAAGAAAGGAAAAACAAAACAAAAAAACAAAAAAAACACCATTTTAGTGTTTTGTGCCCATCTCTAATTTCCATCATTAGGCCAGTAAAATAACAGGTACACTTTTTTTTCCTTAACCTCTAATACTTTGAAATAAGCTTTCTATATCAAAAGGAGCTCATTACACCTCTTTCCTCTTAGAGGACATATTACCAGTTTGTTATGCAAGTCACATAATCATGGGATATCAGCCTTCCTTGCATTTGACTGCTGTATCCAGCATCATGAATTTTCTTTTGCATTCTCTCTTAATTACAACTCCAAATCTCTTCTCCTGCTCATTTCTGGGAGAAATATTGCTGGGGGCCTGTTAGGAACTCAGTCACTGTATACATGCTTTATGTTGCTTGAACTCTTCAAGTTGCATGCTTCTGTGTTTTTCACTATTTTTATTCACTGAGTTATTTTGTATTTAAATATGCAAGCTGCAACGGAAACAAAGACAAGCAAAACTTTTTTATTAAAAATACTTTCTTCAGACTAGTGTGTACATGCAGCCTAAATCAGGGCATATGTAAATTTTCCTGGTGATCAGGAGGCAGAAGAGAGTTCAGAGGAACTCAAGGACATTTGCAGGCTTACAGATTTTAATATTGAAATGACACAATATAATCAAAAGTAATCTCTGAAAAACTACAGTCCCCGGGAACATGAATGCAAGAGGTCACCCAAATAACATACCTAACCTCATAATGACCTTGTTTAACATGACCTAGGCAGATCCAGGTATGGATAATTAAGCTATGCAGTTGTGCCCTTAACAAATCCTAGTCATTCAACTGACCTGCTCTAATTTGGACTAACTGTTGCATTTAGTTTTTTATTGTATACAAGACCTAAATAACATACTAATCTGTAGCAAACTTTATGTTATAGAAATACTATGAGGGAGTTATCACTATAAAAACTGATTGCTGTAGAAGAATTCTTAGAATGTAGAAGACTATCCTAATTCAGACCAGGTTGATCTAGTTCAGTGGTTCCCAACCTGGGAATCAGGACCCCTTTGGGGGTCGAACAACCATTTCAGAGGAGTCACCATGAGCCAGTGAAGAAAAAGGCACAAACTGCTTGGGTATGGATGAGGGGGGAGGAAGGGGGGAAAGAGTGAGTTACAGCTTGATAGGCTGGAGGGGATGTCAGTCAATGGCACCAGTGGCTGCAATTGGCTGAGTGTGCCTATAAAGGGAAGTTTTCTATGGCACCTGCATCAGTGGCCTGCCAAAGGGGGCTTGTGGCCTCTTCCAAGTAGGGCAAGGGTCACCACAACATGAGAAACTGTATTAAAGGGTTGTGGCATTAGAAAGGTTGAGGACCACTGACCTAGTTCATCTAGTTTAGTATTCTCTAGTGACTAGCAGATTTCACACAATGGTCTTTTTCAGCTCTATCTGGTGATGCAAGGAAGGGAGCTGGGACTTCCACTTTGCAAAGCATAAGCTCTGTCACATGGTTATCGACCTTCTTTAGGCCTTTTCTTATGTGCCTTCTTTTTATGTGAATATATATGGACAAATATAGTCTGCATGCAAAATATACATAAATAATGGATTTTACAAATTTAGCATTAAAGTAGCAACTATTTAAAAGGAAAATACGGATGATTAAAGATAATTGCTGGCCATGTCCATAGTTTTATGCTTTATAAGTGGCTGTAAATTTGATTTTGTATCACAACTAATTAATAGTAAAGGTCATAAAGTTCATTTCTAGTATATTTAAATGAATGTTGGACAAGTATCAGCAAACAATCAAACTGTAACTTTATGATGACACATAATTTAACAATGATGCTTCATATTTGTCTCTTAAATGCAATAGATTTGAAATAAACCCCATTCCATGTCAGGAAAAATGCAAAGTCGGAATTGACAGTGCAGCAGAGAATTTATTTTCCCCCCTTTTTTCTTCCTGGCTGAAGTTATTATCACAACTGCTGGAGAATTTGTGAGATTGGGAGATAAGAATCATAATGATCCATCGGGGACTCGTCAATCACAGCAAACTGCTACCAGAATCGAAATTACATCTGCATTTGAATTAGCAACATTACTCGCCAATTTAGTTCAGAGTGAACATTTTTCCATTGAAGATGGAATTAAATTAGAAAATGAGTGAGTCTTTAATTTCCAGATTATAAATCACTGAAAATAATTCAGCTCCTGTACCTTAAGGCCAATTACATTATCCTAAGCGACATTTTATCTCACAACCTTCCAAGTGATTTCATGATGGGGAACCATCATACAAATCAGTTTTGCTCGAGTAGCAAGAAATATATCTACACAGAGTTACACATAAAATTGCGGGAACAGGTTTAACGCTGAAGCTTACTTTACATGAAATTTGATTGTCTGTTTGATAGGATCTTTTCCTGCACAGAGCTGCGGAAAAGGCATGTTCAAATCAGAATGGCCAGTTTAAATTCAAGATATTTTTTTAAAAAAACTGTGTGGCCTAATGGGACTTTTTTATGTATCCTGCAACTTTCATGTCTGTTTGGCATACCAGTAAAGGAGAAGGACTGTGTGAATGAATGAATGACTATTGGGACTACTTTTAATGCAGTTCTTTAAACTGCACTAACTGCAGGAACAGCAAATGTTTGAAGATCTTTGGATATTTCCATATGCTAAAATTCCATATGCTGTTCTATGGTAAAGTGAAAGGGCTAGAAACTAGGTCATAGAAAAATAATCCATACAAGCAATTAAACAAGAAAGCACATGGTGGTATTCAATCTTTTTTTTAAAAAAATACACAGAATTAAGCAAATTTAGTTCATTTTAAAAATAGTTATAGGTCTAAGATTTGTGGGGATGGCTGTTTTTAAACATTGTCATCAAAATGTTAGGGTAAACATAATTTATTTGAACATTTTAACATTATATATCCTTCTAAAAATCCATTGGTGCACAGAACTTCAGCCTTTTGATTTTACCAAAGTGTTTAGGCAGGGCAACAAAGCAATTATTCCGCTTTTAATCTGATTGGTTTTTATGATATTGTTTGAAGTTATTTAATTTCTAGCTTATCTTGGAGACCTTGGAATTCAAATATGTCTAATAAATAGTTTAATAAGCAAATAAAATAAAGTAATATAATATAATATAATATAAAAATATAAGCAATGTAAATCCAAATTCTTCCATCCCAAATGACATTAAATCTTTACTTTTATTTTAAGTCTTCTGCCTCCTTAGAAGCCAAATAATTTCATATGAAAAACAATTGTTAAGACATGTCATAACCTACATTTAGAAAGCAGTATTCTACGTGTGGACAACAACTCTGCACAGGGTCAGCGCAGGACATTCTGCTATCAAAGGTAATGACACTATGGCACCCTCTTTTCTCCCCAACTCAACAGCCTCCCTATCCCATACAGAAAAGAACTTTCTAGACTCCAAGTTCAGTTTTTTTGGCATCCTTCCCTATGGCTTGACAACACAGGACAAGGGTCTGTAGAACACAAAGCCCTGTCCTCCAGCACCTCAGCACCACATTTCATTTTCTGCCTCAGGTAGTGGTTTCACTTTCCATAAGGCAGCGGTGGTCCCGTCTGTGCATTGCAGCAGAAACTGAAATGGGAGAATAGCATCCACTACATTTTATTGAAAAATAGGGAGCAACAGAATGGGTCCTTCTATCACCAAAATCCTGTGTGCATGCTATCCTTCTGCTGTTAGGTAATCTGGATGCCAAGAGGACAGTACAGGCTGTTGGTGCCCACCTGATCTGAGACAAAAATTTAAGAAGCTGAGGTCAAACGGTCCACAAGCTACTCTAGAGCCCCATACCATCATAATCGCTTGGCAACAAATAAAGCTGCCATTTTACTCCTTAGACTTTATATACCAGGAAGATCCACAAATCCACCATTACCTCTCTTTCTGCTCTAGCTCCTCTGTGACTTCTGGGAGATTCCGCCTTGAAAGAAATAGTGCATTAAATGAGTTGATAAAACCATCTCCTATGTTTTTCTAATGTTAAAAGCTAATGTTGTTTGTATGCTTGAGGGAAATATGGTACAAGTTGTAAACATGCCCCTGTGAAGAAAATATTAAGTAGCTGCCTGATATGGTGTGAAAATAAATTATGGAAATTAAAAATGTGGTTTTTGGCCAGATTTCCATAAATGACCTGGAAAAGTTGACAATACACAAATGCACTAGGAGAGCTTCAAAGCAAGTCCAACAGTGTAGTCTCCTTTGACCTGACAAAGCTAAAAACATATTAAGTTCTCATTGCATAGAACAGCTTTCAGTCCAAATGTTGACAAGCAATAGATTTCAACAACTCTGTATCAAAATTACAGCTATAGAGTTTAGTCTTCTGCATTAGTTTTTTTATGAATAAGGCTTTCATCTGGGTATGAAATGCAACACAGAAAGATCAAGAAGTTTCTATAATCTTGGAATTAAACATTTGTACAGTACAGGCTGACATAAAATCTCATTAGAAATACACTATTTGTAGTTCTAAAAGTAAATCTATCTAAGCCTGATTATATTTTGTAAGTCATGCTAAAGCTTAATTTTGATTTCCACTTCTGTTCAGATATGTACTCTGTTCCAACTGAAACAATCTATATAGATCTATAGTAGTAGAAATAATGTAGACTGCCACATAAAGGCTCATGGTGCAGTCAGGGCGCTTCCATTAAGGTGAACTAGGCAGTTGCCTAGGGCGCCAAAATGGAGAGAGGGCACTGGCCAGCCTGCTGCCCCCCACTGCCCCCCTGCCGCTGGCCACCGCCGTCCGTCCCCCCACCGCCCACCAAGATCAAGAAGTTTCTATAATCTTGGAATTAAACATTTGTACAGTACAGACTGACATAAAATCTCATTAGAAATACACCATTTGTAGTTCTAAAACTAAATCTATCTAATCCTGATTATATTTTGTAAGTCATGCTAAAGCTTAATTTTGATTTCCACTTCTGTTCAGATATGTACTCTGTAGACATGGGCACGACTCGGCGAAATTGTCATTTCCGTTTTCGGTTATCATTTCCGTTACGTAATGGAAATGGTAACAATAATTAAGTCGTCAGAACTTGAACTCGAACAGAAAAAAGAAAAATTTGGTTGGGTTTTTCATTTCCGTTTGTGGCATCACGGCGATCATGCAATGCGAAGCACAGAAAAAGTTGTTAAAAGTATTTTTTAAAAACCCCGACTCCCGGCCAAAAAAGCAGGCGAAAATATGCCTGCCTGAGGCTTTGCCACCTACCAGAGGGGTGGTTTCTGGGGGGTCCCCGGCCTTTCCCCCCGTTCTCCTGTCCTGGGCTGCTTGCACCAGGCTGGGGGGGTCATCCTCATCGTCTCGCCATGCCATGCGGTGGGGGGGGATCCAAAATGGCGACCACAATTTTTCTTTTGAAATCGTGGTCAAAAAACACACCAAATCACCACAGAAACATGTGAAATTTATTTATTTTAAATGCCTGAATTTAATAGTAGCAGCAGTAGGGTTTTTCATAGCAATAAAATGTCGTATTAATTTTATTTTATTTTATTTTATTTTATTTTATTTTTATTTTTTTAGACCTGCCCATTTGGGCTGGGCATGGGATGGGACCATGCAAATTGTTTGAACCATTTCACCAATGGCATCACCAGGTTTTTGACTGACACTTCTGGATGTCTCGGAGGGCATAAAAAGCCGAGGTCGAGATTGAGGAGGGAGGCTGGAGGCTTTAGGATTTAAGTTAGGCAGGCAGGGAAGGAATTGTATTTAGAAATAATTTCTATGATTCCCTGCAGCTTTGTCTGCTGAAGGGAATATCAGTTTATTCTTTATTTCTTCTCTGGCAGTTTGTGAGGATTTTTTCTGATATCGGATAAAGGGGGAGGTTCGACTGGGAGTGGGAGGTGTGGATTTATTTTAAAAATATATTATATACTATCATTTATTTTCTATCTTCCCAACTTCAATTTGCTTGCACACACACACATTTGGGGTGCAAGCCAAGAACAGAACCTCTATCCTAAGTGATATCCTAACTGCCCACTCGCCCGCCCGCCCATGCCGCCACCCGCCTGTGGCCGCTGCCCGCGCGCTCGCCCGCCCCCCGCCCCACCCCCCGCCTAGGGCGCAAAAACACCTAGAACTGGCCCTGATTGCGGGACGCTCCTATGCTCTGGGAAGTCAAATCGCGCTAAATGGCAGTGGAAATGACAAACGACAAACGGAAATGACAAATTTTTGAAAATTTTTGCAACAAACGGAAACGACCTGAAACGGACCAGTTCCGACAAGCGAAAACTCGAAATGTCATTTTTTCTGGTCGTGCCCATGTCTAGTACTCTGTTCCAACTGAAACAATCTATATAGATCTATAGTAGTAGAAATAATGTAGACTGCCACATAAAGGCTCATGGTGCAGTCAGGGCCGGCACTTCCATTAAGGCGAACTAGGCAGTTGCCTAGGGTGCCAAAAATGGAGAGAGGGTGCTGGCCAGCCTGCTGCCCCCCCACTGTCCCCACTGCCACTGGCCACCGCCATCCATCCCCCCACCGCCCACCAGCCGCCTGTTGCCATCTGCCCGCCGCCCCCCATGCCCATCGCTGTCCGCCCCCATGCCTGTCGCCGTCTCTCCGCCATCTGCCACCCACCCGCCACCCGCCCCCACCGGCTGCTGCCTCCCCACCGCCTGCCCCGCCTGACCGCCGCCCGCCCCACCCCCGCCCCTCACCTAGGGCACAAAAAAACCTAGCGCCAGCCCTGGGTGCAGTGGTTAAACAGCTATACTGCAGCTATAACTGTGCTCATTGCCTGGTGTTCAATTCCAGGTAGCCAGCTCATGGTTGACTCAGCCTTCTTTCCTTCCGAAGTCAGTAGAATGAGTACCCAGCTCACTGGGGGGACAATGT
The DNA here is from genome assembly GCA_029282475.1 of Phrynocephalus forsythii. Lineage (NCBI taxonomy): Eukaryota > Metazoa > Chordata > Lepidosauria > Squamata > Agamidae > Phrynocephalus > Phrynocephalus forsythii. The sequence goes on along the minus strand of JAPFRF010000008.1, from coordinate 75,997,831 downwards.
GTATGTACCCTGTATAAATAAATTGTAAACCAACCAAAGTGCTTTAAGCACTATAGGGTGGTATATAAGCAGAACACTTTTGTATAAAGGAGAAATGTCACATATTCAGTAGAATATGCATTCTGGATTTTTGGGCTACAAATCCCATAATTCTTTCTGAGAGTCTCACTTGCAGGACCAAAACACCTAAATTATTCTCACCTAGAAAAGAAGCCCAGTTGTCAGGTCTTGTGCTTTAGAAAGCTTTCCAGTAACCATTGTGGCAGCTTTATTTTCAAACAGGAAGTTAGAGCTATCAAAGGCATGGAGCCTGCCAACTGGGCCTTTGCTCCCAACTGAGCAGAATTCAAGGATCTGTTAAGTCTGAGTCTTGCAAGTGGGAGTCCGAGAAAGGAGAATTGCGGGATACGTTGTTATAGTATATCATGTGGAAATTCATTTCTTCCCTTTTTACAGTGAGTTTTGTAGCCAGGAAGAGATGAAACAGGAAGGCCTAATAAGGGGAGTGGCTGCTGATGTCATTGTTCCTACACATGGAAGGTTCAGGAGTATTGACCCTGAGACCTCTGGCTCCACTACAACACTTGCTCCACGTCCATCCACCCCAGCCAAAGGAACCATTCCAGCATTTCACTTTGGCCGTTACTTCACGAAGTGCCTCGCTTCAAACCGACCTTGCCTTCGCTGTGAATTCAGTGGCGGTCACGTGGTCTCCCTTCGATCCCACCCCTGTTTATCAGTGCTCACGCACTGCATTTTTACTACCGAATCGATTACTACCTCACGTGCTCCCTTCGCATTAGGACGCCGCTTTGCAACGTTCGCTTGTTCACATCCTTTAAAAAAAAAACTTGGCGTATCGATGCATCAATACTTGGCTGTCATTTCCGACAGAGCTGGTTATGTGTCTAATCTGGCGGTGGAGAGAAGTGGGCTTGAACCCCCTTACGTGGGGAGACTTGAAAGCCAGCAGGGTAAGGGACTCCTGCCCAACCTCTCCCCTTTGGATGTGTCTTTCCTCCCTCCCCATTCCCTTATCGCTCCTGCAGGGTGTGCAGTATGATTTTCAAGTCCTCCCTCTGATGCAGACCCGACCGGATCGCCCGGCAGTGGAACTCCCTGGGCGTCCCACAAGGGGACGGAGGTGATCGGGCTTGAGGGCGCGTTGCCGAGTCGGAGCGCGCACGCGTGTGCACAGTTACTGCTTCTCGCCGCACCGAGCATCTTCAGTTTGGAAGCCGAAAGGGTCGTTTGCAGAGTTTGGATATTTAAAAAAAAAAACCCGAGTCCACACGTCACGTTGGGAGCGAAGCGAGATGCGAAGTGAAAAGATTCCCAGCAACTGGCAGGGGCACCACTCACCCCGGTTGGAGCACGGTAAAGGGGGCGTGGTCGGGGTGGCATCGCAGCCAAAAAGGAGGGGCGTGCGGACTGAAACGATCGATTCGCACAGAAAGGAGGGGTTGCCGCGAAGCGAGCGGTTCGTGAAGTAACGGCCTTTGTTTTCTTTTACCAGTACTCTGAATGATGCAGGGTGAAGGGAGAATAACTGGTCTCCCAAGATGAGCATGTCGTCCTAAAGAAGTGTAATACGTAGAAAAGGCAGAAGGTTTCCATCTCTTTAACCCAAATAGTTTGACCAAATGGCCTTTCATTTTGAGTGAATATATTGCAATTAACACCCCCCGTTTCCTTCAGCGATTCCTAATTTCCTTTGCCTTTTTATCTGGCCTTTTTCTTCATGCTGCATGATAGCATGAATCTATTTATTTAATTTCTGAAATGTACCAAAACAGTGATAAATGCAGGAGTGCGGCATTTAATGGAAAGTGGATCTGTAACTTGCAGTTTCTGGTGGCATTATGGTATTTCACCTCTTCTGCTTACAACACATTTAATTATGTATGAGCTTCTCTCCTTCTCCTCCACCTCCCCCCCCTTTTTTTGAGAAACATAAAAGCCGCCCTCAAATAATGTGAAACGTCTACCAGGAAAGGAGATTTGAAGATGATAAATGTTATTTAGAATCTCTGTGATATGATTCATATTGTGATGTGATTGGAAACAATATTAAAACCCACCAGGGCTATTATACCTAAATTTTTGTTTCAATTCATGCAATATTGCTGCTGCTTAATATGATTTCTATTTACTTCATTCCATTGTTAGTGTTTTATTGAGGTTGTGTCGGTTTTATCAAGCTAATCTTGACTGGAAATGGAGGTCAGAAGATCCGAAGCACAGGCAACAAAAAATAAAAAAATAAAAAGCCTGCTTCTATTATCGTTTCTGTGGCATGAATTCACTTGAAAAGCTTCACTCTAATACAAACTCTCTTTCTTTCCCATTCTTTGGTTGCAATATTTTACCTGCATAGGCTCTGACAGCTTGATATTTAAAAGCTATATAAACTCTCATAATCTAATTTTATGTTCCCTTCCTATAAAGCAGTGTTAGATCTTTCTTTTTTAAAAAAAAAATCTAAAATGAACATGTTTATCGAAGTTTTGAATCCAGTTACCTCTGCCATCAGTAAAGAAATGAATTCAAAATGTTATTTTAATTACAACCTAAGCACATTTACTACTGCTGTTATTGGCAATGAGACTCATTAATATATGTTCCTTTCTTTGTAGTGCTGAGCTAAGGAAGTCATGGTAGTTTAGGAAAACAACATGGTTTAACTGTTCTGTAAATTGCATATCTTTGTTTCTCATCCTAATACTAAATAACAAATAAAAAGAGACATTTTTGTTCTCTATCTAAAAGCCACTTTTCTTGCCTTTTCTAGAAGGTCTGGAAGGAAAATCCCAACTTTGATCCCACTAAATGTTTACAATCTTGATTTAAAATTAATAAAACACTCATTCTGGCTGGTTTTAAAATAGTTCTGAAATCTCAGTGAGTCCAGGATATACTACTATAATACAGCTTTGTGGAGCTAGGTTGGACAGCCATATGATTCCTTTATTAGACTCCTTTGCAGTCTGAAGAGAAGGACAAGATGGTGCTCCTTCTGACAATCTCCATATGTGACAACTAGAGATGGGCACGAAACAAATTTTTAATTCATTTCATTATTTGTTTCATTACCTAACAAAACAAATAACGATCCAACCCATCAAAGGAAAACGAAATGAAATAGAACGGAAATTTCTGTTTCATTTCATTTCGTTTTTTGTTCCCCTGACCCCTCTCTCCTACCTTGAAGCTGTCTTCTCTTCTCCAGGATCAGGAAGAAAAAAATAAAAGTGGTGCAGCAGCTAGCACCTCTCAGCTGTAGGGGAGGGAAGCCCCCAGTGTCTGGGACTTATGGCCAGGTTGTGGCCAGGGGTCCGGAGGTGGCTGTGGGACTGTCTACCACCACCTGGCCCAGCCATCGCTGGAGTTCCGGAGGCAGCATTGGGAATGTCTACTGCCACCCAGCCCGGTTGTGGCCAGGGATCTGGAGGTGGTGGTGCGACGGTCTACCACCACCCAGCTTGGTTCAGGTTCATACGAATATCTTTTAAATATGTATGAACACGAACCAGAACCAAACCAAGGGTGCGCCCGAAACAGAACCAACCGAACCATCGGTTTTCTGTTTCGTGCCGACCTCTAGTGGCAACCATCCAGATTCCAGCTGAATCTTGCTGTAGCACATTGTTGGCAGGACAATGCCCTACACCACACATGAGGACATCAGGCTATCCCAGGGCACAAAAAGGGGGTGGTGGGGAAGTGGAAAGGGCTGAGAAAACATGGTCAGGGGATACATGCAGTAGACATCCCCCCTCCACTCACACATAATAGCTTCCATGTGAGTTGGTTGCTTTGTTCCTAAAGTTCTATAGCTATGATTACTGATGGCCCTGGCTATCTAGTTCAGTAGTTCAGTGTGGTTCATTTATCGGCTGCACAACTGATTTGCATTTGGACAACCTTGCCCCCTCTGACAGGTACCAAACATGGAGACAGTGCCCTAGCTTCCCTGCCCCACTTCCTCTGGGCACTGCCTCCTAATGAGTGCCCATCAGAAGTGGCAAGATGATGAACCACATATCAGTTGTGTAGTCAGTAAACAAAAGCAACCAGTGGTTCACGCCCATCTCTAGCTATGATTGCAAAATAAGGCAGCAATCATATGTCTGCATACTAAAAATAAATGTGGCTTAAAGGAAAGGTTTTGTGGTACTATGAGTCCAACAGGCTCAGTTGTGCATGAGGGGGAGGAGGCATATAGAACAGAAGCAGGATATTAGGAAAAGCTGGAAAGTCTGAAATCAGATTCCAAGCCATTTCAAATGTTGGCAAATCACTTGTGGTAATGAATAGCTAAGGCAAAGAAAAGAGAAGAAAATAAATCTTTGTGAGTCACATGGTCAATAAGAAATAAGAAGGGGCTTGATGAAGTGAAAGAAGAAAATGGTACTGAGGGGAGACAACAGCTAGAAAGTGAGGATATATTCACCCACCTAGAAAGGATACATAATTTCATACTTTTGAGCTAGTAATCAAAACTGAACAGATATCCAATTATTATTTGAAATTAGCACTTCTCATATTTTTTTGTGCTGGAGTTCTCCAAGTTTAAAAAAAAAACACCAACAAGCCTCTATTATTTATTTATTTAGAGTATTTTTACCCAACCCCATCTTTCTCCTTGGAAAAGGACCCAAGGTGGCTTACAATAATGAGGGACAATATAAAGTATTAAGACATATTCAAGTTTGAGAACAGGGAATTGAAAGACATCTTTTAGAGCCTTGAAAGACAACATTAAAGCTCCAAGAGAATGCAAGCAGTTAAAGAGAGAGTAAACATTCCTTGTAATCAGGCATGTAATCATGCATGTAATATATGGGAAAGTGTACCAAAAATTATCCCCACTAGATTCAGAAAATTGCTAGCCAAAGATGTCTGAAGATTGTATATGCTTGGTAAATTGTGTGCAACCCCCCTCCCACATGCACAATAAAGATGAATCAGTTTTCATGCCAAACTTTTAAAAGTTACATCTATTTGTCTTTGTGTTTGTGAGTGTTGCAACTTTCTGTCATGATAATTTTAGAGACTTGCAGCAAACACAGTCTTCTTTGCAAACACAATTATTCTTTGAGTTTTCTTCCTTTTCTTTTGCCACCCATATATCCTTATAGTGTCATCTTGACAGTTTCTGTAGCCATAAAATTTAATTAGTGGTGCATGGAAGCCCCCTGATCTGCTCTACCCAAATCAAGGGCAGACATAAGAGGACAGATCACACCCTGTTCCCAGGTTGTCATTTGGTCAGTTTTTGCACATTTCTCTGCAATCATATCCCTATCATAAATGATGTCTTGTCAGGTCAATATCAATATCAAGGATTTAATAGTCCTTCCTTCTGATAAAACCCTGGGGATGTGCTGCCTGGTCATAGCAGAGCACATAACCCTGCCAGTCACACACACTCTCAACAATCTCTGTTGCCCCATCTCCTAGGAGGCACCACGGGGATTCAAACCCCTGGCCTCTGGTCCCACAGCTAGATGCTCCAACTCACAGAATTATACCCACCCCAAATTGCAAGCAGCTGCATTGGTCCCACAGCAGTTTCCATTGAGATGGCTGTTCACTTACTTCTAGCAGGAGTGCATAAATGTTATCCAAGAAGTTAGGAAACATTTGTTTGGTCCACTGAGCTGTAAGGACATGGTGATGGGATTGATTCTCTGAAGAACTGCAGAAAAAGGAAGTGGGCTCTGCCACCCAATGTCATAGGTTGTGTCCCTCTGTTCTAGGTAAGGTTCTGGGGCAAATGATACAAGACTTTCCAGGAGCAACTCTTCTGCTGATTTAAGATGTTTTAAGTTCTGAGTTTAAGGCCTTGATTTGATATAAGGTTGCTAAATTACTTATTGTCTTGACTTTACGCTCTTCCCACATAATGAAACTTCTTGGTGAAGAATCTTCAAACCTGTCAAGAACCTTCATTTTCAATGTGAGAAGTGGCCAATGAGTGCAGATTTCTGCCATTCGTGCAAAATGTCTCTGCAAAAATCTAGGGTCATTTTCCTTTATGAAGCTGAACTGGTTGATTGAAAAACAGGAATAACTTATCCAAATGATTCTTATTTTCAGATACCCAGGCAAAAAGTCAACAGCAGTGACTGTCCGGCACAATTTGCACTATTTCCACAAAGATTATTTTCACCAATATGAAAACTCAATATAAGGCCAAAAGAAAATCTAAAATGAACCCCTCTAGGGAGGGGTAAATGTTGTCAGTTTTTCATTCCTGAGAATGCAAGAAGATAATAAGTGAGGATTTACATCCCTATTATTATTATTATTATTATTATTATTATTATTATTATTATTATTATTATTATTATTATTATTATTATTATTATTATTATTGCATGTGGTGAGGAATGTATATAATAATAGTCTTAGAACTGCAGAGCTGGACGGGACCCCAGGGATGGGCACAAAATGAAAAACGAAATGCTGTTTTGTCGTGTTGTAATGAAAGGAAAGGAAACAAAACAACATGAGGAAACAGCATTTTGTTACAGATTAAATGGTGGGTTTTTTGTTGAAACAAACCATTTAGTTCCAGCTGTAAGTCAGGCATGGGGAGGGGAAAATATATTTTTAAAAAGTCCCGCATGCCAGTTGCTCAGCACTAGGGTGTGTGATGGGAAAACCTTTTTGATTTATTTATTTTTTGAAAAAAAAATGGTATCAAGCAAAATGAAAAAAAATGTGTGTGGGGGGGGGAGGAAATGATGCAAAACATATTTTTTTCTGTTTCGTGCCCAACCCTAGACCTATGAATCACTGAGTCCAATCTCCATCAGGGAACCTTTGTGGGGAATCTCACTTCCAACCTCTATCCAATACTACTGGCATATCCAGCAGTTTTAGCCTTTCCTTCCATTTTTAATTTGACAACATGGTCATTTTGATAGTGCCTCCTCCTTTCAGGGATCAGGTCAAAATTACTTATTTGATTGGGAGCACAATGAAGTATGTAATAGAACCTATTTCCATGATATTATGTTTAGGATCAGATAGTGCCTGAAAGAGTAAGAACTTGCAACTTTTAAATATGCCATTTGGAAGTACCTGTACTTCAAGTTATGTACAAACCTATTATGTCTCTCTCTCTCTCTCTCTCTCTCTCTCTCTCTGTACGTGTGTGTAATCCATTGTTTCAGAATTCTTCTTTTACGTTTCTAAACATTGTTATTGGAAATGTGATTGAAATCTGACAAACACACACACAAACAAAACATTTTATAATAATATCCTGCAGCGAAAGTATGGCACCCATAACTCAGCAATACTTTATCACCTTTGCCACTCTCAACAGCTCCCATTAATACTGAGATCAGAGTGTTAGGCCTTCCATTCCCCAGCTGACCACGCTAGTGACAGGGCTGGCATAGGCAATGACACTGAAAAATATTTGCCATGACACGGCCACAAATCACTCCTGGACAAGTTTAAAACTCAATATTTGCTAAACTTGCATCTGTTCTTTTCTTGTTAGAGTATGTGCAACACAATGATTACTTTCTGGATTCCAAAGTATCAAAATATTGATGTGGAGCGATGCAAAGGGCTTTGTGAATGACCGAAACCCCCAGTGCCATTCTCAGAGAAATAATGCATTTTTCCCCAATGTAGGTTTATGTAACAGAAATTTAGGGGCAGGCAAGAGTAAAGCTACACAAGAGAAGCTGCTGGGTTGGGAATGTAATATTTTACACATCCTTCTCCCGGAAACCAAATCACATTCCTAATAATATTTAACTTTTCTTTGCCATAGAAGTCAGTGTTTGACTGAGGCTGCTAATCTCATCCATTCTTCCCAGATAAGAAATCCCACTGAAATCAGTAGGATTAAATCTAAAAGTCTCTATCATTTAAATTAGAGGTGCTCAACTAATCCAGTATCTACATTCCTTAATGTCATGGGATGTGCAGTATCTTGAGCTGGATCACTCCCTGCTTGAAAGGGTGAGGGATAATCAGATCAGTTTATTTACAGCCATCTCACTTTCATTTATATTCATTCACAATTCCCTTTTATCCTTTTCCCATCACCAGATTGTCAATAGTATGCAGATCTCCTTGAATTGTGTGCACCTTTTTACTGTAGAATGCATAGTTTTTATATTCAGTATTAGTCCAGGAAGTGCAAATCAGTTTGATTCATCTAAATGCAGAACAAAATATTTGCATATCTCTACCACACACATACTGTGACTGTGTTCATATCAGACACTGCAAGAGTAGTTTCATCTGCCTGTGTACCTCACAGCTGGCAAAATATAATGAATTCCTTTATTGTATCCAACATTTCAGTGAGATACAGCATCCCATGTCATAACTTGCCATACCCTTGTAGGTGCAATGCTACCGTGTTGCATTAGATTGTTTGAAACAGTAGGCCCTAAATAGTGGGCTCCAGTAGAACAGCAAGAACAATGTGAAGGCATTATGAAAGCATCTTTGTTCTTCATCATAGAGCTATCCTGAATATGATCCAGGCCTCCCATATGAATGGACAGCCACCAAACAGATGCCCCAGTGATCATCCCCTACCTTTTGTGGACAAAAATGATTTGTAACACCTCTTTCACATTCACATTATCACCACTGCTCACTAGGAACCAGTATGGTGTAATGGATACAGTGATGGACTAGAACTGAGTCAGGAGGCACAAAATTAAATCCCCACCTGGCCATGGAAACACATGACCTGATGACAATGGTAAAAGCCCCTCCTTACATCACTCACATACTTTGAAAACTCTACTAGGACACTGAGAGGACATAACCTAACAGTTGTGGGACCTGTTGGCCATAGAAAGAACTGCCTTTCAGATGCATGGACAAAATTTGAAAGAATTACCTTCTTTGCAATACGTCTTCCAGAAGTACCGTAAATGCATAATTTGGCTTGGGACTTCTGGGTCATCCCAAAACAGCAGCTTCTCCAACTACTACTTATAGATGGCTTCGGTCTAATAATCAATTAAATTAGTACTGTATATGCCAGTTGTAAGACATGTCAGAGGCACAAGACTTCTTGATCACGGCCACCTCTTTGATCTGTTGTGACACACCACCTATAAATGCCATGGAGCTTTAAGAACACAAAACCAAAGGAAACAAAAAAAGCAGATAACAAATTCATGTTCAAAGATGATGATGACCTTTGACCTACATTCATGTTGGTTTTCATTTTAAACTACTGGAATGATCCACGTACAATAGCTTTTAAATATATATATATTTCATTGCATCCTAAGTAATTTCCCCTCCTTCCCTTCTTTCCTACAAGATCAAATGCAGTATCAATTTAATATCCGATCTGCCTTCCATCAGTGTGCTCTGCCCTGCTTGGGAAGAAGGATGGTCTCAAAAATCTAATTGCCCTCTTCATGGCCTAATTTCTAGGCTCCACAATACAAGTTCTGGTGCTTCCAATGAATCACAGGCACTACAGTTTTTATATTATTTACCTAGATGTAAGCCTACTGAGCTCAGTGGAATTTCTTTCTGAGTAGACACATATAGGCATATGCCCAGTCATTTTTCAGAAACTTAGAAGGGATAAATCTTTCTTTTCACTCCAGCCACGTACAATCCATTTTTATCCTTTAAAATAAAACACAAAAGACACAGCAGGAAAATCATGACAAAAGATACATTTCTAAAGGCGGTGGCAAAGGAAATTGAAATAAATTGATATATAAAAATAAAAAAGGATTCTTTACTGCTAAATGTGCTTTGTTATGACTGAATAAACTAAATATGCTTAATATTAAAGGCAATGATGCGACTGATTGAATACTTTGCCATTACTGCACATGAAATATCATTAACCTCTTCAAGATGATTTTATACTGATACCACATCATAGCATAAAGCAAATGAAAATGTGGAAGCAGGATGATTTGCATAGGAACCTTGCAACCTTGCAAAATAATGTGTGTTCCAGAATGATACATCATTGAGCAAGATTTGCAAGAGAAAATGTCAGGTGGCATTCCAGTTGTTTCTGTGGAAATATGCTTTGTACAAAGAGGGAGCAAGAAACTAAACATTGTTTTTTTTAAAGTACATGTGCTCCCAAATTATTATTTATCCATTTATCTGCTACATGCTATATCTACATTATATAAAACTTCGTTTCTGTATTCTAGTCCTCGGGGCATAAAGAAAATTCTCTCCATTCTAACAATATCCTGCTGCACCCAGATAGACAGATAAGGACTATGTGCAAAACAATGTGTACAGATGCACTGCAAATCCAATTAGAAAGCCATTAATCAATTTTGATTCAATTAATTAGAGGCTAGAAAACATCTTCAGCCTAGTGCCGAATGGAATGCTAGATGGCAGGTCAGGGGCTGCATTTATACAACAGGAACACACAGGTGACTTTTTGAGGATTTCACCATGATCATGCTGCTTAGGGCATCTTGGGAGTTGTAGTCCAAAAAGGCAGCCTCTCACAGCTCTCTCTCTCTCTCTCTCTCTCTCCTAGATATGAGGAAGGAGCAAATGAAACCTCCTCTTCATCCAATATTGCTGACTGCAATAGTTACTTTCCTGTCATCATTAGCAATGCTGAAGTAGCCATCCCAGCTGCTTTAGCATCACTTACTGAAAGGGAAGTCCCCATCCTCTCAGTAATCCTGGCTGCATTGAACATCATTGGAATGGGGGACCACTGCATCTTAGCCCCAACAGAGTTTGCTGACATTATGTGGAGGTCAGCAATGCCAAAAGAGTGGGGTGTCAAGAGTGGGCTGTCAGATTTTTTAAGAATATCATCCAGTTGTTCTTGTGTTTTACAATGCTTTATTGCAGGCATGTTCAAACTCTGCCCTTCCTGATGTTTTGGACCACAACTCCCAGAATTCTAAGCTTACATTGCCAATGGCAAAGAACTTTGGGAGTTGCAGTCCAAAATATCTGGAGGGCTGAAGTTTGGACATGCCTGCTTTATTGGCTCCATGCTAATTGAACACCCATGCTTATTTTCTTAATTTTGCAAATCCTGGAAGAGATCAAAAAACCATTTGGCACTGGTTTATTGATTCCATGTTCATTGACAATTCATTTTAATGATCTTAAAAATCCTGGAAGAAGCATAAGGGAGTATAAATATTTGCAAAAAATCCTGCTGGGGTACAAGACAGGAGCTCCTGGTCAGTAAAAAGTCTGATCAAGGAATAGGGATGCAGCCTGTGGTTGATGGGGTTACACTCCAAGGGCATTTGGGAGCTCTTAGATTTGACTCTGGTTTGGGTGCCAAGGTTTCGATGGTGGCCAGGAGTGCCTTTGCACAGTTCAAATTGGTGCAGCAGTTGTGCCTGCTTCTTGAGAGGTCTCATGGTAGTATGTGCCCTATATAGATCTCATTTGGATTTCTGTAATGTGTTCTATGTGGGATTACTTTTGGAAAATGTTCAGAAACTCTCGAGCAGTGATGGCGAACCTCTTAGAGACCAAGTGCCCACACCGCGATTCAAAACCCACTAATTTTTCGCAAAGTGACAATACATTAATTTAACCTGAATACAGGTGGCTGTCAAGGGGCAATGTCGGGTGCCCACAGAAAGGGCTCCAAATGCCACCTTTGGCACCTGTGCCATCAGTTTGCCAACACTGCTCTAGAGGGTCCAAAATGATGACCCAGATTGGTAACTGGAGCTGGGTACAGGGAACAGGGAAAATCCATGTTACAGCCATTACACTAGTTGTTGATCTGCTTTCAACCACAATTCAAAGTGCTAGTTTAGATTTATAAAGCCCTAAATGGCTTGGGTTCAAGATGCAGTGGACCTTCATATAACAAGTGGTTTGTTTAAGAGAAAATCTGCATAAAGGAAAAAATTTCCAGAGATAGGGGGAAACCACTTAACAGACTCACTTATGGGGAGAATCTGTACAACAGAAATTAATCCATTTTCATTGCATTCCTATGGGAAATTTGTACAAAGGAAAATTTGCTTAACAGAATTTCATTTGGAATGAATTAATTCCTTTTTACAAGGTACCACTGTATCTAAGAGACTTCATCTCCCTCTATGAGCCTGCCTGGACATTAAGATAATCAGCAGTGGCCTTTCTCTTGGTCCCACCAACCACACAGGTACACTTGGTGGGGGACACAGGAGAAGGCCTTCTCTGTTGTTGCTCCCAGTATACTTGCAGAAATGAAGCACTGGAAGTAACACTCCAAAACCATACACATTTCTGTGGTAGAATATTTGCTTAGTTGCCTGTTAAAAAAAGTTAAGTAGTTCGCAGATTGCTGCCAAACTCAAGCCTCTGATATGAACTGCTGTACTGCTATCACAGACCACTGTCAATTCAAACCATGGGGGTGACTAAATGGGCATTTAGCCTGCTGTCTGCTCCACTGCAGAGATGGGCTAGTTCTCTCCCAAAGCCAGCAATCAGTCTTTGATGGAATGAACCAGCTTGCTCCAGAGAATCCATACTCACACATTTCTGGGTCTTGTCAAGGGTTTCTGGTATATGTGTGATCTCACGCAGGTCCAATTGCTATGCATTGATTCCTTTTGAGATTATGCAATTGCTAGAAATGAACCGAAGTTGGATATTGTATATCTCCTGTACCAAAAATTCTATCTTGCCTGTGAACATGTTTTATGCTCTCCCACCCCAAAAAAGTACATTTTATGGGAATTTTTTCCCTTCACATTTCAGCTTCCTTCATGTGCAAGAAAGGATAAATGGAAACCTTGCCAAATTTTCCTGCATCATCTCATTCCCTTAGGCATCTGTTCCACTTTGCTCCACTTTCAGTTTTGAAAGCAACACCTCAAGTTCTTGCCATCCTGAATGTAAAAAATTTGCATGTTCTTGGCAAATTCTTCAAAATTCTCCTCCGTTCGCCAAATTCAGAAAGCACAGTTCTTTACAGCATGAAGACAACGCTGTATCTGCAAGCCAAAAGGTTGTTAAAGATGAGGAGCTTCTCAGGATAAACTTGTGGCAACCGCAATGTGGACTAACATAACTGAATAAATAGGAACTTTACATCACATCAGGGATATAAAATTTGCAGTTTCTTGCTGTTAGAAACAGAGCAAACATTCCACTTGTTTCCCCTCACCGTAATATTTCTCTCCATGCTTTTTTGTTTACCTGAGAAACCTCCTGAGAAGTCTTGTGGGGCTTCTCAGACATTTCATAGCCACTCCCCCCCCCACTGCACCACTTGCATAGAATGGCAACCTTCCTGCACATGATTCAATGCCAAAGGACAAAATATATGCCCAGATGCAAGGAATTTATAAAATTCGTCGGCAGATAACATCTGTCCTGTGCAGGAAAAGGCATCAAGCTATGCAAAAGTTGACAGTTTCACATGGAGAGCAAATGAGAGAGGAAAATAGCCTGGGAAGTCTCAATGGTGCACAGGTCAAAGCGCTGTCAGGGAGCATGAGAGAACTCAGAACATGGCACACTTAGACTTACGCACTCCAAGACTTGATCCTGGATTAATGAATCCTTTTGTTTCGGTTTCTCTCACAACTGGCGTTTTCACTTGCAGGGTCTTCTTATCACAGCTCCTGCTGTCTTAAGAAAACACAGATCATTATAAGAGACATTCCTCATCCTGGACGCTCTCTGTTTGTACTGTTGCCATCAGGCGGACAGTACAGATCTATTAGAACAAGGACAAACATATTCAGAAAGTTTTTACCCAGCAGCAGTAACCATGCTAAATTCTGTTAAAAATAAGTTTATGGGTAATATCAGTGTTGAATGTGTAACATGTATATTGTATTGGGGGATTGTGCAGTCATTGGGTGCAAGAGAGTAGGCTTGTGTGTGTGTGGTTGCTGTTGTTTTAATTGTAGTTTTTATGTATTAGGTATGAATGCTGTCAGGTGAGAAAGTGCAGGGCTGTGTATATGTATGTTTGGTTTTATGTCAATTTTAAAATGAGTACAAGTAATGTTGGCTGTGAGAATGTAAGAGTATGTGTACGGATGATTGCTCATAATGGTACATTTTGTGTCTTAGAATGTTTATATTTGGGGTAAGTGATGTGTAGACTGGATGGCGCTTTTTAATTTTGTTGTATATGTACAATGACAATAAAGTGTTATTCTATTCTATTCTATTCTACATGGAGTATGAGGGTATATTTCATAGATGATGATATGGGTGAATTTAGATGAATGCTTTTCAAAATCAAGCTGGAACTGCAGCAGAATTTAGTACCAGAGATATATGAAACAGTATTTGGTGTATTCAGATATGGCCTGTCTTTTCCTGTACTAGCTGGAGCCTTGGACATTACCTTTAGAAGTGAGAAGAAAACCTAACAACTTGTGAGTGGTCGTGACACAGACTCAGTGAAGTATTTAGTAAAATATTCGGGAGATACTAACATGTTTCACAATGCACATGTCATTTCAGTCTTCAGACACTTCAACTTATTCCAATTTACTCTGGTATAGATGTACTTAGGCTCAAATTAAATATAAAAACAGATGTACAAAAGAGGCTCCCAAGAGTCAATGTGAATTACTTTTTTGAAATAAAAACTGTTTCCCATGGAAAAATATACCCTCAACTGCTGCTTTTATATCTACAATTGTAGAGATATACTAGTTTTGCCTTCTTTTGTTCCCTTTTAATATATTTTAATATGAACATTATTTTGCTCAAAACCAGGAAGTTTCTTAGATTTTCAAGAGGGAAAATGATATTTCAAAATTACGATATAATTACAATGAAATAAGTCCATTTGCTCACCTGCTGCACTGCATGCACCTCGACATATCTGCTACACACTCTTGTATGATTTTGGTTCCTTTCTCAAGACTAAAACTAAGCTGCATTTATGTTAAGCTCTCCCTGATATGCTCCAATAAGTGTGCTTTAGACACAATGTTAACATAAGGCCAAATCTGTAATACGGCATGGACAATTAAGTGCACAATTTTTGTATAAATGCAAAATCCCTCACTGTGAATTATTTAATTAATGCTCTACAGTTCATTTAATAGTGCTCTTTCAAAGGCCATTTCACTCACAGAAAACTAATTTCATTCTTCGGGTTGATTTAATTAGATTGTATGATATATGGTATTGCTAATTCAGTGTCTCTCTTACCCAGTGTCTAGGCCGTTGCTCCTATTGTCGGCAATCTGTCAGCCCCATTTTTAACAGTATTGAAAAATTCAAGCTTTATTATTGCTCGCTCACTCTTTCTCTCCCATCAGGAGGAAAGTAATGAGCTTTTCTTCTTATGAGAGCCAAGCAGAGAGCATGGTGCCCTCAGCGCTTCAGGCATCAAGCAGTATTAACAGTCTGATTCATGAGTTAAGTTTCTAACTGCCCATGGCTATTAGCACTCAGTCCTTTGGCTGTCATTTAGTTAAAAAGACTCTTCGGTTAATTCACTCTTTTAATGAGACTGTGCTATTCAACTAATGTATTTTACTGTATGAAAGGTCACACCAGGAAGCAAAACAGATTGGAGGGAATGTAGCGGGAAGCCTGGCTGTCAAGGAACAGATCAAGCCTTGCAGGCATTTAGCAGTCACTGCGTCTGTAATAGGGTACAGAACTGATGGGCCAGTGTTCACCTCAACAGTTGAGCGCCATAAATCAAGGCTAAATAGAAAGCAGATTAATCAGAGCTACAGACAAAAAAGAGCACGTGTTTCATTACCCATATAATCACTAACATGATTGCCAGACAAGCTCAGGCACTGTACAGAGAGAGGAGCTGACAAAATATAGTTCAATAGAGCACCGGAACTCTGTTCTGTATAGCTGCACTTGTACTAAATCTCATCTTTAAAAGCCGCCTCTCTGGAAACTGTCGGCTGAAGGAAAAAGCAGGGGGAGGAGGAGAAGCAAAGGGAGAGAGAAGAAGGAGAGAGAAAACGACAGATATTTCAAACTTGGGTATAAAAAGGGGGTGGTCTTCCAGCTGACAGTATTAAGTCATACCAAATGTCATGATTATATTTATCTGAAGGAAATGGATCATATGAAGGAGCCACGAAAAGCTTTCCCCTCCTGATAATTCAACATTTCTAAAGGAATGTGCATAACTATCCAATGGAGGCAAAAGACACATTTTTAAAACAGTCAAACATAATGAGATTCCATCATTGTTCCTCTATCATTGCTTGAATCCCAAACTTTTTGAAAGTTTAAGTAGATCACATGTGTGGTTTTTATCATGATTGCATTCAGAACCCATCCTGACCTTGTACGCGTTTGTTAGCTCATCTGCAACCACTCCAGTATTCCTGCCAGGAAAACTCCATGGACATAGGGTCACGAAGAGATGGTCACAACTGTAATGGCGCAACATGCACACACACTATAACAGTGTTGGCGAACCTATGGCACAGGTGCCAATGGTGGCACTCAGAGCTGTTTCTGTGGGCACCCAACATCATCTCTTCGCAGCCACCTGTATTCACATTAAATTGCTGTATTGGCACTTTGCAAAATAAAAAAATTAGGTTTTGAATCACAGTTTGGGCACTTGGTCTCTAAAAGGTTTGCCATCACTGCACTATAAAGACTAGTTCTCACTATAATTGTGGCACATCCACTTACTTAATGTGGGAAATTGGTTATTGGAATAATGTGCCAGAATGGCTTGGCATTATTTACAAGTTATCTGAGTGACCAAACTGTGGTTTGTACTCAGACCAAACAATTCCAATGGCAATAATATTTTGGGTTTGGGTGTATATAATGCATGTAACTATCACTGGAAAGATATGCAAAACTAGATCATATCAGGGATATTATAATTATGATACTATGCACCAGTTAGTAGACTAGTTGCCACATACTGCACCAACTGAAAGTTCCAGACTATCTTCAAGGGTGTTTATTATTTTAATTTTTATTTATTTTAGAGTATTTTTACCCTGCCTTTATCCTTGGAAAAAGGACCCAAGCCAGCTTACAGAATGAGGGATAATGTACCGTCCAGTACAATTAAGACATGTTCAAGTATTCTGAACAGTGAATGGAGGATTATCTTACAACATTAATAGACAACATTACATTAAAGCTACAAGAGAATGCAAGCAGTTAAAGGGGAGTAAAGTTCCATGTAAAGTTATGAGTGATGGAAACTAACATTGAAAACATAGTGTCAATATAAACCCATAAAGTTATAAGTAGTTATAAACATAAAGTCTATGTGATCCTGTAGATTCATATAAAAGACACATAGTAGGTAGACCATCATTCAGGGAAAGCTTGCCTGAAGAGAAAGGTATTTGCTTTTTTCCAGAAAGACAACAGAGATGAGGCAGTCCTGGCCCCTAGTGGGAGGGAGTTCCAGAGTCTGGGTGCAGCAGCTGAGAAGGCCCTTTCATGGGTTCCCATGAGACAGATCTGTGAGGGTGGTGGGATGGAGAGAAGGGCCTCTCCTGATGACCTGATGATCCTTCAATGTCGGCTCTTCCAATCATTGTGAAGCAGAATTCACCAAGTGTTGGATTGTTCACCCACTAATAGGGAACGTGTGCTCGAGTTAGACCATCGTAAGACTGGTTAGTTTTACCCTATTGATGATGTGTTGTTGTGACAGTAATCCTGCTCAGTACGAGAGGAACCACAGGTTCAGACCTTTGGTGTATGTATTTAGCTGAGGAGCCAATGGGGTGAAGCTACCATCTGTGGGATTGTGACCGAATGCCTCTAAGTCAGAATCCCCCCTAAATGTAACAATACTGAAGTGCTGAGGAGCCTTGGTTGGCCTTGGATAGCCTGGCATCCTTGCTTGGTGCAGAGAGCCATCCATCCCAGGAGCGGAGCGTGGCCAGAAGTGGACCACCTTGCACCTGTGACACACCACACATTTGTGGGGAACCCAGTGCTAAATCATTCATAGACAACCTGATTCTGGGTCAAGGTTTCATACGTAGCAGAGCAACTCCCTCGCTGTGATCTATTGAAAATCAGCCCTCAACACAAGCCCTATGTAGAGTATATTGCACAGGTCAAGGCATACTGTAACTAAGGCAATGATGACTCTTGCAAAGTCAGATCATCCCAAGAAAGCCCACAGCTGGTGTACTCACTGGAGAAGTGCAAATGTATTCACCATCACTTCTATCACCTGCAACAGTGAAGAATCAAGGAGCACTCCAAGACTATGAATGTGACCTGCCCCTGGGAGTGCAACCCCCTCTGAAACAGGCTACAACCTAGATCCCAGATCTGACTTTCTACTGACCATATTATCAGGATTTAGTTTTGTGATAGCTTCCTTTAGAAAGGGATGGAGAAACCTTTCTTTAAGGAAGCATTAATCACCTCCTGTAACCATGGCATCACTCTTACCTTGGCAAATCTGATGAGCTGATAGGGGTAAAGACCGAGTAAGCAGGTGATGGGTCCTAACCTTCCAAAACTCAGATAAAAGGGCACATGGTTGCAAATTTCAACATTAATTAATTAATTAATTAATTAATTAATTAATTAATTAATTAATTAATGCTGTAAGATGTCCCTCAATTCCCTGTTTTCAAAATGTATTTGTTTGTTTGTTTGATTGATTGATTTTACAACTTATATGCCACCCACTACCCAAACATCTCTGGGCTGCTTACAATCAAAAGAATTAAAACAGTTAAAACATAGAATATCAATAAATAATTAAAACAATAATAAAAACCTTACATTAAAATCATTACATTAAAATTGCCATCAGAGGACCCACAATCTATATTGTATCAATTTAAAAAATTCTGGAACAGCAACGTTTTTACCTGGCACCGAAATGTCATCAATGTTGGTGCCAGATGGATCTCAATCGGGAGGGCATTCCATAGCTTGGGGGCAGCTGCTGAGAAGGTCCTATGTCCACAAGCCATCTCTTTCACCTCCTTGAGGGATGACTCTTTCAAAAGGGCCCCCTGGCTCGATCTTATTTGCCGGGTAGGTTCATATAGAAGGAGGCGGTCCTTCAAGTACCTAGGTCCTAAGCCATTTAGGGCTTTATATGTCAAAACAAGCACATTGTAAATACTTAAACTTGTCTTAATTGTACTGGACTGTATATTGTCCCTCATTACTGTAAGCTGCCTCGGGTCCTTTTCCAAGGAGAAAAGTGAGGTAAAAATACTCTAAAATAAAATGAATAAATAAAATGATTTGCCAAGTCAAGGCAAATCTCATGAACCTTGTCTGCAAACATATCCCAAACTGTTCACATCCAGCAAACAAGCTGATTATTGAAGAATAATTATTGTGTTTGCTTTGAGGGATTGGAGGCAATATATTGGAAATACAGTTATTTGTGGCATACCACAACCTCCTGGGTCATACCTATTTGTATCCCTCCCCACCATTCACTTTATTTTTTAAACAACAACAACAACAAAACAATAGAGATCCAAAAACAACAGATAACACCACAAACCTAGAAATAGAGCAATGTGAGATGTCTCCTAAATGGTACTGGGCAGGATTAAGTGCATTGACAATTATCCAGAACTGCCGGTTCAGAAGATGGATAATATTTTACTTTTCCTACAAAGATCAGTCCCCTGGTTAACTTAGCAAGCTATATCCTGGAACAAAGTGTACTATGTGAGTGAGAATCACTACCTTAACATAGGGAATATCTGGCCTCCTGTTCTAAATGCAACAAAGCCAATTCCTTTTCATTCCATCCATCAAAGGGATTTGGGGAGTTATAGCTCAAAATAAGAGAAGTGCCCAAAGTATCTGAGTTTTGCTAGGTACACATAATCATATAAAATTGGTAGAGATTTTTTTTGGGGGGGTGCTCTGTTTACCAAAAACAGCAAAAAGTCTGGTAACATGTCAAAAACTACTAATTTTTAGCATAAACTTCCATGCAATTTCATCCACTTCTTGGACTAATGTCCACAAGCATGAATGAGAAATAAAACGTTTTTAGGATTTCAAGTGTCACAAAATTATGTGGTTTGGGGTGGGGTTGTCATTCTCATTGTTGGAGGAGGCGATAGTACACCTCACCCACACCCAAACTTTCCATTGTGAAGCCTACCTTACTTTAGCTATCTGAGTTCTTTTGACTCTTGGTCAAGATTGCACCCAACTTCCCTCTGGAGGCTAATGAGTCCAAGTCAATAACTATGGTAATAACATATCTGCATGTCAATTGATTGCCACTCAAATATCTAGTGATCAGCTGTACACATGGGTGTGTGCATCCACAAGGCATGCTCCCTTTGATCCTTCCTGAAAAATATATCTTATGTGAAACAAATAATCCTGTAGATACTGTTGGACCACAATGTCCATTACTCCCCATTTGCCATGTTGCTTGGATATTGCTGTCACCCAACAACATCTGGGAGACCAGGTGTTCCCCACTCTTACTTCTCATGCTCAGTAGTTCATGCATGGAGTCAGCTCCATTACTGAACAACCAGTGAGTTAAAGGGGTTTTGTGTGTCTATCATAGTACTGGAATGTGCATCATATTTACTCAGTTAGCATATGTGATGTCAGTTTTGTGCATTTAAAAAGCATACCAATATTGGGATTGCAGTGGAAGAGAAGGAGTTATGATATAGCAGTACTTTAGGGCCAAAAGCAAATTATTTTTTAGATACAGCCATTTTCTCAAACTACAATGAGCAAATCATACTGATTTAAATTTCCTGAGCAACTTCTAAACCTGGAAACCGTATGCTTAATTAGCAGACATCTGTTGCAAAGAATACCCCTCACATTTCCTTGCAACACTAATACTGCAGTATGAATTTTAAAATCTGTCAGCAAGGGATCACCAAAGCTTTGGGAGCAGAGAGCGTCTCACTTTAACCCCTGAACCAGATAATCTAACTGTAATCCATTCAAAACTAATCAAACATTTACAGAATCACACCGGCACTGAGGAAAACAATTCATCATCTTCATGTGCTCATTACCACGCCAACATCTCAATCTACCTATGTAAATGAGGCCTGGGATCAGGCAGTGCGGTCCATGTACAGAAATTATAAACAAATATTCATCCATTATGCTGGTGAAATTTAACAGCTGAAGTACTAACAGTCGCTGAACTCCGAGCCCCAAGTATCAATTATTTATGAACCTTAAAACTGACAAGACTGTCTAGGTGAATTAGCGGCATATGTCAAGCTTTGTTATAAATCCCAGCCTACTGTAAAACGCATATTCATAGAATGTATGTACAAGGCTGACAATATATCAACAGTACAGCATTAATAATGTAGAAGAATGGGATCGGGAGGGAGCCCCCAAAAGCTGGTTGTTGTTGTTTTCTGGCCATGAGGTTGATATTGCCATTTTTTTAAAAAAGGCAAATGAATTTGCCATGCACACAGCATAAAAACCAGCATTTATTTCATCATTCTATTTTCAAAAAATTAGGTTTTTTTAATCATGGTAAAAAGACTGTTTTTTGCAGTCATGTTTCCACCTAATAAATATAACTAAAAGTTGTTAATTTTCTCCCAGTTATGCTGTGGATATTCCTTTTCCTAGTAATAAGAAAGTTGCTTTAGTCCACCTAATCAAATGTCATAAACTATAACTGCAGTCTGTTTTCAGTCAGGATTATTTTTGTTTCCCACTGGTTTTGTGTACAGCTATAAAGAGGCCCAACTTCAATTTGCTTCCAAAAGCAGATGAAATCAGAAGTGTTCCGGGTGATATCAAAGCAATTTATTGTGGAATGACTACTTTATTTTGGCCTAACTTATTTGCCTAGGTTAAAATATTATATATTTATTTAAGCTAATATTTGTCCCAATAAATGAAAGAATGGGGCAAATCCTTGTTGTGTCTAATCTGGAATCATGCCAACTGGACTTCTTTTCTTGAGAGACTGAAACGTTTCATTACGCATCCAAGCAGCTTCATCAGTCTGAGGATAGTTAGTGGTGAGTCCTCAAGTTTATAGTTCACTTTGATTTCACATCACCCTGGTCTGAACAAACTCGTAAGTTGGAAATGGCTTGAATAGGTTCATTAGGTGGGTAATAGCCTGAATAGGCTCATAAGGTGGACAATGGCTTGAACAGGCTCATTAGGTGGGCAATAGCCTGAATAGGCTCATAAGTTGGACAAAGGCCTCAACATGCTTGTTAGGTGAACAAAGGACTAGGGTGTGTGAAAGTCCCACCCATGCAACCTTTCCAACACCCATTAAGTATGGGTCATTAGCTATAGAGCTGGTGGAGGTATGAAGTGCAACTTATGAGCCTATTCAGGGCTTTCTCCAACTTTTGAGCCTATTCAGACCAGTGCATGAAACAAGGTGAACTATAAAATGGAGGACTCGCCACTAATCTTCATCAGAATGATGAAGCTGCTTGGATGACTAGTGAAATGTTTCAATCTCTCAAGAAAGTAAGTCCAGTTGCCATGATTCAGCTTCCAGAAAATATTAGCATATGTTTATTTCTTAATCTTGAAGGGTCACACATTCCATATCATTGACTCAACACAAATACAAGGGGATGGTAGCCTGCTTGATATGTGCATGACCACTGCCCCCCACTTTCAGCAAGACTGGATTTTCATCCCAAAAAGTTCTAATTCTGATCCAACTGGTCCACCAGTGTTAGTACAGTGCAACTGGGGAACCTGGCATAATCATTTACAGTTACGTGGAGGACATTCACTTACGTAGAACTGTAGTCATTTTGTTCAATGTGCAGATACTTTAAGTGCACTTGTCACTTGGCTTCACTCCCTGAGTGTTGTCAGAAACTGGAAGCACTGGTGTTTTTTAATTACAATTCTCAGACTTCTTTCTTTCTTTTTTTCTTTCTTTCTTTCTTTCTTTCTTTCTTTCTTTCTTTCTTTCTTTCTTTCTTTCTTTCTTTCTTTCTTTCTTTCTTTCTTTCTTTCTTTCTTTCTTTCTTTCTTAAGTAATACGCCACTTCCAAACAATATGATAAACACCATTTAAAGAAATATCACATGTAACAGAGCAAGCAAACAAGTATTAACATTAACAACCACCATTTAAAAATGTGAGAACTACAGAATACATCTCCTCTGAAAATGGAACTTTATGAAGGACTTCTCTGGAAAATCTTGAGATACAAAAAGGATGTCTTGGAAAAGGTGTCCTTCAGGCATTTGTACCAGGCTTTGAGATATCCAAGGCTTAATCTATGAGCATTTAGCATGGACTTGCTATCTGGGGTTTATTGGGATGGTAACACATATGAGTATAGCACAAACTCACTACGATTATCCCAAGTCACCCAAGACCTAAATAATGGTGAATCTTTCATTTAAAACAAAATAAGTTCAGAATTTGGAAGACCGAGGAAGGAACTGAACACAAATTTAATAGGACCCCAGTATCCGCTGCAGATTGGTTCCAGGCCTTCCCATGGATAATGAAAACCATGGATAAAAGAGAACACCAAGGAAATGCACCATACTGCCGTTTTGTGACAGTAGCTTGCTTTACAGTTGCTGTTTGTGATAGTAGCTTGCTTTGCGGCTGCTGAATTATTTATTTAGATTTTTCCTCTGCCAACCATGGATAACTGAATCAGTGGTTAATGAATCAATGGATATATGGGTCCTACACCAAATTTTACCTTTAGCATTATTTAGGAGTGTTCCTATTCCACACTAACTGAGCCAAATGAACATTGTAAATGATGGGCAATAGATTACACAATAGCATCTACAAGGGTTGAATGGCTTTTTATTATTATTTTAAATGGCAAATGGTGTTTAATCTGTTAATATTTCATTCCCATTGAAGTATACTTTGTGAAAGTGTGGCAGTGAAATAACTTTCCTTCCAAGCTTAATTGGCCTTGCTGGAATCCTAAATATTTCCATTTTCCTTTTTTCTACACTATGTTGACTGTACTGAGTCTTTAGCTATCCATCTGCTATGATACTTAAACATGCCTTAGGGTGCATTTTGTTCCTAATAAAACAGCTTAGATTTGATTCTTTAATATTTATTTAAATGGTGCTGCTAATCTCAGCACTGCCATTGATTGTCTCCTGCACATTCTGTACATGGACAATTAAATTTAAAAACCATTTCCAACATACATATAGCTAGTAAGGTGCATGCTTGCGAGATAACTGAGCCCTGCAGTACTTGGGTGGCTGAATGTGAAGCCTTATAAATTCCTTTCTCTGCTCCCCCCCCCAGCTCATTCAGATGGTGCCGCTCATATTTCAGGAAAAAATAAGTTCACTAATAACATTTTATATGCAAGGCCAATGATAGCATCAATGATGCTTAAAAGAAGTAGTGCTTCCACATTTTCTCCATAGAAGGATGGGGAATTCACTTTGCTACAAACATCCTCACTCTTTTTGTGAGTCTTCCACAGATATAAGGAGAGCAGAACCTTCCGGTTCCACCTCAAACAAGCCACAGTTTAGCATTCCATCTACTGATCATCCATGGTCTGAGCTAGGTGACAACAAGGTATGATGCTCCTTTGCTCATGTTATAGGCCAGTGTTGGTGAACCTATGGCACAGGTGCCAGAGGTGGCACTCGGAGCCCTTTCTGCAGGCACCCAACATGGCCCCTTCACAGCCACCTGTATTCAGGTTACATTGCTGTATTGGGACTTTGCAAAAAATAGTGGGTTTTAAATTGCAGTTTGGGCACTCGGTCTCTAAAAGGTTCACCATCACTGTTATAGGCTGTCAGTGATACCAGCCAACTCTAAATTGTCTGCTCTGAACTGTGATGACTCAAAACAAGCCAAAACCCATATACTCATTGTTAGAAGTTTGCTTGTTTCCACCAACCACGTACTGTACACCTTCTTTGTCTTTGCATTGGTATGGAGGAAGACAGTTTGAATTCTGTCCTTTATTCCTCCCTTGCAATTTGTTGCTTGTTACATAAATTTAAAAAAAAAATCAGGTCCAGCTATAAACCACAAAGACTGAAATCCAGTTTACACATTATTATTTGCCATCAATCTTAATTTTAGTTGTGAAATGCCACTAATCCAGGTCTGCATAATCATTTGGATCACATGACAAGTCAATACAACTGGTGTGTGACACAACAGGCCTACTCCTCAACTAGCAGCAATTCACCTGAGATTTACAGTGACAAAAGGGGCAAGATCCTGCTATTAACTTACTATAGTAGAACAGTATTAGGCAAAATATAAAAATAACAGTACCCTCCATTAAAAGGCTGTTCCTCATCAGGTGAGCAGTGGTCAAAGTCTGTCTAAACAAAAATGTCTTTGCTTGCCAACCGAAGGTCGGGAGGGAGAGCACCGGCCTCTCCTCCCCTCAGAAGGGAGTTGCAGAGGCTGGGAGAAACCATTTTGGAAGACTGTCTCTTGTATGCTCATCCAACCTGCCTGAGAGAGAGGAGAGACAGAAAGAAGAGCCTCATATGACCATAAGAAGACCCTAACCCTAACCCTAACCCTAACCCAATCCCACCAAGAGCATTCAAAAAAAAAAAAACAAAAAACAAAAATAATTTTTAAAAAGTGCTCAGAGATAATATATTTCTATAGTATGAAAATGTAAAAGGTGGGAAAGAAATATCTCTAAAGAACTGTACATATACTAAATACAAGAATAATAGCATTGAAATTCACTTATTATTCTGAATAAACATGCATTGGGTAATGCAATCTGCATGAGAAACAGAGATAATTGCATGAAGGTAAACATAATCTCATCTAATCAGTCAATGCTGAGTACAGACACATAGACTTCAGACTCTGTCAGTTTTCAGTAGGCATGTACTTTAAATTTATATTAATAAAACAATTATGGATCCAAACTAGGGGGATTTGGACAGTTTTGAAATATTTCCAGATCAAACAGACTCATCCAAATCCAACTGAATCCAAGCTTTAATATTCTGAATATGTATGGTCAATTCTGAGTTGAAAGGATACAGAGACTTGGATTGTGTGTCTCCCAATATAAACTTCAATCAGGTCGCCTCTTAGGCGCCGGTGTTCAAGAGTGAAGAGACCCAGCCGTTGCAGCCTCAGATGGTAAGGAAGGTGTTCCAGCCCCCTAATTATTCTGGCTGCCCTCCTCTGCAGTTTTTCCATTTCCATAATATCCTTCTGGAGGTATGGTGACCAGTGGCTTCCTTATATAGAGAAGCTTCCGTATAGAAGAGTTATGCCTTCTGAAATATTGTAGATTTCTTTATTAGGGGCCATCTCTGCTCTGCATAAACAATAGACTTGTGGCATATTAATGATTAGTAATTTTATTTGGCCTAAGCTTTTAGGGACTGCAGTTCAGTTCATGATGCAAATCCCAGGTGGAAATGTCATGAACTGAATTAAAGATATTTCTGTTTCTGTCACAACTGCTCTTTTTGTCTACTTTTTAAAGACAACTTCAGTGGGATCCCAGCATGTCTTTCTAAGCAGATGCAATTTAGATTTTTTTAATAGCAGTGTTATTTCAAAATAACATACTTTTAATTTTTTTGTAAAGATGAACCATTTAACACAAATTTCAAGGTACAATAATTTAAAGAGACAACAAGTATGCAAGTAAATAAGATTTAATCTGTACCCAGCATAGATTTCAGTACAGAACTAACAAAGAATGCTCTGAACTATAAAGTTACCAATATTTATCTTGCTGCCGAATTATCCAGTCTGACTATGCACCATAAAATATGGAAGCTCAACAAATGTCATACTAAGTACTTTCCATAGATGTAATTGATCATCAAATTGCCATAGCAGTTCAGGTACTTTAGCTGATATTGAGATTAATGTATCTCTTCTTACACCAGAACAGTTTCTGAGTTGCTTGGAAAAGGAAGACCAGCCATTATTTATCCTAATCAACATTTATCTGGAAACAGCACATTAGTTTTGTGTTAGAGAAACATGTATTTATTTAACAAATTTTATACCCATCCTCTCCTGGAACCACTAGGTAGAAAATGATGGTTTGAAAATACCACCACTATACATTACATTCATCTTACTAAAATGCATGAGACCCAGAGCCGATGAAAGAACCTGGTCATTCCTTACATGGCTGATGTGTCTGAAAAGCTTAAAAGGATCTTTGGCAAACACCACATATCCATTTACTTGAACCCTACAAACACACTAAGGCAGAGACCTGTCCACCCAAAAGACCCAACATCAAAACAGAAGATGGGCAATATAGTATACATATGTGGTCCAATTCAATGAGGACTGTGCAGAGCTCTACATTGGAGAAACCAAACAGCCACTGGACAGGATGTCCAAGCACAGAAGAAGCAACAGCTCAGAACCAGAATTAGCACTCTACCTTAATTTAAAAAACAAATGACACTCATTCAAGATGAGGAAGTACACATATTAAACAGAGAAGATAGGTGGTTTGAAAGAGGGGTCAGAGAAGCCACTCTTGTGTATATAGAATATCCCTCTCTCAGCAGGGGTGGTGGACTTAGTAACACTCTGTTTCCCATTTATCATGCTGCCATTTCATCCATCCCCAGACAAAACAGACTCAATTCACACCTCCACCAGGATGACCAAGGCTAATGACCCAGACTTAATGGGTTTTGGGAAGAATTGCATAGGTATGACTTTCATGCACCTCCAGGCCATTGTCCATTTAATGAGCCTATTTATACCAGGGTGTGGTGAAATCAAGATGAACTATACATTGGAAGCATTCCACCAACTTGTCTTCGACTGAAGAAGCTGCTTGAATGAGCAATGAAACAGTTTGATCCAAAAGAAAAGAAGTCCAGTTGCTGTGACTCAACTGGCTAATGTTTGGATGATATCATATAGGTCAATCACTTAAATGTTGCTGAAAAGAAGAGGCAAAATGGCATCCATTCACATGATATTATGTGTGTTTGTTTATAGGTGGATACCCAGTGCGATGTACTGGATGGACTTGGACTCAAGAGATTGGATGGATGCTCATTTGGGATGTGGAACTGGTAAAATCATTCCTTAAATACCTTGCTTAACTTGAAAGCGCTGTTAAGATTGCTATAATACAATGGGACATAACAGCAATTTATAGCTACAGAAGCAAAATCACAGAAGTGTGATTTAAGCAGAAGTACTGTTTATTATAGAGGAGAAGACTGTGGGTATGTGACCTGTATGCTGCCCAAATCTTGCTATCAAGGGATCGGTTGCAGAAGATCATGCTTGATGAGAACTCTGATTTCTCTTCTTGGGGTTCGTTATCTTTAAAAGCATACTTGGACTGGGCTGCCCTTCAAATGGAGAAGTATACTGTGTAAAAGAGGCACAAAACATGTGGCACCTTAAAGACTAACTTTCATATTTTAATGGAACGTTTCGTGGACTACACATCCACTTCTTCAGACATATAGCAGCAAAATGAGGTGTGCAATATAATATGTGATGGGATATACATTTCATACTAAATATTCATTGACTGTAGTGTCTGTATTTGCATGTCAGCCCAGTTGTAAGTTCCTATAGACAGTGGATAGGGGAGGAGGAAGAGGAGGAGGGGGTTTGTTTGCCCAGGGTCTCATATTGTTTGTTGATATGGTAGGTGCTCTTTTATGGCTCTGTGGTAAATTCCTCAAGAGTCGGAAACCAGACATCAGATCAGAGCATGAACCCAGCATAATATGAGTCATAAACAAATTTGGATACAAGTCTGAATACAACTATAAAATAAAATGATTGCATCTATTCCTATAATGTTTGGTTTGTACTGCATTCTGTAATTCAACGTTCATGAATACCTGTATGGTTTATTCCACATGAACCTGTGATCATCTGTTTCTCATCTTCTTTTTCATTATTTGTCTCTCCCAGTGATTTACTCAAGACAATCAAGCCTTTTGCTACTACTATTTTTCATTTATTTCCCTCCCCTGCTCCATTTTCATTTCCCCCCACTTCCAGAACAGAAATTGATCTTTAAATAGACAAGAAACTTGAGTATTGACTGGATTCAGCCTGAATTACAGATGTCTCTTCTTAAAAATAACTCCTTGCTCCATTCTTTGAAGATCACTCATCCTTTGAAGAGAAGCAAGTGGTGATTCTGAATCCAGACACAAGCGGAGATTCCAAACACAAGAAGTGATAGTATCCCTGCTGCTGCCTCCTCTCTCAAAGGAATAGCAATAGTCTGATGTAGAGATGGGCATGACTTGAAAAAAATTTTTTCGAGTTGTCGTTAGTCGGGCCGGTTCCGTTTCGGGTCGTTTCCGTTTTTCGTGAAAATTCACAAAAATTAGTTCATTTTTTCGTTTTCATTAGTACTGTTTTTTTGGGGGGAGCGGGCTCCTGGAGGCACCTCTGTGGGGTGGGTGCCTCCTCTGGCCCGCTATAAAGGGAAAGCGGGCTCCTGGAGGCACCCGTGGGTGCCTCCTATCCTCACCCACTAGGAAGGGAAAGCAGGCTCCAAGAGACCCCTCAACATGGGGGTCTCCCCTCCTCACCTGCTGCTGCAAAATGCATGCATAGCCATATGGATATGCATACCAGTTGCAGACAGTGAGACTAGTGATGGCAGTGAACCCAGAGCCATAGGTTGATGCCTAAGGCTCTCGCACCACCATGTCTCACAAAGAAGGGAATTGTACTTGCGTGTAGTGCAATGCAAGTAGATCTGGCTTAGGGTTAAGGTGGGTTAGTGCAAGGGCTAGGGTTAGGCTAGTGACGGGTAAGGTTACGGTGGGCTAGTGGGTCGCACCTCTGGATGCCTCTCTGACCCACTAAGAAGACAGTCTGTGACGTATGGGTAAGTAAGGAGTCAAGGATTAGGGTTAGGGTTAGGGGGCTAGGGCAGGTTTTAGGGGGCTTTTTGGCACATCCCAGAAGTCTCCATGGCCAAGTGGCCATGCAATTGGTGGGATGGCTCCAAAAATTTGCATGGTCGTCCACTCCCACCATTGCGCAGGTGTAAAAAAATAAAATAAAATAAAATCAATGGAGGACAGAGGAGGAGAGGAGAGACATTTTGTTGCAAGAAAAAACCCACTGCTACTGTGAAAAATCTGGCAGTTTATAAATTTTCGTGTGTTTCTATTGTGCTTGTGTGTTTTTGGACCACGATTTCAAAAACAATATTGCGTTCGCCACCCCATTTTGGATCCCCCGCCCGCACCGCAAGGCATGGCGAGTCCAGCTGCCCAGGATGGGGGGGAGGTGGGACCCCCCCCTCCAGAAACCACCCCTCCGGTAGGTGCCCTGCGCCCTTAGTCAAGCAGGCATTTTTCCGCCTGCTTTTTTGGCCCGGGAATGGGTGGGGGGAGAGTTTAAAAGTTTTTTCCTGTGCCGTCTGTGCCGCTTGCTTGCGCTTTAATTGCGGCGGCCGGCGGCGAGACTGGGCTTTTTGCTGGCTGCGAGCCTGCGGCGAGTCCCACCAGAGCAGCCCAGGACGGGGGATGGGGGGGGAGGCCGGGGACCTCCAGAAACAACCCCTCTGGTAGGTGCCCTGAGGTACGGCAGGCATTTTTCCGCCTGCTTTTTGGCCGGGAACCGGGTTTTTTTAACTTTTAAAAACTTTTTTCTGTGCCGCGTGGCATCGCGCGATCGTGCGATGCAAGGAACGAGCATGACAAATCAGACCAAAATTGTTCATTCGTTGGTTCGAGCTCGAAGTCTGGCGGAGTAATTCCCATTACCATTTCCGTAGAGTAACGGAACCGAGTAACGGAAACGGAAATGGGAATACCGCTAAGTCGTGCCCATCTCTAGTCTGATGACATGGGATGGCCATCTTCACTTCATCCTCCTATAGAATAGTGTGATATGGGTGGTATTAAATATATCATGTTACTGCTCTATTTCCTGTCATTGTAGGGCATTGTGTTATGGATGTATTTTGAAACCCTTGCCCTAACATTTACACCTCATGATTTTCCTGCCATAACTACTTACAGAATCTGTGGACCATGTCCTCCTAAGAGGAATGTCCCATGGTGGCATGGTGCATTCCTCTTAAGAGGACTTGGTCCACAGATTCCAGACTTCTGTTGGCCCATTGGATTAAGGTAGCAAATTCCAGTCTTCAAGCATTTTCCCACTTGGCTCCGAAGATGTGGAATTATCTGTCCTAGTATATTTGTATGGAGCCAGAGCTGGACAAATTAGCACAATTTGGAGCATAGGTGTTGGGTGTAGGGAATAGCAACTGGTGTTTAGCAGTTGGTTAATGCTTTTTGATCATTGCTTATTTTGAGGTGTTTTATGTTGATGCCTAAATAGATACTGTATTAACAGACAGACAGACAGACAGACAGACAATTAAGATTTTGGCTAAATATTTTGCATATTTATTTGTTATTGATTTTATTGAGATGTACTCTGGTTTGTATTTGTATTATATTATTATTACTATCCTGATCTCTCTGGTAGAGGGTGATATTGCTTCTCTCCACTGCTTAAGGACTGTATTCACATACATATCCACCCACGCATTTCTTTCTGCAAGTAAGTGAAGAGTTAAAACTATAGTGATAAATTATCCCTGGTGAGTACTTAATCTTTACTTATCAAGGGGCCATGATCTTCAGAGGAGACAGACATAGCCTCGAATTCAAAGCTGGACTTTTATCTTTTTAAAAAAATTGCAGAGAAGGATGAAAACTTTCTTTACATCTTTGTTCTCAATCAGCACTGCTGATACTTCCCTGCATTCCACCACCACTAGCAGGTTATCTGGAAGAGCCATATTTGAATATCTGCTGCTTACTGACCCCCAGTGCAACTTGAACAGGATGAAGAGATAGAGTCTTCAACATATTTTGCTCTTTGGACTCTGTTTTCTAACCTATCTCATCTCCTCCTCCTACACACACACACACACACACACACACACACACACACACACAGAGAGAGAGAGAGAGAGAGAGAGAGAGAGAGAGAGAGAGAGAGAGAAAACATACACACACCTGATTTTTGCAACAAATCTGAACAAGTTTTGTTTAGGGGAAAATACAGGAAATCTGATTCATCCATTCTACTGCTTATATTAGCATAAACATAGTTTCCTCATTAAAAATGTTCATACATTCCCTTTAAAAATTGAGCAAAGGTGTTGGGATACACCCTAGCTGTTTTGATCAGGCTGCCCTGGAAGAAATCCAAACTGTTGTGTGAGACCAGCTGCTAAAGCTGCTTAAGGAGGGGGAGGAATCTATTCTACACTTTCAGACATCACTCCCACCCTTCATTTCCATCCTTCAAATACAGAAGTCACAGGATAGTAACTGAACTTCAAATAAGCACCTGTTCCACAGCAGCACTCTTCCATTTTAGCCAGGCCCTCTGCCATTCAGAAGTGCTTTTTGAACCACACTGTGGACTTCCCTTATGGAGAGTAGGAATCATAAAACTACCACCATCATCAGTAAGGCAGTAATGACTACTCTGAAGCTTTTTATGGGTGATAAACTACCATAAAGGTCCGCTAGTAATTTGTAGATAGGGCATATTATAGATATCCCTTGGGATTTTTCTGCTTCAATTTTTATATGCCTTTCTTTCTCTTAAGGGATTTTGCTTTTCTCTTCCTTTTTATAAAGTTGGTCTGGAGCTTCTGAAGATTCTTTGATGGCTCACATTTAGCATTTACTTTTCCTCCTGTATAACTTTAAATCACCTAAAGAGAGACACATGTCTATTTCAGAAGTAAATTTTACCTGGCTTCCCATCTTTTGTATCTCTGCTGCTGTTGAGCAAAGGGAGATGATGCCATTCTGGAATATGAAACTCCATAATAAGATATAATTTTCACATTAATTTGACCTTTTATTTATCAGTACTGTTTATGCATTTATTCTCAATCCATGAGCGCTCCTGAAATGATACAAAAAGACAAGAAAGCAGAACATGCAATTGGTTTTGTATTCTTGCATGAAATAGCAAATGTAATCACGCTGAAAGTATTGTTTGAGTGTCTGTCAACTGCTATGCTTGGTTGAGCCTGTTGGTTTCACAAAAAGTAGAGGCATCCATTTTGCACAGAATGTGGAAAATGCAGTGGGGAAATCTCTCCAAAGGATCGGTTGAAATTAACGTGATTATTGTTTTGGTGAGGAAAAGCTGCCAAAATGCATCAGAAACAAAGGACAAAAACTACTGTCAGCTTTGTGCAATAAGCTTAAGATACCTATCAATCATGATAAGCTAAAGGAACACTGGTTTAGTTTAAAACAGAGGAAAACTTAGGTGTAAACAAAAATGTGCTAATGTAGATTCTGAGATGATCATTCTCAGCATTTATCCAGGCAGATTATAAAGCAGTTACAATGCCAATCCTATACATGCCATTGCCCACATAAATGTAAATCTCCTCTGAGTCTGGTAGAACATACTCCTAGGTGAATAGGAGTAAAGTTGTAGGCTTAAAACACAAAATTGCCATCATAGTCCATCTTGGTGAAAAGGTGGAGTGAATTTGCCTAGACAAGTCAGTAGTGACTCCCCCATATATATATATATATATATATATATATATATATATATATATATATATATATATATATATATATATATATATATATATATATATATATATATATATATATATATATATATATATATATATATATATATATATATATATATATATATTTTCATATAGGTATGCATGTTAGGTGGATTCGGGTTTCTTCCCGTGTAGAAATCTGGTTGTTTTGGCAACGTTTCGACGAGGTCTCACTCGTCATCTTCAGGCTGGTGTTCTGGCTTCTTTCTTCTTGAAGCAAAGCGTGATCTCAGTTGAAGTCCTTCTATAAATACTGCTGGGGGTGTGGTTTGCTTGCTCTGTTGCTGATTGTAGGTTCCTTTGTTCCTTTGTTCTTTTGTGATCTGCTGTGTGGCTGAGGCGATCGTTAAGGGATTAACTGCTGATGGCTGTTTAGATGGCTGTTTACATGCTGGTGGGTTAGATGGCTGGTAGGTTCTGGCAGTATCCTGGGCTTTGGTGGAGTGGGGTCCTGTGTCTTGTGAATTCATTTTGGTCTGGCTACGTGTCTGTGGTCTCCCAATGTTTTTTTGGGGTGTGTGAGTGTGCTCCATGTGGTGACTGGAGTGGGGTGCCGCAGTAGATGGTGCAGTCGTGGTTTTGTTATTGGATGGTGGTTTCGTTTCATCTGTGGGAAGGGTCTGGGTTTGTGTTTGGTGTGGATGGAAGGTGGTGGCATCTTGTGTCCTTTTGGACCTGGTGTCAGTCTTTGTGACAGAGGCTCGTCTGTTGACCAGGGCTAGTTTCCAGATGTCAGGCAAGCGGGAGGTGTCATCACGTTTATTCATGTTGTTTGGGTGTTTCTCTATTTCAATGGCTTCCATGATTATTCGACTGTTGAAGTGTTCAGTTTTGGAGATGAGTTTGGTTCTTTCAAAGTCAATTTCATGACCTGTTGTTTTTATGTGCTGGAAGAGAGAGGAAGATTTTTCTTCTTTTTTGACTGCGTTCTTGTGTTCTGCGATGCGTGCGCTTATTCTCCTGTTTGTCTGTCCGATGTATGTGGCTGGACAGACTTTGCATGGTATTTCGTAGACTCCTTGGTTTTCTAGCTCAATCTTGTCTTTGGGGTTTCTTAAAATGTTGGCTATTTTTTGGTCGGTGCAAAAGGCTGTCTTGATATTGTGTTTGTGGAGAATTTTGCTGATTTTGTCTGTGGTGCCTTTGATGTAAGGGAGGAGGGCGGTGCCGTTGTTCTCTTCTGTTTCTTGGTTCTTGGGGGTGTTTCCTTTTGGATTAGTTTGGTGATGGTGTTTTTTTGGAATCCGTTCGCAATTAAAACATTCGAGAGAGTGTGTAATTCAGTTTTTAGGTGGTCTTTGTCAGCGAGGCGTTTGGTTCTGGAGATGAGGGTTTTTGCTACGGAGTTGATCTGTGCAGGGTGGTGGTGTGATTGTGCATTTAAGTAGCGGTTTGTATGTGTTTTTTTCTGGTAGATGGTATGTCCTAAGGAGCCGTCGGGTTTTTTGTAGATTAGGACGTCCAGGAAGGGAAGTTGGTTGTTGGCTTCTATTTCCATAGTGAATTGTATTTTGGGGTGTAGGCTGTTGAGATGTGTGAGGAAGTTGTTCAGTTTATCTTTCCCGTGTGGCCAGATAACAAAGGTGTCGTCAACATATCTGAGCCAGAGTTTGGGTTTATGTTCGGACTTCTGTAACGCGTTGGTTTCAAAGTGTTCCATATATAGGTTTGCGATGACCGGTGAGAGGGGTGATATATATATACGTAAAATGAAAAGTACTGTTTCTTACTTCATGGTATTATATCATTATACAAGTAACTTTGATACTTCAGATAGTAGTTAATGTGTTCACCTTTTCTTTATGCTCAGCAAATTGTCAATGCCATAGGCCTTACGGTCACCAACAAATCAATCTTTCCTAGATTGTAAAATGTTAAGAAGCTCATTTGTTTAAAGCACCATGAAATAGTTGCCTTCAGGATCTCACCCTTTATATTTCTACATTAAGGCATTGGTGCAGGACACCAAAGCTGGATGATAAGATTTCGCTGTTGCACTGTGCCAGTGTCAAAACACCTTATCAGCTTTGTGAAGTGAGCTGTATTTCCTGGATGAGGCCAGGCTAGTGGACTGGTGCGTCTCAACACTGGTTTGGCATCAGAGGGGATCAGTTCCCTATCTTAAATGTCTAAATGTCCTTCCACTGAAGCAACTTTTTTCCCCTTTGGTTCAGATCAGATCCAGTATCTGTGGTAAATGATTAAAGTGAAAGCGGGCAGTCCAGCAGTAGAGAGGATGAACATAGTTTGAGGAAGAATTCTTTTTAACGTCAGTCCAAATTACATTGGAGAAATTACTTGCAAAAGCTAAAAACTGAACACTGTACTCTTTGCAAAAGAAGGGGATGATGGATAAACATGTTTACATTAGGAGAATATGTGTAAAAATACGAACCCTTGTATAACAAACAGCTTGTATAATATAAGATTTGTACAACATAAAAATTCCGGAGATAGGGGAAATTTGCTTAACATAATCGCCTATGGGGAGAATCCGTACAACATAAAAATGGGATCACTCCGTTTTCAATGCATTCCTATGGGAATTTGTATAAAGGAAAATTTGCTTAACATAATTCCATTTGGAACGAATTAATTCCTTTATACAAGGTACCACTGTATGTACACATTTTCAAGCAAGCTGGAAAACATATCGCAGTCCAGAATGGAAAATTCTCAGAATTTGGAGTGAATTGAAATGGAAAAAGAAGAAACAGGTGGAATGTGAAAATAACAGATGCACCAAGGTCTTCAGCCTGCAGGATTAAATCAAAGTTCTCTTTCTTTGGATTGGAAGTGGAAACAGGCATGGAGGCAGGGGTGGGAGTCGAAAAAAGCTGTTCTTATGCCATCAGTCCATGAACCCCTGCAGGAGGCCATGTCAACCCCAAACAATATGATGTTTGCAACAATGGTCAATACAGTATGTGTGTGATTGTGAAGTGTAATTCAGGGTGTTTAAAATATATGGGTGGCCATCACAGTACTGTATGTTCATCACTAACCATAATGAACGTGTGTGTGTGTGTGTGTGTGTGTGTGTGTGTGTGTGTGTGTGTGTGTGTGTGTGTGTGTGTGTGTGTGTGTGTGTGTGTGTGTGTAAGAAGTCTCTGTAAAAAGTTACTTTATACATAGTAATTTTAGATCTGAAATGAGAAATGTGCTTGACTACTAAGGGCCAAAACATGGCACATTTAATTTAAGTCCTGGCAGCAAGGGGCAGGTTCCACTGCAGCTATAATAAATTACATACAAGTGCTACAGAACAATAACAAAAACTGTGAGCCATCCATTTCTGTACCATTTACAAGAAATCAATATCAATACTTAATGCAATACTGGTGAAAAATGAGCAAAGATACAGAAAGCATAATAAACCAGTAATGAAAGACCTTGCAGTGTTTCACTTTGGAAGAAAAAACTAACTGTCTATATTTTCATGTAGAAGGATATTTCACCAAGGCAATGTGCTGGAGGTATGAGTGTTTTGCAGATATAAGTGTAAAATAACCTCTTTATTAAATTTAAAAAAAGTTCTTTAAACTATGGATTACTAGCTTAGTAAAATTCATACATATGGAAGAAGGGTGTTCATCTCTCATGCACTGGGCATCTTAGACTATAGCAGGGTATCTGTGTGTTCCTACTAAATATCGTCTCTAGATCTGAAATACAGGGTTTAAGGCCTTTTACTCAGAATTCAAGATGAAAACACTATAGCTTAATAAAACCTATTTTCTGTTTGCAAGTAAACATGCTATATTTGGAGGCATTATGTCTTTAAATCTCAGTTACTGGGATTACCAATAAATCCACATGTTTATGGGAAGCACACAAACATGACATGTGAAGGCGGACAACTCCAATTACACAAAGGTAGTGAATCTGTCTAGAGTTCAGTTCCTCTCCAGAAAGCTGAACCATCCCCTAAAAAAGGTCCAATATCTTGCACTGCTCCTGCAAAGTTCAATTTCAACTATGAACCAATGCTCTGCTCCACAAAAATAGTGACATTCGTTAATATCCTATCATTGTGATTCTGGTCAAATTTGGAAGATTTCCTCTATTTTAACATTCCTATGTAGGGTAGAATGAAATAGGCAGAGATGTGAAGCATCTGTTTTTGAAACTATAACTCCCAGGATTCCACAGTCATGCTAGGTTTCCCAACTTTACGTCTGCTTATTGAGTGAGCACAGTTGCACTGTTCATAATCATTTTGATTATGATGTCCAATATCCAAAGTAATTTACAAGTCCATCCAGGGTGACCATAAAGATGAACAGTACACACGCACACACACACACACACACACACACACACACACACACACACACACACACACACACACACACACACACACACACACACACACACACACACACACATGCACACACACACACACACACACACACACACACACACACACACACACACACACACAGAGAGAGAGAGAGAGAGAGAGAGAGAGAATTTGTTTAACAGTCTCTTATTTTTATTGTGTATAAATATGTGAATGACGATGAGTTATAAAAAAGGATAAACATGTTTTATCACTTGTGGGCTTCCACATATGATCTTCATTAAAATAATTTAAATAAAACTCATCTATTTGGATTTTTTAAAAAACCAATTCTTAAATTCATTTGGAAATGCATCCGGGAGGCAGGGAACGCTCCAGCAGGCCAGGAGGGAAAGGCAGAGAGAAGAAAGGCTCCTGAAGCTCAGGCAGCCGCCCGAATCGGAGCGGAGATAAGTCACTGACCGTGCACGGCTTTCCACAGCATGAGGAATAACAGGTAAATTAGCTAGGTGCTTGTGGTAGCCAAAAGGGCAGCTGAGAACAATAACCTCACATGACCAAAATGGTGCCACGTGTACACTGTCAAGCAGCAGAGATCTTGCCTTCTCAGCAGCCGATGAACAAAGAGGTAGCTCCCCTCACGGCCAGTCTTTAAATTGGTTCTGGCCACAAGATCAGCT
This sequence comes from Phrynocephalus forsythii, assembly GCA_029282475.1. Lineage (NCBI taxonomy): Eukaryota > Metazoa > Chordata > Lepidosauria > Squamata > Agamidae > Phrynocephalus > Phrynocephalus forsythii. The sequence continues at coordinate 75,959,357 of JAPFRF010000008.1, read as the reverse complement.
GACCCAGCGGTCAGCAACTGGACACGCTCCATGCTAGCATTGGCAGAGCCCTAGTGACTCATGCAGCCGCAGGTAAAACTGACCCATCCAGGCCTGTAGACAAAGAAGCCCTTCCTGGCATGGAGCTGGTCAGTGTCCCCGTTCTGCCCAGTGGGAGTTTAGTAGGATACTGCCCATTGTCATTAGATCTCCTTCCTTATATTACTTTTATGTACCATACAAATCATGCCACTTATTGTACCGCTTTATTTTTAAATAAAACATCTTTTTCAAATTAAAAAAGTGGAAGGCCTTTCTCTTTTGTAGTACAATGGGAACACAATCCCTTTCATTCTGAGCAATATGCGTGATTGAATTCTATAGAGCTTCTTTTAGTAGGTTGGCCTAGGATAATTCTTTTGAAGACATAAGGTTATAGCAGTACGCTGTAGTCACGTTGGATTTTTCTACCAAATTATGTTCCTAAGGAAGTTCTACAGAAATGACTTACTCTCCCCCCATAGCCATGTTTTATCAGCTAAATAAATTTATATAACTTTCTAATGTAAGGCGGAAAACCAAGGAGGTGAATCAAGTACATAAAGTAAAGAAATACAATGTGCTAAATCTAACTGTGTTGTAATACTGTATAGTGCTTTTTGTCATTTCTGCACCTTTATGTTAAGGATCACAGGGCCAAATATCCAAAATGATAACTGGAACAGCTGATGGATTGTTCACATTGTTTTCCTCAACCAGTTTCTGACCTAGGAAACATGTTAACACTAGGATCAGTTTGTTGACAACTTACAGAGGAATAGTGCACCTACTGGTATTGATTACGACAATCAATATTCAGTCTTCTTGGCTTAAAAAATGATGCCTGCCATTGCACAGATAATGCTGGCTTCCATCTCCCATTGAATGCACAACGATTCTAATCTGTTAGGCTTACTCAGGGAGGGTCTATGTCTCAGCTGGAAGGTACATGATCCATATTCAGAAAGTTCTAGTTCCAGTTTCTAGCATCTCCAGGTAAGCTCTTGCTGGTCAGTACTGACAAAACTGAGGCATATATGCCCATGCTGTGACATAACATATGGTAGCTGTGTATGCTTAGTGGGGGTTTTCGGGGTGGGGAGTGGGGTGGAGGTTGAATGATCTTTGGCAAACAGATGCGATAGTATAGCTCTGTTGAGCTGAAACATGGAATCATAAGTAGGAACAGTACCAGTAGTAATTATGACAATAGTGGATGCAGCAGCATTACTACTTCCACTGTTGCTTTCTTCTCATCTGAGAAGGAGGACCTGAGAATGTCACAAATGTGCTCCATCTGTGATGATTTCAGGAGAAATGAAATGAAGAGGCAAGACCATTGAGTGGACAGAGAAAAAAAATAAGAATCTGTCAGAAGGCATTGGAAAATAGTTTACCATACCAAGAGTTAAAATGCTGTAGCCCACCGTATTTCAGGTTAAAATACTTATATGGATATGTTTCTGTAGATGTTGTTGTGATCACATTACTGCATGCTGAATGATGCAGACGTTGGTCTACTCAATCCATATTTTCAACATGGCAATTTAAACATGTGCATTGGTCTTTCGGGCCCATTCCAGCTAACAGGAGTCTTCCAGCACATTAATGTGAAGTGGTAATGAGTCTGCGCTGTCATGAATATATATGTATCACACACACACACACACACACACACACACACAGGGGGGAGAGAGAGAGATGGGGTGAGGCTACTTAGAAATAATTATCATATCTTTTTCTTTGAAAAGTGAAGGGGGGAAATAGGAACATGAGAGAGATATAAGGGGGGGAAGGTTTAATACCCAGTAGATGGTGCTGTAATCAAATTCTAAGGCATAACACACTAGAGATACTTATGAATATATCTTGGTAAAAGTCATTACCCCAGAAAGCATGATTCTAAGAAACGATTTCAGTATGTTTTAATGCTCTTCCTGTTAAAGTCACAGCACTGTATATGCCAATCTAAAGTAATATTGTTTTGACTTCATAACCAATATTTGAAGGTTTTATGGGATGTGTTATTTTTTTTTCTTAATGTGATGTGTTTTCTTTCATGATGGCTAAACTCTGTTATGGGAAGGACAACTATCATATCAATATGGGGGGGCAATATTCTTTTGTCTGAAATGGAAATGGGTTTCTACTAAAATCCTAACCAAAATTTAGAAAAAAAAATGGAAAGGGAAGGAAGTGGACTGCAAGACACAAATAATAAATACACACAATTTCATTTGGCTTCAAAAAGCTGAGAAACTGTTTGGATCAAAATACTAAATATTGGAATAAGAGAAAATAGGAGCACAGTTTTATCAAACAGAAGCAGGACAAATAGTATCAGCTGCTTGAAACCTGCCTGACTTCTTGTATTTCTCCCCCTTATATTTGAATCTTTGGTAGCAGTTCTGTTAATTTTTTTTCTAAAAATGATACAGTCTGTTGAGAATGGGGGGAGTGTGAAGTACTATATTTTTAAAGAACCACTTGGAGTGCCTTACTAATGGTTAAGCTTCCACATTTGTCATAGGTTTCAGAAAGAGCAGAAGGGACAAGATTAGGATTTATACAGATTGTTTTTAAACAAACCCAAAACACTGCTCTCTGTCCTCATGAGCAAAAATTCTTCTTGGGAAGAAAGGTAGGATATAAATGAAATGAAATAAATAAATAAAAATGGTAACAAAATCAGCAATCAACTATTTGTAGCTGTTTTATACTTCCTGAAGTGCCTACCTCACTCTGCCTAATGGTAGGGCCAGCCCTGCTGTCACAGTTATTCCACTTTCTCGTTTGCTTTTTCAGTCCTGTCACCTGGTATACAGCGTGCCATAAGCAGATAAAGTGTGTTTTCAAACAAAGGACTCCCTGAAAATTTCTAGCATTGTTCAGTGTTCAAAAAAAAAAGAGAGGGGAAGCAGATGTTCAAGATCTTGTCTCAGTGAACAAAGGAACAAGGCAGTGGATGACACTTTATTGTGGACCATCTCAAATCTAACCTGCACGGTACTTCACCCTTAACATTTCAGGTGAGGTGTCTTTTGGTTGGAATATGAGCTGTTTCTGATCTACGTTTAAGAAAAATGTATGCATTATCATTAAAGGGACATAGTTGAGCTCACACATTTCTTCTCCAGCTTCAGTAAGGAGAGAAATTAAGGATTTCACTTCCATTTCAGTCTCCCCCTCTTCACGTTATCAGACAGATAATGAAGGTTGTCTGGTTGATCAAGTGATCAGTGCTCCCCTCATTGCATAACTGATTGATTAAGGCCAAGGATACAAAGATGTGGTCTTGCTACAGGTACATTCTAGGCCAGTGATGGCGAACCTTTTAGAGACCGAGTGCCCAAACTGCAATTCAAAACCCACTACATTTTTTTTTGCAAAGTGCCAATACAGTAATTTAACCTTTATACAGGTGGCTATGAAGGGGTGATGTCAGGTGCCCACAGAAAGGGCTCCGAGTGCCACCTTTGGCACCTGTGCCATAGGTTCGCCATCCCTGTTCTAGGCAATCATTCTTTGTGTATCACAAAAAAGTGGGGGGGGGGGGAGAAAGAGAGAGAGAGTTAGGAATCTGCACCCACTTCAAGAGATGTTGGGGGGGGCTGTGTACAGTTGCTTTTGTCTCAGACTGTCCCAGCCACTTCCTTCATGTGAAAGAAAAACAGGATAAATGTGAACCAATACACATATAGGAGCATAAACATTATGTAGCAAAAGTCAGGATAGAATCAATAATGTTATACAAACTCTGGCCACAGCTGAACTGAGATAAGGTTCAGATTATAATATCCACCACCATATAGTCTCAGTCTTATTGAAAGATGTAGCACAATTTTATTTTTCTGAAAAGCAGGGGAGAACTTTCAGTCTTATTAAATTTGAAATTGGCATAGGTGATGTTAACTAGGACGGTTTGTTTCGTGATAACGTCGTTCACGGCCACATGGTCTTGTTCCGGTTCTGTCCCTGTTTCTGTTTACCCATGGGCGTGATTGATGGTATCGTGATGACTGATACTTCACGTCCTTGTTTCATGACAACATCCGTACTTCCCTGCCTTTGTTTTCCTTTTTTTTTTTTTTTTTTTGGTCCGACCTTCCCTTTTTCGATATTTCAATTCTCCGTAACTTTACCTTTCATGTGTTAAGCAGCAAAGTTTGAAGTTTTATGCCTTCTTCCCTCTCTGTGATGTTTTGTTTATGCCATTGGGATTGTACTGGAGAATGCAACTTCGCACTCCTGCCACTAGATGGAGAATACACACATTGCATGACAAGCCTTACTTTATGGGCACTTGCCTTGAAACAGGAACTGAGATAAGAGAATTCCCGATGTCAGGGAGAGGTATGGCTCATCACGCTTAAATCCCAGTTCAGGGGGTGTGGTCGGGAACTAACTTCCGCCATCACGCAATGGACTTGCAGTAACATTTTTTCATACCGGTCCCAAGCAGGACGGTGAACCGCAATGAGAGGGACGTGAAGAAACAGTCTAGGAAGGACCAAAAAAGAGAGAACTCTGGCAACTGGTTGAATTACACAGTCTCCTTGGCCATAACATCTTAGAGAGGGGACAAGGAACATCACCATCAGATCCATGTTGATTAACACGGATACCAATTTATTTTTCAGGGTGGGATCCTGATTCATAATAAGTTCCAAAGGTCTGTTCTTGAAATAAAGTTTAAGAAAAGCAGTCTATTTGAAGAACTGTTCACTAGTGAGATTTAATTCTACTGGGGTACTTGGTTTACTTGCAGACCTCACATATAACCAAATTTTGGAACTATGCAATATCTTCTGCCATTCTCTATTGTAGCATGATAAAAACATTCTGAAGAACTTTACACAGTTTTATGGCATTTTAGTTGATCCTAGTAAATGTTTTCTCCAAGTTGTGAATTTGACCTTGTAGTATACCAGCAATAGGTGCAAGAGAACCTCTAATCCGACCTAAAGCACAGGCAAACAACCCATGTAATGGAATGAACTGGTACCATAACAGACTCTTCCAGGTGCAGATCACATATCTGTATACTCTCTCTTATACACTATTATGTAAACAAGCAAAATTAGCAGTGGCCTCCTGATTCCCTAGACTACAACACTCATATGCTATGACCATTGGAAATGTTGTCTGTGGCTTATAGGAAATGTACACTATAACTTCTCAAGCTTACCAGGTTGTCTGCACTTATCCCAGCTATTTCTCTCTCTTTGGTTTTGAATTGCAGGGTGGCACAAGTAGGGGAACATTTTATTTATTTATTTATTTATTTATTTATTTATTTATTTATTTATTTATTTATTTATTTATTTGACTTGTATACTGTACCATCTAGCAACAAGGCCACTCTGGATGGTTAAGAGATAATTCAGCAAACAAAAACAAAAACACTGTACAATATATAAATACTGGTTAATATACAAATCTCAGCAGGGAGCTGGGCCCATAAGTGAGGGGCTGCCACCAAGAAAGCCTGGTTCCTTGTTACTGATTTCTGGGCTTCCTTTGGGGTTGGCATCCTGAAGTGATCTGCTAGAGAAGATTGAGTATTATGGGTGGTATTCTGCAGTAGGTGCCATTCTGATAGATAATGTCCTAAACCATTTAGGCACATAATCCGTTGTCATTATACTCTACAGTAACAGACGTAATGGAATGCTTCTGCTCATCAAAACTCCTATTCAAGTATTCTGAATTCAGTAGATCACAGATATGAGCAGGAAGAAAGCATTGCCTATACACCCTCTGTCACAATGGCTGGTTGGCCTCCAGATACAGAGGGTGACTTTGGAATGGAACTGCCTGTGGTACTCACAGATGTTGTCCACACATTTGGGAATACTCAAAAACCAGTATTCCCAGACATGTGGAGAAGGTTTCTGGATAACACAATCCCTCTTTCTCAAAAACTTGTCTTCCTTACCTGGAGGGTAACCAGGAATTGTGACAGAGGAGGGCAAGATTAGCACATTCTCCCTCCTTGTGCACTTGGCCCACACAACTCAGAACACCTGAAAGATCAGAATTATAGTGTTTAAAAATATTACAATAGAATGATATTAGAGATGGGCATGGCCACCTAATGTTTAGATACCCTGGAATGGTCATCTCCTGTGTCAACAGAATACAGTAGTTGCATTATACTGCCATGTTCCATTTGGGGCAGCAGATGACCTGTATGCAGGTCCAACCCCTTTCCTCACAACATTTTTGCACAGCACTGAGAAAGACAGTAAACAGCAAACTACCAAAAACTAGAGAGGTACAGTGGAGGACCTAAAACTGCCTGCATGCAACTAGGGCACTTTTACATGACCCCTAAAATCCGAGGCAAAGGGCTCCCAGATGCGGAGCTTAAAATTGTTTTCCCACCAGCTCCGGACTTTAAAGAAAATTAAGTGTGACCACACCCACCTAAGCGTGTCCCAGCGCATTTTCCAAGTACCTGATCTCCGAAGGTGAAAAATTTCTGATGTGAATGTAAAGCAGTGAGTGCCGGGCTCTCCTCGCCTTGTGTGTTGTTGTTTTGTTGTTGTTGTTGTTTGCCCCCACCCCTTTAAGATACTTTAAGAGACTGGAATGCTTTCTTCCGGGGCTTCGACCAGCAGATGGAGGTGAGCCTGCATTTTTTTCTTCCTTTTTTTCTCCCTCCCCTCACGCAGATGGGAGCAAGGAAGTGCGGAGGGATGGGAACACAGGAAGAGCGACAAACCCCCAAGATCTCTGGTCAAAATTTAAGTGGCCAGCGGATCTTAGGGGTCGTGTAAAAGCGCCCTTAACTCAAGTGGCAAAGCTCTAGCACTAAGATTGTTTCACTCAAGGTATTCTATCTGGGGAATGTCCAATTCTAAATGTACCAAAGTGAGAAATTACATGCCCGAACAAATAAAAAAATAAATGAGGTAATGCCATGAAGGTAAATTTACTGCAGAGTATAATTTACTATTTTACCTTGTTTTCAATTGCCTTTTAGTCATCTTCATTCTAGATGCCCATTCTGTTTTATTATGCTAAACCCCATCTTCAGTCACATAAATAATGGTTAAAGATCTTAATATTAAAGGCTCTTAGCTTTGGGGCTATATTTCAAGCTTTATCCAAGCCAGATATTAATGTAGAAATAGAACACAGATCACTTTGTCATCATTACCTGTGATCTCCAAAGTATAATACTATCTTTGCTATATCTGGCGAGAAAATACTTTGTTGTATTACACTGAATTATGGAGATATATTGATATTTTTAATATTTTGACAAAACAATAAAACCAAATATGCTAGCACTTCAACGCATATCAGGTTATCAGCGTTGTTCCTGCAGCAACAACAAATTATGAAGATAAAGGCCTTCTTATTCCATTTCTTCAAGAAAATACTCATACATTTATTTTAATCCTGATAAAATCCTGATAGTCAGCATTTCCTACACTGGTTAATTTTAATATAATGTGCAACCTCTGTTTGCTAATACAAGGAAATTGATTTTCAACTGAAAAGAAGCTTGTGCCTTGAGATTTATTCTTTCCAGTGTCAAATCATCACTTGCCATTGCCCTGTTTCTCACAAACATTTAGTATGACTGAATCATGCTCCATTGTTTTTAGAAAAGCAACTTAAATGTAGGTTCCTGACTGACATGTTATGCTATCTGAAAATAATAGGTGAAAATTTGGAGTGTTCTTTTTGTTATTCTTATATACTGCCTTTACAACATGCACATCACACATCTAAAAACACACACAAGATGTCCTTATTCTCATGCATATGCTAAGCTACACTGATTCATTCTGGTTTATTATCATGGCTATCCTTTCTCATGCAGATTGGTCATTAACTGAGGCCTGTCAATTGGGCAAGGTAATTTCAGAAATATGTTCCATTCCAAACAAGGAAATAAACAACCACTCTGTTTTTGGTCAGGGACTCAGGGCAAACACGTTGAAAGCTGGTATGGCTGGCATCCAAGGAGCAACCAAAGTGCACTTGGAAGACCGAGTGAGCAAAAATGGCAGTGATCTTTCATTTGACAACAGTCAGACCTTCGTGTCTGTCCCAGAGCTTCCCAGAACTTGGGAAATTTATTTTTGGACTACATCTGGCAGTTCCCTGACTAGCCTTGGCTAATCTTTGACTGGAGATTCATTCTCAGGCTTAACGCCCAAAAGTAACTTTTTCTAAGGTGCTGCCTTGTTCTCCCTGAGCAAATAATGTAATGGTTGGAAGCTTGCTTGTTAATGCATAATCATTGGCTGACTAGCCTCATCTGTCTTCCCACCCACCCACACCTGAATGGAAAGGACTTTACCAAATGTTGGAAACCACTGTGTACCTAGAGAGAGAGAGAGAGAGAGAGAGAGAGAGAGATGCAAATGCACTTGTTGCTCATTCTTGCTACTGAAGCTTTTCTGATATAACCCACCTAGCTGTGGTGCTTCCACCAGCAACAGCTAATGGAAAGTGGCAAGATGGGATGTTTGTTGGCAGGGAAGGCGCAGCTTCAGGGGGCCACATCAGGCTGGGATTGATGAGGCAGAAAGAGAAGGGATGATTCCTTCTCATCTATTGCCCTGGACAGCTTGAGCCAGGAGGATTTATGACATGGTCTTTCTGGCCTTGCAAGCCCAACTTTGGATTGTAAACCTACAATATTTTTTTTTCTGGAACAGACTATTCTACTCGGTGTACTTTACACAACTTGACGCCATTTATGAAAGCCAACGATAAAAATGTGGCACATTTCACCATTTTAGCTGAATTTAAAGGAATTTACATTTAGGGAAGAATTATTCATTCATTCAATTTATATACCACTAATCTGGCAGAAATCTACTCTGGATGGTTTAGATAGGCATATGAACATTTATAGGCTTATACAGTGCTAACCCAACTTAAGAGTAATTCGACATAAGAGCGGAAAACTGTTGGTGTTTTAACTGCCACCTTACAAATTTTAGATATGGCTTGCTCAACATACAAATATTTTGTTTTCATTTTTTTGAGTTTTTTAATTTTTTAAAAAAATTAGATATGTACCCCAACTTAAGAGTAGTTCAATTTAAGAGCATGTATTCAGAACTTATTAAATTTGTAAGTTGAGATACCACCATATTTAAAAAATTCTAGGTAAAAAAAAAATTAAAGCAACAAAAGAACAAACAGAAAAAAAAAAAGCATTATGGCACCTTTAAAACCTTCCCCAATTGACAAGTCCATGAAAGCTTGCATTAAAAACAACAGTTAGTCTCCAAATTGCCACCACTTTTTTATCTTTTCTATTTGTTCTTTTGCTTTATTATTATTATTATTATTATTATTATTATTATTATTATTATTATTATTATTATTATTATTATTATTATTATTATTGTTGTTAATTAATTTGTTGTTGTTGTTGTTGTTGTTGTTGTTAATTATCTGGAGAAAACAGCTGCTAGGTGTTAAGATGGAGTTGGCCTTCTCCAATGGTTGAATTCTTTCCAAGAGCCAAGGATGACTGGAGATATCTTTGTAGAATATATGCTGTTCCTAATAATGCTGCCATTTGTAGTTGACTGCTTTTGATCTTGTCAATGCTGAGGGTTTTCAGACGTTGACCCAGGTCTTTTGGGATTGCACTCAGTGCACCTATTATTATTGAGGGAGTTGTTTGTTTGTTTGTTTGTTTGTTTGTTTTTTTTTGCTTTCTTATTCCATAGTTTTTCTATTTCTATTTCTAATTCCTGATATTTGGTTATCTTTTCTAACTCTTTGTCACTAACTCATTGTGTCTCCTGGTATTGCCACACTGATTATTTGAACTTTGTTTTCTTGCTTGTATAATATCATGATTAGAGATGGGCACGAATCGAAAAAATGATGTTTTCATTTTTCATTTTTTTGTTGTGGTTCCGTTTTGGTTCATTTTCGTTTTTTGTGATTTTTTTAAAAAATCATTTCATTATTTTGTTTTTTTTAACCCGCTTTTTGCGTGACTTAAAGCATTTCCACATGCAGACATCCCCCAACACCCCAGATCAGAGGGAAAACGCTAAAAAAATGATGCTGGCAGAGACACAGTATAGACTAGGTATGCAGGGAGGCTGCAAAGGCAGCGGCGGGCATTGCCCAGGGCATAAGGCAGCCACAGAGTGACTGCACTGGAGGGCAGGGGAGGGTACTCACCGAGAGGTATGCACGCACACAGGGAGGCTGCAAGAAAAATCTCTTCTTTCTCTCCCCAAAAAGCCAGGCTTCAGCCAGCAGGAGCACAGAGACACACATCTGCCTGGCTGGCCTAAAGTAATGAGTCACAGAGACAGCAATCCCACCGCAGACTGCAAGGAGGATAGGGAGTGCCAAAGATTTTTATGCCCTCTGTGGCTGCCACACCTACCCAGTCTGCAACCTGGGCATGCTATTGGTTGAAATTGTCCAAGATTTTACATGATCCCATCACATGGCTTGCATCCATCTTGTGGCTGGAATCCATTTTGTGTCATCCTTAAAGGGAAAAGAAAAAATACATCGCGATGGGAGAAAGACAAAAACAAGTGTTTTAATTACCGCAACCCCCAGGTAGGTAATAATTTCAAATAATTATCACTGCATTTTTACAGATGTCCAGGGTGTTTTACTACCCAAGAAATAAATATTAGGCATATGTCAGCCATTTTGGGTCAATGTCCCCTAATTCCCCTTAAAGGAAAAAAAATACAGTGATCTGAGAAAAGACATAAATGTACATTTTAAGGACCCCAAGCCCCCGGTAGGTACTATCAGGCAGAATCAATAATTATCTCTGGGTTTTTACGGATATTCAGGATGTTTTTTAACATTTAAAAACAGCTCATTTCATTGCGCGTTGCCATTAACGAAAATGAAATGTAATGAACCTAATTTTTGTGGTTCTGTTTGGTTTGTTCCAATTTCATCACAATTTTTGTTATTCATTTTGTTATGTAATGAAACGAATAATGAATAACAGAATGAACAAAAAATTCATTTCATGCCTATCTCTGTGATGTCTGGAGTATTGTGGATAAAGTGTCTGTCACATTGGATTCTGAAATCCCAGAACACCTTGATTACTTCATTTTCAGTAACCTTTTCTGGTTGATGTTCCCACCAGTTCTTGCTTGATGGTAGGTTGAAATTAAGGATGGGCACAAAACGAGAAATGAAATGATATTTTGTCATGTTGTTACATAACAAAATGGAATGAAATGAAATGACAGGAGGAAGCATCATTTTGTTACAGATTAAACACAATGGTATTTTTGTTGAAATGAATCATTTCATTCTGTCTGTAAGCCACTTGGGGAAAGGAAAAAGGTTTTTAAAAATAGCTCCAGGCTTTTTAAAAAAAACTTTTTCCCTCCCCCCCAAGCTATGCCTCCCAGCTGATGGGTGCTGGAGTGGGAAATAAGGTTCCCCCCCACCCCAGCGCCAATCAGCTGGCAGGCAGGGCTTGGGGGAGGGAAAAAGTTTTTTTTAAAAAAAATCCCAGGGCTTTTTAAAAACTTTTCCCATCTGCCACTTTCCATCCCCCACACACACACAAAACCTTTCCATTAGTGGTTCATTTTGTATGCTTCTTCTGAAAAAGATCATATGAAACAAAACCAAAAAAAATGTGGGATGGAATGAATGGAAACAAGATGAAACATTTTTTTTTCATTTCGTGCCCATCACTAGTTGTAATTTTTACATATGTTCCAGTGGAGCATTGCTGCTACTTTATTATGATGGACTAAATAATCATTCTGAGCAGTTTGGGGGCAACAGCTGATGATGTGATCTACAGTTTCATCCTTTTCTTTGCACAATCAACATTTACTATATTTCGATGATTTATGAATTTTTGCCTTTATGGCATTTATTCTTCAGGCTTGATCTTGAGCTGCCATTATTAGTCATTCAGTTTCTTTCTTCAGAGTTGCTTTTCTTAACCAAAGCCATGTTTGTTCTTGGTTGATCTTATCATTGGGGCCTCTTATAAACTGACCATGCAGTGCTTTACTATGCCAGTTCTCTATTAGGCTTTGCATTTGTTGACTTTTAAATTCTTGCTTAGTTTCTTGATATTCCTTTATTATTCCTTTAGCAACTATTGACTGAAGCACAGCATTTTCACTATGGTGGACATAGTGAAATATTCCTCATTTTTCTTCTTTCACAGTTTAATGAACTTTTCTTCTTCTTCTTCTTCTTCTTCTTCTTCTTCTTCTTCTTCTTCTTCATTCATTATTATTATTATTATTATTATTATTATTATTATTATTATTATTATTATTATTATTATTATTATTATTATTATTATTATTATTATTAACCACACAGCTAACTATGCTGGATTTTGTAATACAAATCACTAGTCAAATGCTTCCCAAGCGTTTAGGACTATGTGATGTATCAGCAAATTATGCGAGCAGATCCCAGTAAAGCGGCTTTCTGCAGCTGACTGATGGTGACTTTGTCAACTCCAATTTCTTCTAAATACTTGCTCAGCTATTATTATTATTATTATTATTATTATTGTTGTTGTTGTTGTTGTTGTTGTTGTTGTTGTATTTTTTGTTTTTATCTATAAAGCCTGCACAGAGTAATTCTTCTACAACTACAGTGCATATATGAAATATGAATACTGCAAATGTTTTGCTGACAACCGTACAGAATCTCCATGTTGCCCATTGCTTAACTGCACAGCATTTTTCCTGTGGTGAAGGGGTAATTGTTGACTTCATGTTCTGCTTGTAGGCTTCCCGTTAGTGTCTGCTTAGGCTAGATAGACTTTTTGATCTGATCCAGCACGGTCTTTCTTGTGTTTTTACAGCATTAGTGAAGCAAGTAATTGACAGTTTGGAAGAAACAGCAGTGCAAACTGAATTGATCAAAAGTGAAACAGGCAGCTTGATTTTCCACAGACATCCACTAATCAAGGCACAAAGAACTGAACAAGTAAATCTGCTTGCAGGTTATACAATATTTACTAACAGGCAGTTGTTGGTTATTAGTATCAGTTACTAATAATTAAATGTACTGCTCACATATAGGCCCATTGTATGTTCAAGCTGTATGTAAGGGTTATTGCCATGTGCTCTACTGTGATTGATCTACATGAATTTGCCTGGGTTTTTAACATCTATTTTCTGTCATCTGGTTGTAAGTGACAATGAGAGTCAGTGCAGCTACCTGATATCTCAGATAAATTGTATGTTCAATGGAAAGTCTTAAACCAGGAATAGACTTTTTCAGAGGTAATACCGCCACACACACACACCTGAACCTCCACCACTACCCCAGTGAATGTATACTGTTGCATCAATACTTCAGCAGAGTGGCCATAACAGGAGCAGAAATCAATTGACTTTTCCTTGAAAACATAGCAAGGACTGAGTATAACCTGGTTTCAAAGCAGAACTATTCTTCTAGGGTGCTTCCAAGATGGTAATTCAACAAGGTGCATGTGTTGCATGTATCTTGCTTTCTAAGGCAGTAAAAGGAAGGGGGGAACTGCCATAATTTGGCAGTGAGGAAGCAAGTTCACTGAGAGCACACTGAGAATACCCCAGATATTTCAGAGGGACTACATGCAACCCATGGTCTCTTCCAACCCTATTTGCTAGCTCTATATTGACAAAGCAATCAATGCAACCTGCATGTAGCAGGAGGTTGCACTTGATGGCATTATAGACCACTTCTAACTTCACTCTTCTATGATTCTGTGGTGGCAGAACATGTTTGAGAATTATCCTGCAAATGAATTATAATTGTATTCAGAATGATCTGTTCTGTAGTTACAGTTGAATTATCTATTATGTAGTTACAGTTGGCAAGCTTTCAAGAGACTAAGAGCTCTAAGAGTGGAAAAAGCAGAGGATCAATACATGCTATACTTTTTGCCTGTACAAAGTCATTACCTCAGAATATCTCACCCTGAAGATACCACAAGGTCTACTTTTAAAGTCAACAAATTCTGCATCGGTAAGCACAGCTTGTCTTTTTTGAGAAGACAACAATGCCCAGTCTGGCATATGCAAAATGTCTGCAGTCTCATAAAATGTTATCCTTTTGCTTTATCTTGTTAGCGTAATGTGGGGCTTCATTAAGCAGCCAGATGAATCATACAGTAATTGGATGTAATGAATTTAATTTCGTAATTTCTTTTTCCTAATGAAACAAAGACATATTTCATAAACAGGCAAAGTATTGTTTTGAGTTATGGGCTTAAGCTAGGAGTTGGCCAGAAATGCAGAACCGATGACTGACAGCTCTTTTTATCTGACCTCGGGTTCTCTATTTATCCTCACAAGGACACAGGAGAAATCAATGCTGCAAGTGGGGAGCCAGAAGCCTCATATACAGTAAGAAGAGATGCTAGGCTGACTGTAACCTCCATCCCAGTTCAGAGCAAGGGGACTGGTTATTCATTCCATTAGTCTTCGTGTACCTGGGTTGTTTTACAATATAAATAGCCAGTAAGAGGAAACTAATGCCAGATGGCAAGCACTGCATGCCGCTTTCATGGTCCCATTCCAAGTGGAGTTTGGAACTATCTATAATTGGAGAAAAGTTCTCTTTTGCCCCCTTACATATAACCATCATTGTCATCATTGATTCCACTGCCACCACCATCTTAGACTTACAGAGCTGGAAGCGGGCCTATGGGTGATCAAGTTTAGCCCATGTCAAGGTGGCATGATAGTAGCTTGGCTCAGATACCTAAATCACTGAGCTATCCAGAAGTTCCCATAATCTGGATTGGGATCGTAATGGAAGCAAATAGTTGGATGGCTGTTTCACCCTGCACCATGGTCATGATCTAGTTCCCCTGTACTAAAAGTTCATTTTAATAAACAATTACATTAGGATTGAAAACAGGACTAACTATATCTAGCCAAGACAGGATGGAAAACTGAAAGCCTCAGCAAAACCCATGATTCTTCATTGTAGGAGCTCTCCATTGTAGGAGCGTTCCATTGTTAAATATGCTTTGTTGGTGTTAACTTTTCACATCAGTATTTTTATTTTAAGAGTGGCTGCAATTGTGGGCTACAGTTTTCTAGCGGTCTGAAATCTCTGTCTTAAGTCTGTTCTTAAGATAGTAGTTTAGGACCAGAAATGTATTTTGTTTTGCTACACAATGCAACATTTTCAGAGCACCTTCTCCCAATGAAAGCTGCCCATAACATCCAATCATCCCGGGCTAGGCATTTGAGGCAATTAATACTGCGAGAGGCCCAAAAGGAAAAAACTAGAAATGGGGCCTATTCCGCCATTGCCCCTCACCTGTGGAATAACCTTCCACCAGACATCTGCCTGCTCCCCTCTTTGGCTGTTTTTTTTTTTTTTAAATTGGAAACCTGGCTATTTAAGCAGACATTTCCTCAAACGAAACATAAATCTAGTATTCATCCACAAAAACATGTTTTAGCTGATTTGCCCACCAATATTATTATAGGTTTACAGAAATTATATGTCATCATCTGTTATTTTAATTTTATTTTCACTATATTTACTGTATTTTTATGTTTATTTTAAATTATTGTATGAATTATATGTGTTTTTGTATTGTATTGTATTGATTAATTGTTGTTAACTGTCCAAAGTGGCCTTGCTGCCAGATAGGCACTATAAAAATCCAATAAATAAATAAAAATAAATCAATAGATAAATCTTATCACATCTTTCTAGTTTTAACATGTACAATTAAAGGTTTCATGGTGAAGAAAAAATGCATATTTCTAAGCATGACCTGATGTAGTGCTTGGAAAAGTTATATTTTGGACAGCAATTCCAAAAATCCATCAGCCAAGATCGGCAGCCCTGGGAGTTTATTTATTTATTTATTTATTTATTTATTTTATTTTATTTTTACAGTTTATATGCCGCCCACTACCCAAAGGTCTCTGGGCAGCTTACAACAAAGAATTAAAACAGTTAAGACATCAAATATCAATAAATAATTAAAACAACAGCAAAACCTTATACTAAAATCATCACTAAAATTGCCATCAAAGGACCCCAGTCTATGTTGTATCAATTAAAAACTTCTGGAACAGGAAGGTTTTTACCTGGCGCCGAAATGTCTTCAATGTTGGCGCCAGGCAGATCTCACTTGGGAGGGCATTCCATAATTGGGGGCAGCTGCCGAGAAGGCCCTATGTCTACAAGCCATCCCTCTCACCTAAGAGTTTGCAACCAAAGTGGCCTTTCTACAAGTGTTATCTAAAACCAAATGGTGTTGACATCCTTGCTAAAGCTATGTATATACAGAGAGGTCACTGCTTGATAAGAAAAATCTGTTTGGGTTCATGGAAGGAAAGTGGAATATAAATTAAAAAAAACCCACTCAGCCTCAGGAATAGTCATGGGTTGGTTATATTGTAGGCAACCTTGAATTTCTTATACAGTGGTACCTCGTATAACGGAGGGTTTGTTTAACCAAAAATATCGTACAACGTAAAAAAATCCCCCTCCCCCCATGAGCCCCTCGGAACAGTCGGTTGCCGGTGCGCCCTCCTGCCTGCTGGCCGCCTCTGGGGCTCCGGCAAGAGGGAGCGGGGGGGAATTCCCGGCATGGTCCCACCCAAGCCCCCAGCCCCAGGCCAAGCAGCGGACCGCACCCCCTCCCCCCCTGTGGCCACCTCCGCCCACCACCTGCGGCCACCCGGGACAAGGATGTGGGGTGGTCGGGGAGGGAGAGGGGATGCTGGGGTTCCTCCCGGCGGGGCAGCTTTGCTCGGGTGCAGCTCCTCGCCGGCGGTGATGATGAAGCGGCGGCTCATGCTGGGCGGCGGTGGGCTCTGCCCTGGCCACCACCACGCGCCGCCGGCCCCTCAGTCGGGCGAGGCTGCTGCTGCTGCTTTTGCTGCTCCTGTTGCTGCTGCTGCTGCCGGGGCAGCCGGGGTGGCCCGGGCGGCCCGGGTGGCGAGCGATGCTGCTCCCACTGCCGCGGCTCAGCCGAAGGCGAAGGGCGACTCCGGGCGCCGCACAGTCCTAGCGCCCCGGGTCTCGCCCGCCCCGGCCCCGGCCCCAGCCCCAGCCCCACCCCCGGCCCCCGAGCCGTGGAATCGGAGGCCTCCGCCCACCCCCGCGGCCACCTCCACCCGACCACCTGCGGCCGCCCGGGGAAAGAGGGGAGGAGGGAGGGGAGATGAGGGGCGCCCAGGCCAAGCAGCACACCCCACTCCCCCCCCCCCTGCGGTCACCTCCACCTGACCACCTGCGGCTGCCTGGGGAAAGAGGGAAGGATGGAGGGGAGAGGAGGGGCAGCAGACACGGAGGGGGTGACTATGCATTGGAATGGATTAAATCCACTTTCAATGCATTCCTATGGGAAATTAAAATTTGTACAATGGAAAATAATTAATTACGTTATACAAGGTACCACTGTAATAAGATATAAAAGATAGTGCAGACTATTTCATCATATAATTTAATGTGTGAAATGACTTTATCTCTTACAATGGTTGAAAACTATTTTCTTTTCCAGCAACCTGTTGATCATGCTTGATAAAATTTCACTAGTGCTCCCAGGAAACACGTAAAATTGGTCTGTTTGTGAGTCAACAGTTGATCATTTATGATACAATCTCATCCAAAAATGATGCACATCGCATGAAGGTCACATGTGTGATTATTTACCTATCATAGATTCAAAGGAGGAGTCAAAATTGGAGGATATTTGATAAAGCTTTAGTCCTGTGAATGTGGCTTCAGTTGCACATATGAACCTGTTCATTTGCTGTATGGATGGATAAATCTCCCAGTTTGTTAAAGGTGGAAGTGTCCTTTCAGAAGTTGGTGTCATCCTACTTCTGTATAAATCCGAAAGTTTTTAATTAGGTTCCAAAATACTTTTAGTTGCATATTTAAACATATCATCATATTTTGACAGTAAATATTCATGTTGAAATATATTTCCCCTCAAAGTTTGCATTTAGAAATGTACTTTGCTCTAAATTGGATATACAGTGGTACATCTACCTATGAGTTTAATCTGTTCCAAATGCACGCTCATACAGTACGTCGAACAATTTGTAAGTAGAGGACATGTATCTTAAATAAATAAATAAATAAATAAAATTGTAAGTAGAGCAGACCACATCTAAAATTTGCAAGGCAGCAGTTAAAATGCCAACGGTTTTCCACTCTTAAGTCGAATTGCTCATAAGTAGAGCCACTCATAAGTAGAGGTACCACTGTATTTGAATGTATATATAAAATTCCTTTGCAGAATTTGGAGATGTACAAAATCAAAATTAAACTGCATGATTTCCAATCCAAACATTAGCCTGGACTGTGTTAATCAGCTCAGTTCCCTTCAGTACTCAACAAATTTACTCAAGCTGTTTTAATCAGTTTGACTTTGTGATAATTCAGCTTGTCATTATCTTGGATTCTCTACCATTTCTCAATACTGTTCGCAATCAAGAAGTTCTGTTGATGAAGAATGAGGTCCCATAGCATGCTTCTAAGGTGCCTACAGTAAGAATCTTGCCATCTTGTTATTTAGAGTTGCTGAGAAAGATCTTGCAAAGAAATGAAGCCTAATGATAAAACAGTATTTTTATTATCAACAACCATGGCCTAATTAGAGTCAAGCCAATGGGCTCTAATTGCCCCACTGAAATGCACCTTGTTCAATTCATTCTATTGTAACTTGACTACGCATCTTGGTGCTGATTAATAGGGCTGGAGCTGAAAACTAAAATGCCGTTAATTTATTGTAAGTTTTATTAGGCATATAAAAGGATACCAGGAATTACTAGCCTTTCGTTGCTACAGATACATTTCATCTATGACTCAGGCCGGATTCCTTACAGATTAAGCTTGTTAATTTTACTTACCGCCAACATTCTTCACAGCACTGCTGAAGCGAGGTTCATGAGCTCTTGTCTAAAATGGAGGCGAGGGAAAGAACACACATACGCCCCAGACAACAGCTGCATTAACTACTTTGTCCTTTTAATTCATCTAATTACACCATAAGGGAGGAAGGGGGAAGACAGACCATTTTCAGGCTCTCTAGGGTTGCCTTTCTGCAACAACCCCAAGGCCCAGCTTTTCTGGGCATTTTCCTCTGTGTTGTTGTCTTATTAGGCACTCTTTTGTTCAGGGAGAGGGCTAAAGCCATATTCGGCAGCCAGCAAGATGAAACAATTTCAATAAGGACACAATGAACTTGTTTAAATTACCTTTCAAAATGCTCGAAACCATTAAGAGGGAGGTTCCGCAAATAAAGGTGGGGGGCGTCCTTTTTTCTCTTGATCGTTATAATGTTTTCCCCTAATAACAGCTTTTATTTTATTATAATCCATTAGTTGACAATATTATTCTCTCAGAATAGCTGGCAGCAATTTTGCTGTTACATCACACCTTGAGCACTCAAACACAGGGTTTGAAACTACAAATCTTCATCTAATATGCTTTCAATTTTGTTAGAACCTGTATTTAACCGATTTGGCTGAGAAATATGTCAGGAAAGAGATGCTTTTAATTCAGTGGTGATTTGTTTAACAGTTGGGACTGCCAGGAGAAAGACACCCTAGCTCAACTTTTGTTTTTGTTTTTTGCAATCAATGCATCTGTTTTAACTAATTAATTTTATTTATTATTTTAATTTTTGCAGGACTAAAAAGGCTAACCTATGCTATGTAACAACAACTGGTAATTTTCTTAGTCTTTTCTGCCATGCCAACTTTATCATCAAAACCTAGTGCTCAGCTTTCATATTTTTCCCCTCTTTCCTCCCTATCTCTTTTCCTTTCATGATGTTTGTTTTAAATTGTAAACCTAAGAGCTGGGACCATTTTATTATCAATCTTTGTGCATCCCTGAGCCTTTTCCAGCTGCAAAAATGGGGTGGTGGTGGTGTTTGCAATAAAATAAATACAGTATTCCACCTTTCATGAAAAGAAAGGCTTTCTCTGTTGAAGAACACCAATAGAAGCCGCGAAATGTAAGAGATGACTGATCTCTTTGGCTGAAAATTAGAAAATTATAAACAACTTTCCAAGATTTCTATCCAAAGCAAACAATAAACTAATGACAGAGCAGAAGTAACTTTATTGAGTTTAAGGTTTTAAATTTCCCTCCTTTCCTGGGTGCTTCACAAAGGTATTCCAGTAAAACAAACTTAATCACACTGAATTCAGTTTGGTTTTTTGTTTCTTTACGAATAGAGGACTCAATCTAGATTTTGCACCTTCAGTCATTGGAAGACTCCTGGCCTAGCAGAAAAATTCTTGCTGGTGAAGTCAATCTTTGCTCTTAGCACCCAGGAGAGCATGGCCGTGAAACTCTACTAAAGTTTGAGGATACAGTGATCCCCCACCTATCGCGGGGGTTAGGGACCTGACCTGACCCGCAATAATTGGAAATCCGCGATATGCGAATGCAGGTTGAATCAGGCTGGGGGGCTACCTGGGAGCTCTTGTAATTAGCCCCAGCCTGGCCCTACCCCGAACAGGCCTGTGAGAGCATTCCCAGGCTTTCTGGAGGCCCCAAAAGGGCCTCCCTGCAGACCGGAAGTGACTTCTGGTAAACCGGAAATCATTTCTGAGGCCTCCGACAGGTCTAAAAAAGCTCTCAGAGGCCTCAGAAATGATTTTCAGCGATCTAGAAGTCACCTCCGGTTCACAGGAAGGCCCTCACAGGCTTGTTTGGGGCAGCTCCAGTCCTGGGGTAGGCTTGAAACAGGACTTTCCCCCCTTACCCTAGGGGGCATTTTTTTCATATACTGTGGTCCTGCGATATAGTGGGACCGCAGTATATGAACTGCGAAAGGGCGGGGGACCACTGTACTCCAGAACAGTATTGGAGGTGGTACTGGGGCATGGAGGTGAAATTCTGCTGAAGAAACCTTTTTTTTTTCTTCCAGGAGCATTTTTGAGTGTAATTTCATTCAGAAGAAAATGTGACTACAGGATGTTAACTCCAAATATGCCCTTATTTGGGCGGGGGTGGCAGGTGGCTAGAAGCAATATTGTGCAGTTTTATAGGAATACCTAAGTATGCATTGTATGTAGGCTGAAACCATTTATTAATCTTATGTGAAGTAGAAATAATGAAATCCCCATTGAATTAATGCAGCTTCCGTAAGTGTTGACTTGAAACGTTCTGTTCATTCAATCAATTTACTATAGCGGGGGGTGGGGTGGGGTCACAACTAGAATTGTATTAGGTAACATTTACTTGCCTTTATCTTACAGTTAGTTGCCAAAGTGCAAGACTGGCCAAAGATGGTTCCCTGTTATGAGGACTGAGTACTTTCCACAATATAGACCATAGCTAATAATTATGTATGTCAAACTTCTAGATTTTGTATGTATCATCCTGAAGTGAAGCATATTATACTTCTTTTCTGCAATAAATGTGATGATGGCCAGAATCCTGTTATTCCATCAGAAGCATAGTGGCATGCATTGCAAGGGTGAACACTGATTTTGCTGCTTACAAGTGTTGCATTTTTTCTATGCAAATGATGCACAGATAACATTGATCATTTCCTCTGTCCATCAGTCAATTTCCTCCCCAATTTCCAAACCGGTGGGATTGTTTTAAATTATGCCAGTGATGTATTGATTCAATTCAATACAGTTTTGCACATGTGAATGTTGATGTAGATTTATTTACTTTGCAAAAGGGTCAGGTTTTGGGACACGGTGGCCAATCCAATGCTACTACGCTTGTACCCTTTAGATACATATATATTCCTTTTATAAGAACATAAGAACATAAGAAGAGCCACACTGGATCAGGCCAAAGGCCTATCTAGTCCAGCTTCCTGTATCTTACAGTGGCCCCACCAAATGCATCTGGGAGTGCACAAAACAAGGTATCAGTCTCCTGATACCACTCTCCTGCATCTGGCCCTTGAACTACCCTGGTTTTAAGCATGGAGATTATATATCTTCATCATGATTTGTAACCTGTGATGGACTTTTCCTCCAGGAAACTGTCCAATCACCTTTTGCAGGCATCCAGGACAGATGCCATCACCACATCCTGTGGCAGGGAGTTCCACAGACTAACAACACGCTGGGTAAAACAATTATTTTCTTTTATCTGCTCTCACTCTCCCAACGCTCAATTTGAGTGGATGTCCCCTAGTTCTGGTATTTTGTGGTATATCAGCTGCCTTTTTTCCAGACTAAAGAGCCCCCAATGTTTTAGCCTTTCCTCATAAAGGAGGTCCCACAGCCCAGTAATCATTTTAGTCACTCTCTTCTGCACCTTTCCCAGTTCTACTATGTCTTTTTGAGATGCGGTGACCAGAATTGTACACAATATTCTGGGTGCAGCCTTACTATCGCTTTGTACAATGGCATTATAATGTTGGCTGTTTTATTTTAATTCCCTTTTTGAAAATCCCAAGCATGGAATTGGCCATACCTTCATCGAGCTGTATACAAGCACACCAAGAGCTCTTTCCTGAACTCATAGCAAAAAACCCATGAGTTGATAGATAAAGTTTTGATTTTTTTTTTTGCCCCAATATGCATTACTTTACATTTTCCTATATTAAAGTGCATTTGCTATTTGGCAGCCCATTCTCCCAGTTTGGAGATATCATTCTCAAGCACTTCACAATCTTCTCTGGTTTTTACCACACCGAAAAGCTTCGTGTCATCCACAAACTTGGCCACCTCACTGCTTATCTCTGTCTCCACGTCATTTATGGACAGCTTGAAAAGCACCGGTCCCATAACAGATCCCTGGCGCGCACTGCTTTTCACCTCTCTCCATTGTGAAAATTTCATATTGACACCTACTCTTTATTTCCTGGATCTCAACCAGTTCTCAATCAGAGGACCAGTCCTCTTATCCCCTGACTGTGCAATTTTCTCAGCAGCCTTTGGTGAGGGACTGTGTCAAAAGTGTTCGGAAAATCAAGATAGACAATATCCACTGGTACACCCATATCCACATGCCTGTTGACCTTTTCAAAGATTTCAAAAAGGTTTGTCAGGCAAAACTTACCCTTATGGAAGCCATGCTGATTTTCCCTCAGCAATGTTTGTTCTTCTATGTGTTTTAAGATTTTCTCTTGGATGAGGCTTTCCACCATTTTCCCTGGGACAGACGTAAGGCCAACCAGCCTGTAGTTCCCCGGGTCCCCCCTCCTTCCTTTTAAAAAAATTGGTGTGACTTCCGCTATCCTCCAGTCCTCTGGCACTGTGGACATTTTAAGAGACAAGTTGCATATTGCCATTAAAAGATTCCTTAATAACCCTTTGGTGGATGCCCTCTGCTCCCAGTGACTTGTTGATCTTGAATTTATCAATTAAACCTAAAACATCCTCTCTTTAAACCCGTATTTGATTTAATTCTTAGTCAAGAGGGGGGCGTTCTTTCTTTGTGGTATGCACTTGTGCTGGGCCTCTACTACCATTGTTTTAAACAGGCTCCATGCACTCTGGAGAGATTGGATTCTTTTTACCTTCCCTTTCAATTTCTTTCTAACTAATTTCCTCATCTGAGGAAAGTTTGCCTTTTGGAAATCAAGGGTTTTTGTGTCAGATTTACTTTACACTCTTCCCCCAATATGCATGGCAAAGGAGACTGCAGCATAGTCACTATTCCCCAGAGGCTCAGTGACATTCACATCCGTGACCAGATCCTGAGTATCACACAGTATTAGATCCAGAGTTGCCTGTTCTCGGGTGGGATCCATGACAAGTTGCTCTAAGGCACAGTCATTCAGCATGTCGAGAAACCCAGTTTCTCTTTCTTGCCCCAAGCTTGCATTGGCCCAGTTAATGTGGGGATAACTGAAGTCCTCCATGATTACTATCCTATCCTTCTTGGACACCTCCATGATTTCTCTCCTCATTTCAAGGTCGCCCTCAAGTTTTTGATCTGGTGGGCGATAGCACACTCCCACTATCACATCGCTTCTTGGACCTGGTAGTCAATCTACATTCTGCTGGATTTTACCCCTTCTTTGACATAGAAGGCCACTCCACCTCCAACCCACCCCTCTCTATCCCTTCTATAGAATTAATAGCCTAGGATTGTGGTATCCCGCTGGTACTCCACATCCCACCAGGTTTCTGTTATGGCTGTTATATCAGTGTTATCCCTAGCTGCCAAATGTTCAAGTTCTCCCACCTTTGCTCAGAGGCTTTGAGCATTACCATAGAAGCACCTGTAGAGTGGGTCCCCTAACAACTGCTGATTCTTTGCCCCCCTCAAACTTTTAATTCTAGTAGACAAACTACCACATCCCATTATTCTCCCAATGCTAATATCTACTAGGGATGAGCACAAAACGGGAAATAATGTTTCATTTTGTTTCAATTCGTATTCACCCCATTTTGTTTCATTTCATTTCATTTTTTAAAGTGTATGAAACAAAATGAAACAAAATGAAATGGCTCCCCTTGGTCCTAGAGGCACCGATTTGGTGCCCAGGACTCTGGGAGCCATTTTAAAGGGTTACTATAGAGCTGTCAATGTCTGGCCCCCAGTGCTCACTGGGCCAGGTTTAAAGGGGTCCAGACATTGACAGCTCGGCAGGATCCCTCTGAAAATGGTCAGGTAGGCAGTTCCATGGGATCGCACTCCCTACTCAACCGTTTTCTGAGGGCTCCTGCTGATCTATTATTGGCTGGGGCCCTTTAAATCCAGTCCAGTCGGTACCATAGGGTCCCCCTGGTCCCGACTAGGCCAAGTTTAAAGGGCTCCAGCCATTGACAGCTTGGCAGAAGCCCAAAAATGATGGAATGAAATGGTTCATTTCAATGGGAAAATGATAAGTTTCATTTCATCTATATTGAAATGCTGCTTCCTTGTTTTTCATTTTTCATTTCATGCCCATCCCTAATATCTACTATGTGATCACTTTGTGGTTCTCTACCCTCTCCAACCTCGTTCCATGGCGATTAGGTGTTCAGAACCAGATGCCACTCAGCTCCTATCGTCTTTCCCCCAGTTATCAGTTTAAAAGCTGTTCTGCAGACTTTTTGATGCCAGTAATCTTGTCCAATCATGGTTGAAGTGCAACCCGTCCCTCCTGAACAGGTTTGGCATGTCCCAAAATGTTCTCCAGTTCCTGACAAATCTGAAGCCCTCCTCTCGACACTATTGCCTCATCCATGCATTTAGGCTTCTGAGCTCTGCCTGCCTTGTGGGTCCAGCATGAGGAACAGGCAGCACTTCTGAAAATGCTACCTTGGAAGTCCGGGACTTCAATCTTCTTCCTAACAACCTGAATTTGGCTACCAGGACTGACAGCTTTGCCTTCCTAACATCATTGGTACCAACATGTACCTTGACCACTGGCTCCTTCCCATTTCTCTCTAACAAACTATCTAGATGTCACGTGATTGTCTGCAAACTTTGTACCTGGCAGACAAGTTACCATATGGCATCGCAAATCCATCCCTTTGTATTTCTAAGAATTGAATCGCCTAATACAAGAGCCTCTCTCCTGCAACCTGTTCATCTGCCTGTTTCCCAACTATATTAAGGAAGAGGAGTTCAGTTTGTTCCTGTTTTTTGTCTTCCTATATCTCATCAAATGTGATGATGGAGAGATCCTCAGGTGGAACCAGTTGTTCCTCTGTGCATTCATCATGAGGGGTGATGAGGGAAAGAGCCACAAATTGATTCTATAATTTCAGACTCTCAGAGTTTGATTATAATACAACTAGATGATTTATTTCATTCAAAAGTATCTGAGGTTGGCTGTCAAGCACCAACTAGAGGATCTTTCCCAGAGAGAGAAAGATGTCACCTGGCCTACAGTTGTTAATATTTGCTGGATACAAATCCTCTGTAAGCACGGCTTGTTTGTTGCCATTTAAGAGACCAATACCATCCCATTTCCTACATAGGCATTCACAACTTCCAAGACTGCCCTCCCCAATCTCTGTTGGATACATAGTGTTACAAGAATCAAGCAGAGGTGCAGTTCACCAAATTTAAGCAGGGTTCTTATATTCAGACTTCAAGAACTTAACACCTTCCAATAACATGGTGGTGATGGAACCACATTAGCTGTGAAATTGAGGATACAATGTATGTTGTTTCACCTTTTAATTATTTAGCAGTCATGTCATACTGTGGTTCTGCCATCTTTTTTGCCTGACCCTAAATTGTGACAAGCCATTCCCTACTTAGGAAAACATTGAACAACCCTGAGAAGCTACAGCAGTGATGAAAAATAGTTCTTTCTTTACCACTACAGGTGCTGTAATGAGAAACCATTTATCACTTGGAAGCAACACATGCTTTTCTCTGTCAGGATTCTATCTCCCTTCCTGCAGTTCTGGATGAATCCCAAACACTAGATAAAGACTACTGTATGATAGGTTAAGTAGGCCACCATGGAATAAATGACCGGGCGGGGGGGATCCCAGCATGTATGGTACTTTGGATTACAGCCAATGCATTTGTGTTTGGATAAAGTTTTGTTAACTCAGCCTTCCATCTTTCTGAGGTCAGTACAATGAGTACACCGCTTGCTGGACGGGCAATGTGTAGCCTGAATAATTAAATTGTAAACCAACCAGAGAGTGCTTCAAGCTCTATGAGGCGGTATATAACCAGAACACTTTGATTTTGCTTTGCTTTAAAGTCAATGGAAATTAGCCTGTGCTTTTTTCCTTTCCTCTGGACTTTATTATCTTGGTATTGGAGCATTTACATTTTTTTAACAGTTTGAATTATGGTTTGCATGTTGATTGTTTGTTTTGTTCCAGAAAAGGACCATGGTGCATGGCTTTGGAAAATTTTCTGATGACATACTAAGTTGGGTCTAGGTATTTTGGGTTAGCAGGGACACCTACTCCTATGATCCCCGCTAGTCACTTCTTAAGCATTTTTCTATGTGTATTTTAATCAAATGATGAGTATAGCTATAGATCAAACAAAAACACTCTAAATAATATAAAATTAATGCAAAATCAAAACGTCTCCAATGAACTCCAGCAGATTACAATGTCTCAATTAGGGATGAGCACAAAACAGAAAAAATGAGTTTCATTTCATTCTGTTTCGTCCCCCCAATGTTTCATTTCATATCATAACAAATTTTTCAAAAGAATTTAATTATTTATGAAACAAAATGAAATGAAATGAGGTAAGGGAATACCCTGGCAGGGGGCTGAGAGGGTAGCGCTTACTTCAGCACTCCCTTCTCAGCCCTGTGCCGTGGGATTCCCCACGGCCTCCCAGTTGGGAGGCAGAAGCAGCAGCAGAGAAGAGTGTCCCAGGAGGACTTACCACCACTGCACCCTTCTCTGCTGCTGTGGAGCTTCCTGGAGGCAGGCAAAGGAGCTGAGCTAGGAGGCAGCAGCAGCAGCAGCGCCTCCCTCTCCGGCTGGGCTGGCTTGCAAATGCGAGCCCAGCAGGTAAGGGAACCACTTTAAAGCAGAAAGAAATGATTGTTTTAAATAAAAAAAAACCACCACCATTTCATTTCATTTGTAACAAAATGCTGCTGCTTCATTTCATTTCATTATGTAATGAACTGACAAATCAGCATTTCATTTTTCGTTTGGTGCCCATCCCTAGTCTCAATTGTATGTGTCCATGATTGTACATGTATGGGGAACTTTGTGAAACTTTGTTTCCCCCTATTATGGAGCAACTTTTTAAACAGTCCTAGCAACTTGACAGCAGACTATAAAAGAAGATCCAAGGACAGATGGGAGGATAGTACCAAAGGAAGGTGCATGCAGGTTGAATGGCATAGGACTAAGGCTCCAGTGGGGATGCTGGCTCTGAAGCAACCCAGCATCTTTGTATGGTTACCTGAAAATGAATGCAGCGGCAAAAGAGATTGTGAAGCAAACTGGTGCTGCAGCATAGACATAACACGAGTCATTCGGCTTCCTTCATTGTTGAAGTTCTACACTAGAAGCAGAAGACTCATAAACCAAGATCTATCATAAGATGGAGCAGCAAACCTGCCCTTACACCATAATGTCAATTATTATTTTGTTTTACTTTTAGTTCTGTATTTTGTTCTTGTATTATTTTATATTGTAACAGTTTGCTTTATGTTGTGAACTGCCCAGAGTGGCCTTTGGTTAGATGGGTGGTATATTAAATAAATGAAATGAAATGAAATGAAATGAAATGAAATGAATAAATAATGTGATTTCCGCATGACAATTGCGTCTGTCTTTGGGGCTAGAACTATCTTACCTTGTATCAAAGTCTGAAGGTGAGAGGTTTCTGTTTGTGTCTGGGCTCTACGTGCAGGCAAGAACACTGAAATTTATTTATTTATTTATTTATTTATTTATTTATTTATTTATTTATTTATTTATTTATATACCACAGCCATCTAGCAAAAAGCTACTCTGGGCAGTTTACAAACATATACAAAATATAAAAACAGATTAAACAACTTAAAATAGGAAATAAAAACTAGTCAGACCAAATAATCAAATCATAATAATAAAAAGAACAAATAAGCACATGCAATAAATCAAAATGGTTTAACAATTCAAAATAAGAACAAATGGAAAAAATAAATGACTAATAGTATCTCCCTCCTCTTCAGCCTCTGTGGCTGCCATGTCAAGAAAGTGATGAGGGAAGGGATAAGGCTAACCAATCATCTCTATTTTTGTTGATAATGGTGGAATAGATAGAGTTTATGATGGGGGAGAGTGGTTTGGGGCATGCAGTATAAATCAAAATGATTTTTTTCAATCTCTGAGAATTATCTGTAGAACAATATAATATTAGTGGTTATACACTTACAAAATTTAGCCTCAGGTAGATATATGGTACGTTCTGCCAAAGACAGACTGGCAGGCAGACAGGCAGGCAGATTTCTGGACTTTAGAGCATGTTAAAAAAATACAAAAATTTTAATCGGGTATGCTTGAGTATATGCTCAAAAACACAGTGGAAGTTGTTTCCTAGCAAACATAGATAGGATTGTATTTGTTGGTTGTCATTTAATACATTTTGTTTAGAACTGGAATTTTTTAACATTTATTTTTAAAGCAATCTTTTGCAAACATTTTACCTAACTTGAGCTTTTCAGCCAAGCAATTTTAGGCATTTATTTTAAATAGTGCCATATCCCTTTTTTTGCTTTTATTGACAACAGAATACATTCACATTGAAACAAGAAATAAAGTCTCTTAGCTATTTATTTTTTCCCATTTGTTGTTATTTTGAATTGTCAAATCATTTTGATTGATTGTATTTGTGCTTATTTGCTTATTTGTTCTTTTTATTATGATGACTTGATTATTTGGTCTGATTGATTAGTTTTTATTTACTATTTTAAATTGTTTAACCTGTTTTTGTATTTTGTATATGTTTGTAAACTGCCCAGAGTAGCTTTTTTGCTAGATGGTTGCGGTATACAAATCAAATAAATAAATAAATAAATAAAATATTAAAACCTTATAAAGGTATCCAAACTAGATGATTTGATAAGAAAATAATAATTTATGGAAAGAGTGGCTGTATACAGTAGTTCCCTTCATGAAAAACATCAAATTGGATTTTTGTGTCTGTTTATTTGGAAGGGAGCACCACAAAACGTTCAATAACAGAGCACATGTAACTAGGACAAAATAATTGATTTCAATTCCTTCACAAAAATTTCTTTCCTCTTTCGTCTTTTTAACAGTAATATATTTTCCTCTAAGCAGGAAAATAAAACAGAGCTATTGCATTACAACACAAATAGCTCTTTTGATATTCTTTTGGATAAGGCAGCCTTTTGCTGCACCCAAATGAAGTCCATTCGGTGCATTGTAGCATCCATGTGTTTGACCAATGAACACCATGTGTGGCCATTAGAAATAAAAGCAAAATCAATAGGGTTTCATTAAAACAGCAGGCAATCAGGGCTATGGCACTAGCTTAATTACAGTTTCAGTAGCATTTGCTTTAATTGGAAAGAATAAAAGAAGTGAAGTGGAGTGAATGAAGAAATTAGCATATCTATCACTGTTGTCACAATGCACTGTGGCCTTAAAGCACTGTTTGCTCTTTAGTATTCAGGAGCTTTGTGAAACTTGGGTGGGTGGGTGAAAGCAGGGAAAGCCAATTAGCAAATAATCAGATTGCAAATTCTAATTAAAGTTTCTTATAATGTTGAGAATGTGCCTTTAAAAATCTTTATTAGATATAATTTTGAACATGTTTATTAATTACCCTAGGCAGGCATAATGCCTATAAGGCATGAATAGGAAACTATTCTCTTTGTTAAGTTTGCTATACAGCTCTGATAAGGAATGCCTTGCACATATATGAAATGAGGTTCAAAATCAAGGGACTCAGGATATTTACTGGCCTGTGAATTTGGTTGTGCAGTGAACTAAAGTAAATGTTGGAGCACAAGTAAACATGCAGCTGAACACGCAAAACATGTGGCATAATGTCCTCTTCAAAAATATTTGTATATACAGTGGACCCTTGTATAACAAACAGCTTGTATAACATAAAATATGTACAACATAAAATATTCTGGAGATAGGGGAAATTTGCTTAACAGAATCGCCTATGGGCCAAATCTGTACAACATAAAAATGGGACTACCCCATTTTCAATGCACTCCTATGGGAAATTTGTATAAAGGAAAATTTGCATAACATAATTTCATTTAGAACGAATTAATTCCTTTATACAATGTACTACTGTACATTCTCAGCAATAGAGTTACACAGAGTCAGAACACCAGACAGAGCCTTAGAGGTACAGAATCTTCAGTCTAGAAGACAAATGTGGTAGCCCTGAGAGACTGCCAACAGCTTCTCAATTAATTAAGTATTTGCCACCACCCAGGATAGGTAAAAAAAAAAATATGACACTGAATGTTCAACTGAAATCTGCTCTCCTGAAATTTCCTCCCACTGGGTCTTGTCCTACCTTGAGATAAAAAGCAGTCTATTGCATCAATATTGTGGCTTCAGGGACATGAAGACCTCAAACCTATATTCTACTCTTTTCTTGGTGCCAAATAAAATGAGTCAGATTCCTACCTTTCCTTGTAGGAGTTGGGTTTTTAAGCCATTAACATCTGTGACTATTAATGGAACATGGTGTTGTGACCTACACGTGGCAGTGGCTATGAAAACTGGAAGTCCCTTGATCAAATGTGCTATGATGCACCTTTAGATAAACTTAAGCCACCATTGTCAACCACAACTCATACTAACTGGATAATAACACTGGTGCAAATCTACAGAAATGTTGCAAGAATGATCCACATACAGTAATGCAGGCAAAGTAAGAATGCAGCAAATATTCAGACATGATTTTCTTCATCTTTTGGTAAAGAAGGACCTCTTGACACATTAGAACACTCACTAAAAGCTGTTGTATCTCTGCTAGTTTTTTCACTCTGACATGTCAGCAAAAATGGATTTTATACAAAACCCTTGCATTTTCCACAAAACCATGTTTTTTGTGAAATATAAAACATTTCATGTGCAAAATGGATTGGAGGTGGCACAAAATACAAGGCTTTCTACTCATGTACAATGCTTTTTGCTAAAAATTCAAGGCTTTCGTCACCCGAAAACTCTCCAAATTTTTCACATGGATGTGCCAATCTGCAAATAATTTTCAAAACACTCATAATAGCACCCATCAGAGGAAAATATTTGAATTTTTTTTCTATCTTGGAGAACAAAGTAAATAAATTGGTGATCTGGAGAATAGATTATTGCAATGCTCTCTACATGGGGTTGCCCTTGACTCTCCTCCGGCGTCTGCAGCAGGTGCAAAATGCAGCAGCCAGACTGGTGGCGGGTGTGTATCATTACGACCACATCACCCCAGTTCTGGCTCGCCTGCATTGGCTACCCGTTGCGTTCTGGATTAGATTCAAGGTCCTGGTTTTAGTTTATAAAACCCTCCATGGCCTGGGACCTGGCTACCTGCCAGAGCGGATCTCCCCGCGATCAACTTCGGCCCGTCCAACGAGGATGTCGCGGGCACACTCGCTTTGGGTGGCCACCCCTAGAGAGGCACGGAAAACCTCGACTCGGAACTGGGCTTTCTCGGTGGCAGACCCGACTCTGTGCAACCACCATCCCAGCGAAGTGCGCCTTGCACAGTCCCTGCCGGCCTTTCGCGGGGCTTTAAAGACCTTGCTCTTTCGCGAGGCCTTTGCTGACTTAGTTTAAGTTTGTTTGTTTTTCCACTTCTTCCGCCATCTGTCTAGTCTATTTTGTAGGTTTTATGCCAGGGCTGCACATTCTTTTTTAAATTGTTGTTTATTGTAGTTACTTAGTATTATGTGTGTTGTTGTGTTGGCTGAACTGATTCGGTTTACTGTAAACTGCCCAGAGTTTCTTTGGGAAGATGGGCGGTATAGAAGCTCCATAATAAATAAATAAATAAATAAATAAATAAATAAATAAATAAATAAATAAATGTCTTCATTATTTACATAAAGCACTTAAGAACAGAAGTAACTTTGCACTTCTATATATTGCTCTGAAATCTAATATGACATAACCCCAGTATTTTCCCTCAAACTATCCATCTGCTTTCATGGAAAATAAAGGGTTGAAGAACTTCTGAGCTTCATAGGTTTTACAGTTAAGTTTCCAGAAACTCCAACCATTATAGCTAATGTTATGTGAATGTAGGAGTTGTAGCCTGAAACCCCTTTGGGGTCAAGTGGCCATTTGGCCAGATGGGTGGGATATAAATACAACAAATAAATAAATAATAAATAAATAAATAAGTGAATTAATCCCCAGTTGTTCAAATGGGACATCTTCTCCCATTGTCCTTGAGTAAACAAAAATATTTGTACTGAATAGTACAATAGTACAATAGTATATAATACACATATACACACACAAGATCTGAGTCTTTTTATTTGGAAAAAAGTCAGCCTATAAAGAAGACAAATAAATAAATGTATGCTTTTGCAGGAGGCCTTGCTGTGCTTGTCTTTAACTGCAACAATTAAATTCTTAAAAACAGATACCCAGATGAGATACCCAGATCTTTTTCACTGGCTGTCTGGTTTCATTCTGGGATTAACCCTTTACTGGAATTCTGTCATCTTGATGAATCATAGACTTCTGTTTTTTGCCCAGATGTCTATAAATCTCTATAGAACTCCTCAGGGAGTCAAGCATCTTTATGAGGTTCTGACAAAGTCATATTTTCTATCTCAGGTGTCTGACTTTGAGATAACTGCATGTGAAGCTTTCAAAAACATCACTTGTTAATTAATTGTTAATTAATTTAGCCAATGCTCCAGGAACACTCCAGATGCCAGTTGTCCATAATTTGCTCGAAATGTTGAAATCTGCCCAGGAAAGTGCATGGGAGCGGGTGAGAAAGGACATTAACATTGCATCAGCTTTCTTCCACTGAAATGGATTTTATACTCTGGGAAATCTAACACTAAATGGTGGCCAAGAAAAAGTGGCAGTATATTAATTGCTGATGCTGTATTGATTTAATCACACCAACCCCTTATGGAGAAACTATTAAATTTGCAATATATTGTATCTGCCTTCATTCTCTCTCTGAGGGTTTTTTTAAAGGATAGAAAAACAGATGTGTTTATCATGAGTGCAGTGCGATGATTCTCTTCCATGGACCCAAACAAATAGCCCCAAACAAGCTTGCTCTGTGTGACAGCCGCTCTTATAATCAAATGTTTGAAGCATACTTCAACCACCTTAGCAGTTAAAAACAATTTTAATTGAAAATATGCATTTGTAATGGCAAATGGAAAGATTTCCTGTAATAGCAGTAACAGACCCATTTTCTAATAAGAACGAACAATACAGTTTGATGACTGAAGCATCTGTATATAGTTACATACAGCATTTCTGTACTGCAAGCTGCCAATTTATTTCAGCAGTGAAAAGCTTGATTTATTGTTTGTAGCATTACCATCTGTTGTAGTTATTACAGAAATTATATATAAACCAGTTAGTAAACACTTTGCCCCATTGTCTGTTGTTTTGATAATCACCCATAATAACATCTAGCATCAATATGGTCTTTAAACCCAATTTGGGAGTTAATGGAATAAGAGGAGGCAGTCAGTATATGCACTAGAGGGTAATGTCATTAGGAATGTTTGTGAAGAACAAATTAAATCAGTTGTAAATTGCACTCTCAAGTCAGCCAGAAAACCAGTCTTGTTCAGGAGAAGGGATTTATATTTTAACCTCGTGCAGAAAATGCACTTAAGCAGATTAAAATAAAATAGAGACTTCGTCGATGGATGTAAATGGTAATTGGTGCAGCTCTAATGGCTTCCTGTTGGCTATGTCATACAGTGGGCACAGCTATTTTAAAGTTAACCAGTGCTTGAGGTCATACTTTTACAGATTCAGCCATTAAACCGAGCTAGACATGCCACTAAATGGCTGATTATTCAAATGATGGAGCTGTTCCAAACTTATCCATGTCATATTTTGAACACAGAATTTTTTTAAAGGTACAGTTAAAATAAATATAGATGAATTGAATTCAAATAGAAGTCAATGGCAGCGTTATGGAGGGGGGGGTGTCTCACTGGGTCCCTACAACCAATTTGTCATTATTTCATGCATGTGAAGCTGAATACTATGTTTTGCATATTTCAGGATTTTTTGCATAGTGTCCAAATGCATGTCCAAAGACTGATCTTCAAATAAATTACAGAATTTAGTTGAAACAGAACTGCTATTCTTGAGATAAGTTTGATCTATATGTAATATATATATATCCTGATATATGTAAACACTAATGAATTGTTCATTCATCTGTCTGATATTATTGTGGATTCATCACCTACATACTTTGAAAAACATTGAAGGTATTATCTTCACATTATAAGAGACTACAATGCTTCATCTAATTCACTGAAATAAACCTTTCTTTTTATTTACAGCTTTTTAAACTAAGATAATATATAATATATGACACATACATAACTTAAATGTGATAATCCAAATTAACACAAAAGCAAAAACACCCTTAATAACTACTGTATTACTTTTACACCACATTTTACACATAGTGCTATACAAAAATATTTTCTCCAGGTTCTCAGTTGTTTTCTTTCAACACAAAGAAGGCGCCTCTTTAGCTCTCTTACTCTGAAGACTCTTCATAATGTATTTTGTTGATGTTGTTGAGTACACTTTGTTGTGCTGGATGTGTGTTTCTCCATTTTATGCATCACCATTCTGTTGCCTTCCCATTTGCCCGGCACTTCTTGAGATGAAAAGGGTCCATGGAAGGAGTTACTTCCAATCACATCTTTAATTGTGAAAAGCCAGTGAGGCTGCAGATGGCAAGGCAGATGACTAGTGCATGAAAGATAGGGCGGTTGCATAATTTCACTCTCTGCTACATGCACACATCTTAGTCTCCTCACAGCTCAGGTAAGCAAACACAAGACCCCACCATCCCTGGCAGCTCAATGATTTCACCCACAATGTCCTCTATCATATAAAATGAGGACTAAGGAGAAAAAAAATCCAGAACATCATTTCTGTTTCTACATTATGTAGCAATGACAAAGCCATCATCATTTATGCTGTGTTGAGTTCCAGATTAATTCGTTATAATGCATTGAAGACCTTGCTCCATTTGTAAATGGTTGTGAACCAGCCCTGCTACTGGTTATCTGTCTATGCATTTGTTTTTGCCTAATCAACATATCAGCTATGCATTTTCAGGCTCAGCTCAAAATCCTGAGGTAGGCCTTGAAAGTCCTAAGTAATCTGAGTTCATATGATTTCAGAGAGAGTGACCTTGCATAAGAGCTCTCCCAGCAAATGATGTTATGCTTCCATTTCCATCTCATATGTTGGCCAAAATGGCCTCCACAAGAAGCACAGTATTTTGTGTTACAGCCTGTTACTTGAAACGTCCTCCCTAAAGCAGCTCATAATGCTTCATAGTGGCTGCTTTATTTTCTCTTCTGAAGCAATTATCTGGTTCATGATGCAGCAAAATTCTGAGAGGCTTTTGAAGTGGAAGTAGTGCCTTTTGCTGAAGCCATTTCAGTGTGCTGCAATTGGGACAACTATTTTTACTAAGACAAGACCAGATTTCCCAATGGCAAAATGGGTAAAGGTAACATATCTCCTATCCAAACTACTTCCTTTAAAAAAAGAAAAGGAGGAATTTGCACCATAGAACAGAAAACTATTAATTATTTATTTACTTATTTATTTGTTTGTTTGTTTTAGAGTATTTTACCCCACCTTTCTCCTTGGAAAAGGGCCCAAGGCAAAAAGAGTAATATTCCATGTAAAAGTTATGAGTTAATAAGTCAACAGGGCAACCACAGACAATTCTCTCTCTCTCTCTCTCTCTCTCTCTCTCTCTCTATCTATCTATCTATCTATCTATCTATCTATCTATCTACAGTATTTAGTTTTGAGTACTTTTTACCCCCTCATTCTCCTTGGAATTGGACACAAGGCAGAATACAGTAAGGAGAGACAATATGCAGTCCGTGACATGTGACAATTAAAACATATTCAGTTTGAGAAACGGTGAATTGAGGGGTGTATTGAGGGATTGTGGTAAATGTATGGGAAAATGTAAACCAACCCACAGGAAATCATCTGCAAATGAGCTCAATGATGTTGTGTTTGGACTGGAATTTTGTTGAAATCCAGTTTTTAGAAAAGTTACTTTTTTATTGCAACTTGTTCACTGTTATAACTTTGTGTTATACGCCACCCAGAATGAGCTTGGCAGCCCGATGGAGGGTATAACAATAAAATTAAGCAAATAATAAAATAAATAAATACTGTATACAAATAAAGTCACAAAATCCACTAGACAGAATGGACATGGGTCATGCTGCTTAGTGAAGATTCAGGAAACTGTAGTTGAAAAAAACTACTGTAGACTACTCTGCTTATTCTACAGCCAGAGCATGTAATGAGCTGTAATAAGCATGTAAAAAAAAGAATTTCACACAGACACCTGTAACTCTGATGCAAACACACAAAAAGTTGCACAGATCTATTACTCAGCTCAACTATGTGAAGTGCTTTAAACAATCCCAGGAAGTACTCCAGAAATGTAAGGTGTTATTATCTATAGTGGTGAATGACGCACACAAACCTCTTTCCCAAATTTATTATCTCTTCCTTAATCTCATTTAAGGCAGCGTAATGAACTTGTCAAGAATAATTCTACCTGTTGCTACAACACAAATGCAACCCCTTTTTTATTCTGGAAGATGGCGGGACTCATTTTCTCTAACTGAAATCAGACTACTATTGTAGAGGATCTGGTTTGTATATGTCGCATTAGTGCAAAATGACTCTAAATAGGAATGTGGTAGATAACAATTGCTTGCAGACTAATAGCATAGGGTCTAGCATCTATCTGGAAAAAAAGGCATGCCATTTCCTGGATTGTTACTGCATAATTTGCTTCAGCCTCTTGATTGATTTTCATAGCATAGTAAGGATGCTATAAAGATTTTGCTTTTTACTTACTTTAAGTAAACTATATGCAGCTACAGTCCAGCTACAATTTTGCACTCAGACAGCACTAACACTTCTCAGTGTGTAAAGAAACCTGACAGCAGGTAGAAATGTATCCCAATCTTGCTACTAATACAGGATTATTTGAGTACCATTTAATGTAAGATTGCATTATGTCCAGAACAGAACATTTTTTTTGCCTGCTGAGTCTTTGTTCAACTCAACTTACTTTGAGATGGGATGACCACAAACACATCAAGATTCAAATTTGTCTCTTGTATCCAAGAAGAGTCATTTCAGAATCAACCATATACTTATATCATCTTGATAGTCATATACCCTAGTACAGTGTGAGCTCGTAGGACATCTTACAGCTTGGAAATACAAATGGCATTATGTATGTATGTATTAGACATGGGCACGACCAGAAAAAATGAAGTTTCAAGTTTTCGTTTGTCAGAACGGGTCCGTTTCGGGTTGTTTCCGTTTGTCACAAAAAATTTCAAAAATTTGTCATTTCTGTTTGTCATTTGTCGTTTGTCGTTTCCACAGCGATTTAGTGCAATTTGACTTCCCAGAGCATAGGGGCGTCCCACAATCAGGGCCGGTGCTAGGTGTTTTTGCGCCCTAGGTGGCAGGCGGGGTGGGGGGCGGGCGAGCAGGCGGGCGGCAGCCGTGGGTGGGCGAGTGGGCAGGCAGCGGCGCAGGCTGCAGGTGGGCGAAGGCGCGGGCAGATGGGCGAGTGGGCAGTTAGGATATCACTTAGGATAGAGGTTCTGTTCTTGGCTTGCACCCCAAATGTGTGTGTATGCAAGCAAATTGAAGTTGGGAAAATAGAAAATAAATGGTAATATATAATATATTTTTAAAATAAATCCACACCTCCCACTCCCAGTTGAACCTCCCCATTTATCCAGTATCAGAAAAAAATCCTCACAAACTGCCAGAGAAGAAATAAAGAATAAACTGCTATTCCCTTCAGCAGACAAAGCTGCAGGGAATCAAAGAAATTATTTTCTAAATTCAATTCCCTCCCTGCCTGCCTAACTTAAATCCTAAAGCCTCCAGCCTCCCTCCTCAATCTCGATCAGATCACACCAGCACCAGCAGACAGCCCTCCTCACTCAACCACATCCATACACCCAACTGCGATTTCTGGAAGGAGTCTCAGCTTTTTATGCCCTCCGAGACATCCAGAAGTGTCAGTCAAAAACCTGGCGATGCCATTGGTGGAATGGTTCAAACAATTTGCATGGTCCCATCCCATGCCCAGCCCAAATGGGCAGGTCTAAAAAAATAAAAAATAAAATAAAATAAAATAAAATAAATATGACGTTTTATTGCTATAAAAAACCCACTGCTGCTACTATTAAAATTCAGGCATTTAAAATAAATAAATTTCACATGTTTCTGTGGTGATTTGGTGTGTTTTTTGACCACGTTTTCAAAAGAAAAAATGTGGTCGCCATTTTGGACCTCCCCCACCGCATGGCATGGCGAGACGATGAGGATGAGCCCCCCCCCAGCCTGGTGCAAGCAGCCCAGGACAGGAGAAGAGGGGGGAAAGGCTGGGGACCCCCCAGAAACCACCCCTCTGGTAGGTGGCAAAGCCTCAGGCAGGCATATTTCCGCCTGCTTTTTTGGCCGGGAGTCGGGTTTTTTTAAAAAAAAAAACTTTTAAAAACTTTTTCAGTGCTTCGCATTGCGCGATCGCCGCGATGCCACAAATGGAAATGAAAAACCCGACCAAATTTTTCTTTTTTCGGTTCGAGTTCAAGTTCTGACGGCTTAATTATCGTTACTGTTTCCGTTACGTAATGGAAACGATAACCAAAAATGGAAACGACAATTTCGCCGAGTCGTGCCCATGTCTAGTATGTATGTATGTATGTATGTATGTATGTATGTATGTATGTATGTATGTATGTATGTATGTATGAATAAATAAATAAATAAATAATGAATGAATGAATGAATGAATGAATGAATGAAAAGGCAGAGAGTGGAATGGATTTATATATACATATATACTGTATATGTGTGAGTGTGTGTATCTATATCTATATCTATATCTATATCTATATCTATATCTTTGTGTACACACACACACACACACAGACACACACACACACACACATGTTCCACTCCCTGCCTTTTTGGTGTGGGATTAGTTTCCAATGTTGTAACTGTTTGCTGCATCCTATATTTACCTTTTTAAAACCCATTTAATAAAATATAAAGATGGTGCTTTGACAAACCACAGCTGTTAATACCTCTTTAAGGTTGCTTTACCAGAAGGATAGCATATTGTCCCAACAATGGTAATCTATAGCACTTTACACTTTTGTACTCTTTCTCAAAACAGATATATTCAGAAACGCATATTCAACAACTATATTTACGGTATTCTTTTAGAAACTTATTCTGGCAGAATGCTAAAGGTTTACAGATTGATCTTAACATGTAGTCCAGTTATCATATTACATATAATTGTGAAACGTATCAATATTCCTCTAAACCATATTAATATTTTCATCTACACAAAATTGTATTATTATTATTTTCATATTTTCAAAAATCTATGTTTCATCTGTAAATGTACCTGTTTCTTCCAACTTAAAATGCATAGCAAGTTCCAATGGCAAAAAATTGTAAATCATTATTGAAATAATATACTGGAGTGTCGCTTCATTTAAGGAAGGAGAATTCTGAACGGATGTCGCATTGGACAAATGGTCAAACAGAAAGAATGTGGCAGGGAAATTTCAGTTAATATCAATCTGAGAAAATGCTTCATATAAATTTTCGAAAGTTGTTATATACACTCACTGTGACCCCATTACTTGTCAGAACATCTCTCCCCAATGTCAGCTGCCTGACACCAGGTTATTGCAGAGAAGCTCCTCCAGGTAGCTACCTTGAGGGGGGAGCATAAGTCCTACAGTATATGAGAAGTAAGGCCTTCCTCCTGGTGGCTCCATCATTGTGAAACCGCTTCCCAGAGAAGCTTCACATGGCCCTCTCCCTGTGGATATTTAAGAGGCAACTGGAATATGACTCTTCGGGGAAGCTTTGCTGTTCAACACTAGTTTTGTTGAGGTGATCTTACATCTCTGTTAATGCAATTTGTATCATTTTTTTATTTTATTTTTTGTTTTATGGAGTTTTATTATTGCTCTGTCGTCCTTTGCTTTTATGTGGTTAGAATATTTATCTGGTTATCATTACACTATCTTTGTTGTATATTCCACTGTCAACAACTCTGAGTAGTGCTGCAGCATTCATGGGAGTGGTACGTTAAATTTTAAAATAAATAAATGAATGAATGCATAGACCTTAATGACTTAAAACTGCCACTGTGTACACATATGCACACAGATACCCCATCTTGGCTTCTCAGATCCTCAGTGGGTGGATTGTCCAGGGAGAACTTGGGCTTTACTGAGGGTGAGTTTTTAGCTCTCCCCAGCTTCCTCCCTCGCTGCCAGCAGGTAATTTTACATTAGTTTCACTGTCAATTTCCCCTTTCCTACATTCAAATTTTGATTGATGTTTTAAACATTAAAAAGGTCAAATGGGATGTGAAAAATCTGTTATGGTGCTCTTCTCCAAGAGTGAGCAGTGATTTGCTCTGTAGTTGTCCCAGAATCAAATTAACACTCCTGATTTTGTCCATTCCTGCACACTTGTCTGAAGACAGTGCACCTGCTTGATTTAGGCTTTGTAGCTGCCTAGATGCCCTAAGCACATCCAATCTCACCTGATTTCGGAAGCTAAGCAGGGTCGGCCCTGGTTAGTACTTGGATGGGAGACCACCAGGAAATACCAGGTGCTGTAGGCGCCTGGAGTAGGAACTGGCAAACCACTCCAGTATTCCTGCCAAGAAAACTCCATGGACATGGAGTCATGAAGAGTACATCATGACTGTAACAATACAGCACACACACACACACACACACACACACACACACACACACACACACACACACACACACACACACACACACACACACACACACACGTCACCCTGGTGTCTGCATAATGTGAATGTGAAAGAGGCCCCAGATAACTTCCTGTTTTCCTAATACATCTCAAAGATTTATTCTTTCATCCATAGAACTGTGAGGTGTTTGGGTTGCCCAAAACTCATTCCAGCATGTGGTCCAAGCAGGCATCTCTCCAAGTAAGATTAAAAACAATGTTGTCAGTTTTCCTGCCGGCAATCTCTGATCTGTTCATATCAGCTGTTCTGATATATTCTTACACAGATTTATGAAAATGGTTTTGACCAGACTGCAATGCTTTTTATTGGTGACCTCAATGGAGAAAAATGGTTTCTTTTGAATTACTTGGTCCAGTCAAGCTACAGGCAGCCAAGCTTGAAGGGAAAGGGAAAAGTGTGTATTACTTGGCCCATATACCTGCACTGCAACTTCTAAATGGAGCACACGGTTAAATTGAATGTGATTTTACATTCTTTCAACAGTTATTTACTTCAATACTCATATAAACCTGGAAATTCATAACCTAGGGACTATTTATTTCCCATTTATTTCCACTGTAATAACAAGGCCTTGTAATGAACCATAGTGCAATTTTACAAATTGAGTATTGCATCTAATAGACATTTGATCTCAGGGAAAATGAAATTTAACTTGTATTCCATGGAGCTTGGAAAAGTTACTTTTCGAGGTGTTTACATCCATCTAGGGCAATATGCAAGCTAGGCATACTGATTGGGAGACTGAAAGGTGTATTCCAGAAGTTATTTCCCAGGTTTGATCTTAGATAGCACTATGTTCCTTCTTTGCTCATTTCTTTCTCACCTGTCTATTTTCATAGCTTGCTTTGTAACCAATATGGCTTTCCTTGTGGCACTGGGGTTAAACTGCAATAATGCAGTCAATACTCTGGGAGTTGTAGTTTCCCAAAATAACTGGTCCAAACTGCCACAATCTTTGCTATGTATAGAACCTTTTGATGGGGGTGGAAAACCCTGGGAGGGTTTTGATGGGAGGCTGAAAAACCCTGAACTACCCCAGATAGGATTCTGGAAGATGCAGCCAAAAAAATAGAAGCTGGCAGAGCAGCTTTGGTCACCTACACATGGGTCTCCCTTAGAAATGGGCACAGAACGATAAACAAAATACTGTTTTGTCATTTCATTACATGACAAATTACTTTATTACATAATGAAATGGTAAGGCATGTTTCATTATGAAACAGAACAAAACACCATTTTTCCTCTAGGAATAAAATAAAACGGAACCAAAATGGCAGGGGACCTTCTTTGGACTCTTCCCCGTAAACCTCCAAAATTTGGAGAAGTTTGGGTTTCAGGGTGCTCAGTTATTAAACTCCAAAGAAGGTCCCCCTAGGAAAAAATCATTTCTAATTAAGTCAGAAGCCGCTAATCATTCGCCCACAGGGGGCTATTATCAGCTTAGTTCCAAACTTCTGTCTCACTTAGGATGATTTTTCCTAGGGAAACCTACTTTGGAGTTTAATAACTCAGCCCTCTGAAATCCAATCCTCTCCAAATTTGGGGGAGCTTACAGGGAAGAGCTTGAGAAAGCTACCCTGCCATTTCCATGCTGAAACATGCCTGTGATCCATATTTTCAAGTACATCATATTTTGTTATGTTTATGTACTCGAAAATAGTGATCACATACACGTTTTGACAGCAAAATCGCAGGGGAATTCTTTGGACTCTTCCCTATAAGCCTCCGAAATTTGAAGTGGTTTGGGGTTCAGGGGGCTGAGTTATTAAACTCCAAAAGGGGTCACTCTAGGAGAAATCATTCTAAGTGAATCAGAAGTTCAGAACTAAGCTGATAATAGCCTCCCCACTCCCTGTGGGCAAGCTAGGCTTCCAATTCAATTAGAAATGATTTTTCTAGGGGGATCCCCTTTGGAGTTTAATAACTCAGGTCCCTGAACCCCAAACCTCTCCAGATTTTGAGGACTTATAGGAAGAGTCCAAAGAAGCTCTCCTGCCATATTGGTGCCTCTAGGACCCAGAGGAGCCCAGTGTTTCATTTCAATTTGTTTCATTTTGTTACTAAACTACTTTAAAATTTTGTTAGTAATAAAAAGAAACAAAACTACTAAAGAAACAAAACGAAATGCTATACCTCTGTTTCATGCCCATCTCTAGTCTCCATTCTCATCATTCACTTTTCAAAAAGAGAGAAGCTACCCCAGAGCTATCTAAGACTGTCAAGTCTCCATTAGACTGCAAGGATTTATGAAATGCATAGTCTCACTGTCCGTTGGGCTCTGTAGAGGGTGTCTTGCCATTCCCAGACAAAATTGAAGTGGTTTCTTTCTTCGTGAAAGGCAGCTCATGGCAAGAGTCCCACATGTAAGTCATGAAAGCTGCTGTGTAGATACTGCTGGTTTGGGTTCCATCTCCCAAAATTCTGCCTATGGGAATTTTGGGTGAATTCTGGGAGTTGCAATCCCCAAATCCCCAAATCCCACATATACTTTTTACTGCTTTGATTTTTGTTTTTTCTCTCTATTTTGTAATACATCGTAGCAAGGGCAAATGGAGAATTGCCATCCACTGCCCTCCATTATTTTTTTTACTTCAAGAGTTGATGCTTAGTTGTGCCACATCCCATCACCACCATAACACAGAATATTCAGACAGATAGACAGACAGACAGACATAAACACACACACACACACACCCAACCCTGAAGAGTAAAGGTTAAAAGATTAATGATGTTGAAGTGTGCATTATTTGCAGGATTTGTAAAAACGCATCCCTTCCATAAAGAGTAAATACAGTATTATAATTGAACAAATATGCAAAATCCTGAACTGTGAGTTGGAGCATCCAAGGTGTCACTCCAGTCTTTCAAGTACAACACAATGTGTCAACTGACAAGTGGTTAAAACCCTTTCCAGTTTCCATCAGTGAATTAGGCATCATTATTTCAGCCCAGACCAGCTTTTTTTTCACGTGAGAGAAAGGCACTTTCCCTGGTTCAAACATTTGTTCTGTCCACAGTCCTGGAAGGTTCCTCCTAGTCAACAAAATGGACGCAAACCACACTCTTGGCAATGTCAGTTGTCAGCAGGTGGACCTATTTCATTATCTTTCATCCTTTTCTGAAATTGTGCTATTGAGTTCTGCACTCTTGCACCTCTGGTCAAACCTATCCTAGACACGACTATCTGTAAAAGTCATTGCTCCATAATGATCTAGCTAAAGTTAACTACAAATTCAAAACAGTCATGTTGGGCTGTTTAACAGGGCCAGTGGAGATTTTATTCATAAGAATAATTTAAGCTAATAGCATTCTGTGTTCCACTTACCCATTGCCCTGTGGGTAAAATGAGCTACTGGCAGAAGGTTTAATGAAGCTGCTCTCTTCCCAGGGCTGTGCACTCAGCAGAATGTGCAGAAAGTCTTACTCGGATTTGGGACGTGGCAAAAGGGCTTTTCAGATATCTTTCAGATTCATGAAAAACAATGACTGGAGACCTCAAAAGTCCCCAGCTTGCCACTAAACCCCAAACAAAAAGATTATAAGATAG
Source organism: Phrynocephalus forsythii (assembly GCA_029282475.1). Taxonomy (NCBI): domain Eukaryota; kingdom Metazoa; phylum Chordata; class Lepidosauria; order Squamata; family Agamidae; genus Phrynocephalus; species Phrynocephalus forsythii. The sequence goes on along the minus strand of JAPFRF010000008.1, from coordinate 75,914,386 downwards.
TTTATATGTTGCTTCCTTTCCATGGTTTGAAAATGTTTTCCACTCCCTATGTATGTCAGTCAAGAGCATGCAAACGGTCACAAGATTAATTTCCAAAATGAGTCATCCTTTGGCTTCTCAAATAAAAAATGCCCAGTTTTTCTAAACATGCAACTGGGTTTATAACTTTAAGTGGTGTGGTTGGAACTGGGCAGCTGTTGCCACAATTTCCAGAAGGAAAGGTCATGTCAACAAGAAGCTCTGTTTTATCATCATTTACCTCTCAAACCACCCCAGGTAGTCTGGGGAATACATGATCAAAGTGCCAAGATTCTCAATATTAAAATAGAATTTTCAAGGCAGACAAGATATGGATTGGATCCCAAATTCAGCATATATATATACATAATACATAGTCTAGTGCCTCTAAACTATTAGCCTACATAACTCTGATCATTGCAACTGATATATTCACTGATTCGTTATTATTATAGATTATCAAGAGACAGTGGGAAAAGAACAATAAAATAAAGATTTTGTTCCTTACTCTCACTTTTCCCAAGCATTACAGTTTCCCAGTTTTCTGATACCCATCCAAATGCCTAATAATACCTGAGGTGATAGTCCTGGTTAATTATTATTTTGCACATCTTCATGAAGGTGGCTCAATTTTTCAGACTCCTTGTCAAGATATCTATGCCCTCAAAAAACAGGCACCTCTTGGAGAATTGAGCACTCTTAAAAATCCCAATACAATTGCAATGAAAAGGTGCCAGAGACCTCATCTATTGGGCTCCAGAAAACGTCAAAAATCAAATTGTACAGAGATGCAGTTCCAAAAGGGAAACAAACTGCCTCACAGGTATCCCCAAATGAATGATAGATTTGGCTGCTAATCAAACAGGTGACAAGCTGCACTTTGAGTTCACCTTTGTTATAATCGTTCACTCACTGAGTAGCAATAATTACATTCTTTCCCCATGTTGACATCATTCTTAATTATAAACTATAGGCTTCTTTTTTCATATATTTCTGCACCTGCATCTCCAAAATAAATTAACATTCTCAGTGCACCACACTGCCTACCATACATGGATGTAAACAATTATTTAAGAGAGATCATCCATATTATTCAGCAACTGGTCAGAAGCTTTCTAATTAAGACTGAATGGTGCTGACCTTTCAGTATTTTACCATAAGGTGCCAGGAGGTATGGCAATGAACACGTACCACACATTATCTTATGCTCAGCTATAGTTTTTGATGAACTACATAGGTTCTGTCATAATATATTGGAAAGCTTTGACGAAGCAGTACTGTGAATCTGTGTGGTCCACATTTTGAAGTGAGATGATCTCATCAGGACTCCATAGATTAATGTGAAAATCGAATACAGTTGTACTTTCAGATTTACTCCCCCTCTATTTTGTAGCACTCTTCTGAATTTAGAATTTTGCCAACAAGCGTATAAATATAAAAAAAGGTTTTGAAAAAAGTACTCTGAAATAGAGATGGGCACGAACAAAAAAAAATGGCATTTTGTTTGTCATTTGTCGTTTGGAGGGTCCGTTTCGGTTCATTTCCATTTTTTGTGAATTTTTGCAAAAATTCATTTTCATTTTCGTTCATTTTGTTGCCATTTTGTTACCATTTATTTCAATTTTTTGTGATTTTTTTTAGGATTTTAAGCAATTCACTCATATTGCAGTAACGGAAACAAAACGCATGACAAAATTTCCGGTGTTTCTGTTTGTTTCATTTCATTTTAGAGACAAAATTCTTTTGTCATTTCGTTATGTAACAAAATGAAAAAACAAAAATGGAAATGAAAAATTGTTCGTTTTGTGCCCATCTCTACTCTGAAATATTAGCTTTTAGAGTGTCTTGCAGAACACTCATAGACCAAGGTTTTACTGTATCCTATTTCTAGACCATGGATAAGTGAAATCTCTAGTTTTGTATCCATAGATACCAGGGTCCTGTTAAATTGTCACCAGCTGCTGCTGAGTGTCCTTTTTTTCACCAACTACTTCCATCAGCCCCAACAAGCAAGCAAATCTGCTTGTCTTTTTTTCTCTCCATGCCCAATATTTCCCGGAGGTGGAGAGAACCAGCAGTTAAGAAAATGGGAAATGGGTGGGGAGAAACCAAGAGACTATTGTCAGTGGGACCCTGCAGAGACATGAACTCTGAGCAGAGAGCCATCCATTTGTTGCCTGTTATGTCATCTCTACAAATACCAACTCTACAAATACCAAATTCCAAATGGATTTTAAAAACACAGACACACACACACAAAGTGAAAAATGTCAATGTACACAATGCTATGCATAAACATTTGTAAAACTAACTCAGACTGGGAATGGTCTAATCCAGCCATTCATAATTACATTCACTTGCCACTGATCTAGAGCTGCAGAAGAGACTGCTGTTCATGCCTTTCAGATAGGATTATGCTCATAGGCTTTCTCTTCCCCTAGAGGAGATACAGTAGAACACTGTGGATGCATTGGCAATTTCCTCTGCTGGTCCATGCCTGAAGGCTGTCACTTGTGTGCATTTGTCCAATAATAACCAGATATGTGTTCTGCTTCTATTCTGCCCCATACCACTTTAAGTAGTCTCTGGGGGGTTTACAGTTTTTAATTACAGTGTGCAGGCTACACATTGCCCCCACAGCAAGCTGGGTACTCATTTTACTGACCTTGGAAGGATGGAAGGATGAGTCAACCATGAGCCTGCTACCTGGGATTGAACCTCAGGTCATGAGCACAGTTTTACCTGCAGTACAGGCATTTAACCACTGTGCCACAAGGTAATCTCCCCCAGTCCTGCTCAGATCTCCTTTTGGAACTGTCTTCACAGACTTGATCCAACAGATCAAACAAGGAGGCATGGTGTTATACTGATCCATCAAACCAGTTGAACCACCATCTCTCCAATATGTTCTTATCTTTCACCAGCATAATGGGAATTACACCCTATCCTATAGATTGCCCATCTATTGCATCATCAGTACGGAACTGGGCTCTATGGCTAACCAAAGATTTGTTTTAAATTGATTATTCCAATTAATTTGTTACATTTTTAATTTAAAGTAGGATATCCACTTCCACTTCTATTGTCTTAAAGCTATTCCAGCTTTTCATTTCTGTTTTTAAACTTAACAGAATATAGCAGCACCAATTTGTAGTAAGGGAACTTTCTGACCGATCCACTTAGATGAAAATCTAAAACAACAAGCATATATCTTTCTTAGATGTATAAGAAATATCTAAATCATACCTTTCAATAGAAAGGAGGGAGAAAGAAGAAGTTCAACATATGGTGTTCCCAGAGTAATATGTCTGGTAATTTAATGTGGCGAGCAACAGTTTTCAAAGAACGCACACTAGCAAATATCTCTTTCTGCAACCCTTGAAAGAGTCAAAAGTGAAAACCTTTTCAATTTTTACAACCATGTCTCTGTGGTGGGCTAAGTCATTTTGCAGACTTCAGAGGCAATTTGTCTGGGATCGAGCTATTTCCCCAAGCATCCTGAAAAATCAACATTTCTTTATGTTCCGAAGGCTCACAAACAAAATGAACAAAAGGTAACCCAAAAGAAAACCTGTTGCTAAATGTTAAGCAAAATCCAATTCAGACTTTAGGAAATAGAATTCGAAGCAATCTTCCTTGTACAGTTCAGAGGGTCTGTGCTTGTATCCATTTTCCACTTGCAAGGATTTGCCTCTTTGCTTCTCTCCCTATATTTTTTCAATTTGTGCATCAGTAAGCAGCACTGCCTAGATGCCCTAAGCAAAGCCAATCTCACCTGATTTCAGAAGCTAAGCAGGGTCAACCCTGGCTAGTACTTGGATGGGAGACCACCAGGGAATGCCAGATGCTGTAGGCGCCTGGAGTAGGAACTGGCAAACCACTCCAGTATTCCTCCCAAGAAAACTCCGTGGACATGGGGTCATGAAGAGTCAGTCAAGACTGTAACGATGCAACACACACACACACACACACACACACACACACACACACACACACACACACACACACACACACACACACACACACACACACACACCTACACAAGCAGCAGAACGGTGCATTAACTTTGGTGGTCTTTATCCACCACTTCTTTCCCCTCCTTCTCTTCTTCTCACTCCCCCCCATACAACCATCGGCTCAATTATCCTGCTGACAATCAATAATCATCTTCCCCCCTTTGCTGCCTTCTGTGTATCATTAAAAATGAGTACACATGATGACCCAAAAGTGTGCTTTAAAGTTTCAGAGTGAATTTGTAGCACTTGATCAGTGGTTTGTGGTTCTACATTGGTTTAGATTTCTGTACCTCTTTCATCCTGAGGAACTGATGGTGTGGAGCGATACAAGTGTGCAATACAAAATAATTGCAACAAACAGTCCATCAGTATATTTATTTGGTTTGATTTATATCCAAATTTTCTTCCAAAACTCAGGCACTGTTACCAATAAAATGATTTGGGATACCACCACATCACAATCATTCAAACACTGAAATCTGCTCTAGGTAAAGGTTATGAACTTACTGGGCATCCTTTGTTGTGGGTGAAGTGGCCATCATACAAGTGATGCAGTGCCATCCCATTGAATGGCTTTGGCCCGTAGGTGGGGAATGGGGAAGAGCCCTTCACAGCTTAGAACAGAGCTGGTGCTTATTTATTATTTATTATTATTTATTATTTATTAGTTTCATTTCTATACCACCCATCTTCCAACAGGAACTCTGGGCGGTTTACAAACAAGTTAAAAACAACCATATGAATTAAAAAAAAATATGAGCAAAAAGAGGGAGAAAACCCTCTGCAAAAATGCAGCAGGAGGCAGGAGGAAGGGGAAAAAAGTGAAGTAACTTAAATTAAAGGTCACCATATGCCTCCCTAATTTCAAAGCCTTTTTGAAGGCGGGCAGGGACTGTGCAAGGCGCCGCTCACTCGGAAGATGGTTCCACAAAGAGGGGCCCACAACAGAGAAGGCGCAGTTGCACGTGACCAACCTCCATGCCTCCCTGGGAATGGCCACCCTGAGTGAGCGCGCCTGTGACATTCCAGTGGGCCTGGCCTCAGTTGAGCTCTGAGAGATACACTCCGACAGGTATTCAGGACCCAAGCCATGGAGGGTTTTGAAAACCAAAACCAGGACCTTGAACCTTATCCGGAGGGCCATGGGCAGCCAATGCAGGCATGCCAGAACTGGGGTGACGTGATCGTATCTATGAGCACCCACCACCAGTCTGGCTGCCACATTCTGCACCCATTGGAGTCTCCAGACAAGGGTCAAGGGCAACCCCACATAAAGTGTGTTGCAGTCATCAATCCTCTAAATCATGAGGACCTGCACAACTGTCCTCAGGGAGGACTCATCAAGGTACGGACGGATCTGGGCAATCCTGCGGAGGTGGAAAAAAGCGGCCCTGGAGATGGCCATCACCTGGGCTTCCAGGGAGAGGGCTGAGTCCAGGACCACAACCAGATTCCTGGCCCTGTCTGTAGGCTGGAGGGAGACTCCCCCCAGACTAGGGAGGGGGCCATTGTACCTGGATGAGGGTGCCCCAAAAAACAGAACCTCAGTCTTCTCAGGGTTCAGTTTGAGCCTGTTAGTCCTGGCATAGATCAAGGGAGCGTACTGCCTCCACTGCAGAGGTAGAAAAGGAGAGATAGAGCTGCATATCATCAGCGTACTGGTGACAACAAACTCAAAATCTCCTGATGACCTCAGCCAGCAGCCTCATATAGATGTTAAACAGCATGGGAGAGATTTCCAACCCCTGGGGCACCCCACAAGGGAGCGTCCATGGAGTCAACAGCTCATCCCCCAGCTGAACCTGCTGGGACCGACCATCGAGGAAGGATTGGAGCCAGCACAAGGCTGAGCCCCCGATTCCAGCCTCAGTGAGCCAATCCAGCAAGATGCCATGGTCGACGGTATCAAAGGACGCAGACAAATCAAGGAGGATCAACAGGGAAGAGCATCCCCTATTGGCCTCCCTGAGGAGGTCATCCTGCAGAATGACCAGGGCAGTCTTGGTCCTATGAAACGGCCTGAACCCGGACTGGAATGGATCCAGGATATGATTTTCCTCCAGGTACGACTGAAGCCAGATGGTGGCCGCCCTCTCAACAACCTTGCCCAGGAAGGGAACAATGGTGATCGGGCGATAGTTGGCCAAATTGTCTGATGCCAAGCTGGGCTTCTTTAAGGTGGGCTTCACCACCGTCTCCTTCAGGAGAGGAGAAAGAATTCCTTCCCTGAAGAAAACAGTGGCAATGGAAGAAGCCCACTCCGGCATGCTCCCTTTGGCAGATTTAGTAAGCCAAGCTGGGCAAGGGTCAAAAGGGGAAGCCACCAGGCCCTGGAGGCCTCCACTGATGACACAGGCCCAAATTCAACCAGCCAGGGAGACCGAGGAGGTGAGGCCCCGAGATAAAAGAGGAGGGATTAGGGCAACTGGAGTCCAGATCGGAACAGATGGCCTCAATTTTAGATCTAAAATAGGCTTCAAATTGCTCACTAGTGAACTCACTAGGAGGAGGCCCGGGCTGACCAGGATTGGACAGGTCTTGAACCACCCAGAACAACTCTGCCTGGCAGTTTGAGGCCTCACCAATTCTCAGGGAGGTGTGAGCTGTTCTTGCATCCCTGATCGCGTAAACGTAATGGCTGGTCAGCTGCTTAAGCACAGCCTTAGTCACTGCCATCCAATCCTTTCTCCATCTGCACTCAAGCTTCCTGCGTTGTTGTTTCATCGCCCGCAACTCAGCCGTAAACCATGGTGAGGAGCGAGCTCCACAGCAGAGGGCAATCCAGTCGACTGCTCCGGTAGCACCCTCATACCACCTATCCACCAAGGCTTCAACCGGAACATCAGCCAGTCCACCAGAGAGCTCCCTGAAGGCCTCCATGAACCTGGCAGGGTCCAGGAGCCTATGGGGGTGGGCCCAAACAAGGGGCTGTTCCTCTCCGCGGGGAGGGGTGGTGATCAGCAGGGAAAATTTTAGCAGGTGAAGATCTGACCATGACCCAGGTTGGGGTACAATGTCCCCAACCCTCAGATGAAAATCTGATGACATGGAGGGAAAAAATCAATTCCAGGGTATGGCCTGCACTATGGGTGGGGCAAACAACATGCTGAGATAGGTTCGTGGAGGACATGGACTCCATGAATTCCAGAGCAGCTCCTGAGAGTTCTGCCTCGGCATGTATGTTGACGTCCCCAGCCACCAAGAGGCGGGGGGACCTCAACAGGGCAGCCGAGATGAACTCCGCAATCTCTTGAAAGAATTGGGCTGGGTTGCGGGGAGCACAGTACACCAGCACAATACCAAACCTATCTCGCTGACCCACCGATAAGTGAAGGCATTCCAACCCAGGACACACCAGTGCCACAGATCTGCTAATGAAAAGGGATTCCCTGTAGACGATGGCCACCCCATCCCCCCCAACCCTCTGACCTGCCCACCCACTGGACCTGGAACCCAGGAGGGCACAGAAGGGAGAGGGAAGCCCCTCCCTCCTCACCCACCCTGGTCTCAGTTATGCATGCCAGGTCAGCTCCCTCATCCATGATGGCATCATGGAGAATAGGGATCTTATTATGAACCGACCGGCCTCCCCCCCTCTCCCCTCCCAATACAGGGCTGTACATAGTGAATGTAAATGTGGGGACATAGGTTGATGGTCAAGTATTCATTTGGATCTGTTTCTTACATATTTCTTGGCACAACTTTTCTTTGGTGGTGTGGTCATTGCAATGGATCAACAGGCCACTGTCAACAGGCCATGGACGAGTCCTGCAGCCTCTGGGTATTAAGGGATCTCCTTAATGGGAGCTGGGGGGAACAGGGTGGTTTGGCCTAACTCAGGGGGTAGAGGTCTGCTACTGCCACCAGGTGGCAAGGAGACACAGAGTTACATATGCCAACATGGCTTCCTTGACCTGTCATCCCACATGGATTGTCCTCAGTGAGTCCTGGCAGCATCAAGAAAAACCCAGGTCTCTTGATGTACTGGATCTATCCCAATGCTGCACCAGCACCTTCTGCTATAACCAATAAAGTTGTGTCCTTTTTCTTCCAGAACTGTGTCTGTATGTTTTCTTGTGTAATAGGTGGGGGACTGGGCTGCTCAACTATAGGCCAGCAACAGCTAGATGAATTCCCTTTTCCTGTATCAGGCCATTTTAATCTCATTTAGATGTTGTTCCATTGATCCAAACAGCAACACTATAAATGAGATGAGAAGGGATTTTCCCATTAAAAACCATAATAGGTTCTGAGACACATGAACCACCTTTTACATAGAAGAAATGCATTAAGGCAGACTAGTTCACTAAAGCTTTGTGAATTGTTTAAGAGCTATGCGTACAGCGTAATATGTAGTTGAGGAATGCCATCCTCAAATAGGAGAAACCTTTGACCAGTGTTGCTGTGTGGTCCAAGAATCAATTTCTTTCTCTGACACCAATATCTTTGATTTTTTTCATACTTCTGGCTTCTGATTTACGTCTTTAGGTTGGTCTTTGGCTTCCCACTATATCTACAAAACTACAACTTCCTTCTTCAAGAGCTACTTCCATCTGTCTCCAGCCTATCTGTATGTTTTAGGATCATACTAGGGCAGAGACTTCATGATATCTCATGCCATGCACATGTGACCTGCGTGGTGGCTCAGTGGACTAAGGCTCCGAAAACTGCTGACTTCAAAGTCAGCAGCTCGGCGGTTCGAATCCCAGGTGCCATGCAGTGGAGCGAGCTCCCGCTGTTCACCCCAGCTCCTGCCAACCTAGCAGTTCGAAAGCATGTAAAATGCAAGTAGATAAATAGGTACCGCCGTAAATGGCGGGAAGGTAAAAACAGTGTTTCCTTGCAGCCATGCCGGCCATATGGCCATGGACTTGCACAACAGTGGCTCTTCCGGCTTGAAAATGGAGATGAGCACCGCCCCTAGAGCTGGACATGACTAGCATGCATGTGTGGGGGGAACCTTTACTAGGCTGATTTGCCCGGATTGGAGAATGCAGTCATGGGAAACTATAATTTTTTCTGAAAGAAATCATTGTGACTCAGCACATGATTGTTCTGATGTGTAACATGTATTGTGGACAAGAAGCTACCATTAGAAAAGAATATGGAAAGACAGAATGGTTTCCTATAAGAAAGGTGTCAGACAAGGGTGCATTTTATTCTCTTAGCTGTTCAGTTTATATGCAGAACATATATGGAAAGCCAGATTAGATTCAGATAAAGAAGGAATGAAAATTGGGGAAATAAACATCAATAGTTTAAAATACGCAGATGACACCATCATACTGTCATAAAGCAGCAATGACTTCAAATTCTTTTTACTGCAAGTGAAAGAAGAAAGTGACAAAGCAGGGTTGTAGCTGAATGTTAAGACAAAATCCTGGCCACATGTATTTCTGATCACCATGTATGTTTGTGAAACCTAGACAATTAAGAAGGCTGACATGGAAAAAATAATTTGTTTTAAATGATTGATGCTGCAGGAGAACTTCGTGGATACCCTGGATGGCCAGAAAGACTTAACAAGTGGGTCCTGATCAAATCAAGCCTGAACTATCTCTGGAGGCAAACATGTAGAAACTGAGGCAGTCCTACTTTGGACACATCATGAGAAGGCAGGATTCTCTAGAGAAGACAATAATGCTGAGAAAGATTTAAGGCATCAGACAAAGAGGAAGACCAAATATGAGATAGAATGATTCCCCGAAGGAGCCACAAGCATGAGTTTACATGGGCCAAGCAAGAATGTTGAGGATAGAACATTTTGGAGAATGCTCACTCATAGGGTTGTCCTATGACAGTGGTGGTGAACCTTCAGCACTCCAGATGTTTTGGACCACAGCTCCCAGATTCCCAAGCCTGTATTGCCAATGACAAAGAACTGTGGGAGTTGTGGTCCAAAACATCTTGAGTGCTGAAGGTTTGCCACCACCGCCTTATGGTGCAATATCATCTGCAATATCATAAATTATTGACTTGACTTGACAGCCCGTAAACCCAACAAACTTCAAGCTATTGTTGTCTTATAGTAATTATAGTAATTATAGTAATTATAAGGCTGGCAAAGTCTTTGAGATAGTTTAGACCCAAGCCATTTTGAGCTTTATAAGTTAGAACCAGCACTTTGAAATGTTTCCAGAAATGGATTTGCAGCCAGTGGAAATGCTGTAACAGATGGGTTATGTGATCCCTGTTACCAGCCCCAGTTAGCAATCTAGCTGACCCATTGAAATTTCCTGAAACATTCCAGGGGCAGCCCCATATAGAACATTACAGTAATATTTTGCATATGCATAATGATGCAAAACTCTATTCTATGTCTATTCTATTCATGGTAATCAGATGCAACTATTTCATGGTCAGATCAGACATTTATTATTATTATTATTATTATTATTATTATTATTATTATTATTATTATTATTATTATTATTATTATTATTATTATTATTATTATTCATCTGGATAATAATAATAATAATAATAATAATAATAATAATAATAATAATAATAATAATAATAATAATAATAATAATAATAATAATAATAATAAGAGTGCTTGTCTGTCTTGGAGGAGCTTGATAATGAACCAACACTAAAAGAACTAAATGTGGCTCTGGATTCACTTGCCTCTGGCAAGGCACCTGGGAAAGATAACATCCCTGCTGAAGTTCTGAAGTGCTGCAAAGAGATCATTGCCACTGAACTGTACGAAATCCTCTGCCTTTGCTGGAGCGAAGGGGGAGTACCACAGGATATGAAGGACGCTAATATTGTTATGCTTTATAAGAACAAAGGTGACAGGAGCGACTGTAACAACTATCGCGGTATCTCTCTTCTTAGTATTGTCGGGAAGCTGTTTGCACGTGTTATATATACTGAAGAGGCTCCAGATACTTGCAGAGAGTGTCTACCCAGAATCACAGTGTGGCTTTCGAACCAACAGGTCCACTACTGATATGGTATTTTTCCTCAGACAGTTGCAGGAGAAATGCAGGGAACAAGGACAGCCACTGTTTGTAGCCTTCATAGATCTTACGAAGGCATTTGATATGGTTAGTAGGGACGGACTCTTTAAAATACTGCTCTGGGTTGGATGCCCACCCAAGCTCCTTAACATCATTAGGTCTTTTCATGAGGATATGAAGGACAATGTAATTTTTGATGGCCTAGTGTCAGATCCCTTTGACATCCGAAGCGGAGTGAAGCAGGGCTGTGTCCTTGCGCCAACCTTGTTTGGAATCTTCTTTGCTATCATGCTGAAGTATGCTTTTGGAACTTCAACAGAGGGTATCTGTCTCTGGACCAGATCAGATGGAAAACTCTTCAATCTCTCTAGATTGAAAGCAAAGTCTAAGGTACAGGTGAAATGTTTGCAGGATCTCCTCTTCGCTAATGACGCCGCCATTACTGCTCACTCTGCCGAAGATCTCCAACAACTCATAGATCATTTTAGTAAAGCTTGCAAAGATTTTGGGCTAGAAATCAGCCTGAAAAAACACAAATAATGGGCCAGAATGTGGACACTCCTCCTCGCATTACAATTTCTGAAAAAGAACTGAAAGTTGTCCATGACTTTGTGTATCTTGGCTCAACTATCTCAGATACACTCTCAGTAGAGTCAGAGCTGAATAAACGTATAGGTAAAGCAGCTACTACGTTTTCCAGACTAACAAAGAGAGTATGGCTCAATAAAAAGCTGACAGAACATACAAAGATACAGGTCTATAAAGCTTGTGTACTGAGCACACTTTTGTATTGCAGCGAGTCTTGGACCATCCATGCCCGACAGGAAAGAAAGCTTAATACCTTCCATATGCGCTGTCTTAGGCGAATATTCAACATTACCTGGCAAGACAAAGTTCTAAATAGCATAGTCCTGAATTGAGCTGGAATCCCTAGCATGTACACTTTATTGAAACAGTGACGCCTACGCTGGCTTGGACACATTGTGAGAATGGATGGCAGCTGGATGCCAAAAGATCTTCTATACGGAGAACTAGTGCAGGGAAAGCACCCCAGAGGGAGACCAGAGCTGCGGCATAAGATATTTGTATCCCGCTTATCTCCACAATGGGACTCTAAAGGATATCTGGATATCTGAGGGACCTGAAGGCCTTGGGAATGGACCTCAACAGATGGGAAACCCTGACCTCCGATTGCGCTGTCTGGAGGCAAGAGATACAGCATGGTCTACATAAATTCGAAGAGGCATTTGTCCAACAGGCAGAGGAAAAGAGGCAGGCACGAAAAGAACAAAACTCGAGGACCGGGCAAGAAACAGAATACATCTGTCCCCAGTGCAGTAGAGACTGCCATTCCCGAATTGGTCTATTTAGTCACACTATGTGTTGTTCTTAGGATCTCTACTCCAGGCATGATACCATAGTCTTTCGAGACTGAAGGATGCCAATGATGCCAATGAATAATAATAATAATAATAATAATAATAATAATAATAATAATAATAATAATAATAATAATAATAATAATAATAATAATAATAATGCCTTATATCCAGATGATATTCATTTCAATATGTAGGGCTATTTTTTTCTTGTATAGGTATGTATTTAACTAATAACAAGAGATTTTGAGAAAGAGAAAACCACTTTTGCTTATAGAATCATAGAATCACAGAGTTGGAAGAGACCTCAAGGGCCATCCAGTCCAACCCCCTGCCATGCAGGAACCCCAATAAAGTACTCCCAACAGATGGCCATCCAGCCTCTGCTTAAAAACCTCCAAAGAAGGAAACTCCACCACCCTCCATGACAGCATATTCCACTGCTGAACAGCTCTGTCAGGAAGGTCTTCTGAATGTTCAAACTGAATCTCTTTTCCTGTAGTTTGAAACCATTGCTTCAAGTCCTAATTTCTGATACCATAGAAAACGAGCCAGACCCCTCTTTGATATGATATCTTTTCAGATATTTAAACATGGCTATCATATCCCCTCTCAACCTTCTTTTTGTAAGACTAAACATTCCCAGCTTCCTAAGCCGCTCCTTGTAAGACATATGTACCAGACCTTTAACCATCCTGGTGGCCCTTCTCTGGACCCAATCGAGTTTGTCAACATCCTTTTTAAATTGAGGAGTTCAGAACTGGACACAGTACTCCAGGTGGTGTCTGACCAGAGGAGAATAGAGTGGTACTATCACCTTCCTTGTCCTAGAAACAATGCATCTGTTGATGCAACCAAGAATCACATTGGCTTTCTTGGCCACTGCCTCTCACTGCTGACTCATGTTCAATTTGTGGTCCACCAAGATTCGCAGATCCTTTTCATAAGTGTTATACTCCAGCCACATGTCTCTCATCCTATATCTATGCAATTCGTTTTTTCTGCCTAGATGCAGGATCCTACATTTCTCTCTGCTGAAACTCATTCTATTTGCTTTGGCCCAGCACTCTATTCTGTCAAGGTCATTTTCTGCTAGGGTGTCCCATCAAACTTAATATTTATATATATTTTTAAAAAATACTCTCCTGATACTTATTTAAATTGGCATGAAACTTGAGTAAAACAAATTCTGAAACTTTTCAGCAAGATTCTTAGGAGTCCTGCTGCTTCAATCAAACACTAAGACTGAAATAGAAAGAAATTGTATTCTGAATTCCAGATTGTAAACTCAATATAAAATTAAAAGGACAGATTTTGAATGGCTCTTTCTGATCACTGACCCACACATACACACAATTAAGATGAATCCTTTTTCAAAAACAACTACAAGAACAAAAACTTAACTTTGCTAAAAAAGAAATATATTTTTGTCTGGCATTAATACCCAGCTAGTTCTATATGTTATCTATATTTTTCTTGTTGACATTCCACCAATTCAGAGCTGAAAATCTATCCCACATTTTTCCCTCTCTAGGTCATAAATCATAAAAAGGTTATATTTTATGAAAGCTGAAGCTGAGAAGTAAACAGCATATTTGTATCAAAAGAGTTTCATCTATTAAACAGCAATGACAGGGCCCTCTGGGCCAAAATCTAGTTTTCTTACTTAAAAAGCTTAGTTCTTTTGTAGACTCCTGCAGGGACCTATAACAGTTGGAATTGGGTTTTTTTATGCCTCTGAGGCCTCCAAATGAATGTTACAGTTTTCCATTATTTTCTTTTTCTTCTGAGAAAACTAGGCGACCGACTTATTGCCTAAAACCTACACCCTGAGATTGTTCTGTTGTAAAAAATCTGTCTTCTACATTAAGTCCAGCATTTGCCAGCATCTTCCGAATTTCCTTTACTTCTGTGTGCTGGAGTATCAATCTAAAGAAGAGAAACACCAGGCCAAAAATTAGAAGTGACATTCATACCATTTAATACTGTATGTCCATCTGCAGATTTTCTGTAAATACCTTAATTATTCCCTAGATTTTACTTCTTAAAGGAATGCTGGGATGCTTCCCTGGAATGTGGTGCAGTGGTTAAATGCCTGTACTGCAGGTAAAACTGTGCTCACGACCTGGGGTTCAATCCCAGGTAGCAGGCTCAAGGTTCACTCAGCCTTCCATCCTTCCAAGGTCGGTAAAATGAGACTATTTGAAGTAGTATGAGGCACTATATAAGCAGAACACTTTGCTTTGCTTTTAAAAGAGATAGATAGTATATGGACAAGGTGATTATATTGGAGAGAAGATATTATCTTATAATACAGCAATATATATATTCACATGCATCCCCCATTATCTAGACAACTCACTGGAGCAGCTGTTGCAAATGTGTTGACTGTGTAATCCTAACTAAAGATGGGCACGAAACGAGCGATTTTTCATTTTTGTTTTCGTTTTTTCATTTCGTTACACAACAAAAACAAAACAAATTTTTTAAAGAACAAAACAAAAATGAAAACAAAACGACAAATTTGCCGTGTTTTTCATTTTCATTGCAGCAGATGCATTGAACTAAAAAGAATGCTAACGAAACAGTAATTTTTCATTTTCGTTTATGTTTTTTCATTTCGTTACCTAACGAAACGAAAACTATTTTTTTTTCAAAAAGTCACAAAAACGAAAATGAACCGAAACGGACCCCTAAACGACCAAACGACAAACGAAACACCATTTTTTGAGTCGTGCCTATCTCTAATCCTAACATCAACTTTCCATCTTTAATATTGAAATATTTCACAGTCAGGTTATCATTTTCTTGCAGGGCCGTTGAATGTATTTTCAGTGAGTACAATACACTGAGACATTCACATGACCAATATTCATGAAATGGAAATTGTACAAAAACCACACTCTTTCATGAAATCTGGGGTTGTGCAAGAGAACTTTCTAGAGAGTGTTGACACTCTGCTCTGTGAAGTGTTAGCTTCAAACACCCCTAGTTATCATTTTTTTAAAGTCTTATAGAGCAGAATTAGCTTCATGTATCCCTTCAGAAGCCCACCCTTTGCTACTTAGTTCTCCTCAAATGGCACTTACTGTCTCAGTAACTCACTTAGAGTCACTGGTAGGAGAAAAGAATAAAAATGTTCCATTTTGCTCTCTGTTCTTCATAGAACAAAACTGGCTAACTGAATACATAATGTCGGACTGGATAAGAAGTCTTGCGTAGAGAGATGTGCCTTCTCTTCAAAATTCTGAGGCAGGGAAGAAACAATTGCTTACTGCTGAATTGACTGATTTTCACTCCTGTCCAGAAAAATCTGCAGCTAAGCACTGCAGGTTAAACCAGCCTTTTTGCTGATAGGGTTTGTTAGTCATTGCTTGCATAAGTCCCACTGATGTCAATAGTATCCTACTCAGGGTAGGACTACCATTATCTTCCACCCTATAAAAGCAAATTGTTCAACTGAATTCTTTCCCTGTAAGGTCTGTCTGATTCCATTTAATGCTAAGGAATTTCTTTCCCCAAAGTTGCTCTGCTGCTTTGAAATTTTAAATATTTTTTAAAAAAGATTCTTGGGAGTGAAAGTATTTACAGCTCAGTTCTCTTTTCAAATATGAATGATTTTTATTGGTCCTTGAAAATCAGATATAAGACAAGCAGCTCTTGAAGGACTTGAACATGTCTGTTGCCTTGATTAGTGAAAAGGGGAATGTTGCATGTCTGACACTGAAACTTCAGAAAAGCAGTGCAGTGAATTCCAAATGACTAACTTATTTAAATCACACCCCCAAACAACTGAAAGGATTCCTCCCATGTCTAGGTTCCAGAGGGAGTCTTGGAGTTACCACATATTAGGAAAAGATTGAGAAAGGGAAAATTGCAACTGTCTTTCTTACAGTGTTTAGTTTGAGTTGGAAAAAAAGCAATGGCAACAAATAAATGGAAAGCACGGCTCTGCGTTGAATGTGATATAATGAAGAAAAGTCACAAAAGAAAGGCTTCTTTCTTCAGCTATGAGGAATGAGTGTGTCTCACAGATCATTTAAACTTCTGCTTTAGATATAGAACAGCAATAGTAAAAAAGGAAGAGACCAGTAAGAGGCAACATGACAGAAGACAATGTTTGAAGGGATGTCACTTTGATAATGGAATAAATGAGTTTTCTTGAGTTCCAGGAAGGAGGACCCAGCCAAGGATTCAGACCTGCAGAAAAAGACAGTGACCCCCCCCCCGTCTATTGCAGGGGTTCGGGACCCAACCCCACTCACAATAATTGAAAATCCACGATATGTGGATGCAGGTTGGGTCAGGCCTGGGGGGCCTAGCTGGGGACTCTTGTACTTACACCCACCCTGGTGCTACCCTGAACAGGCCTGCACGGGCCTTCCCGGGCCTATTGGAGGCCCCAAAAGGGCTTCCGCACCAACCTGGAGTGATTTTTGGTAAACCTACGGATTGCTGAAAAGCATTTCTGAGGCCTCAGAGGGCCTTTCAACACCAGAAATGCTTGTTGCCCTCGCAGGCCCATTGGGGGCAGTGCTAGTCCTGGAGTAAGTACAGGAGGCTTGAAACAGGCCTTTCCCCCTTACCCCAGGGGGCCTTATTTCATATACTGTGGTCCGGCAATATAACGGGACCGCAGTATATGAATTGCGAAAGTGCGGGAGGTTACTCAGGAAAAAGTTAGATGTTATAGCCATCTTAGACTGTGCAAGAATTTCATCAAGAAACATAGAACAAAACAACAGCCTCCCCCAAAAAAAAAAGATATTGTGGCACCTTGAGGACTAACTGCTATATCGTAATATAAGCTTTCATGGAAGACATTCACTTCTAGTTCTAATCTGATGGAACAGACAAGTTCCACAAAAGCTCACATTAAAATGTAGTAAAGGGATGTTCTGGGAATGCAAGCTCTTCAAAAGTGGGACAGACTGATTCCCAAAGTAATGAACCTTCACTACAAGTTTTAAAGCAGAGACTGAATGGTAATCCAATGGGATGCTGAGGAGTGGATCTCTTGGAGTGATCAGGTGTTGAATCAGGTTACCTTTGACATTCTGACCAACTCCACAGACATATCATGGTAAGTCCTCGAACACAGCTAATTTAAATGCAAGAGGCTTAGTTTGTCATCATTTTTCTTTGCAGGTGGGAAGAGTAGGCGGATTTTCAGCATATTTGTAGCCACATTATAATTCTAGCTTCTTTGATTATGCTCAGTCTTGAGGTCATTGAAACTCTCCAGAGCATCTGCAAGCTCTGGTGCAAAAGAAAAAATAAAATAAACCCATGTTCAGCTTTTTAAAGCATCTGACTGCTATTAAAATTAGTGCACCTTAAGTTATCAGAAGATGATAGATTCTGAATGGTGTAATTTATGATGTAGAATATCTGTATATCATACTATTATTGCAGCCCAAGCTGCATTAGCAAATTTGCCACCTCTAAACTAGCAGAATAATCACTAACAATTAACGAAATGATGCATCTGAGTCACAGTAATCTTTTTACCTACATCGAACGTATATTTGCTCTTTTGATGTCTTGTGTGAATAGGACTGTTTTATGTGAGTGATGACGGGCTAAACAATAGTTCAGAGTTGTAATATAGAACTCAATTTGCTGGAACTATCATCTGAAAGGCTTGGACAATTTATTGAATGCTGCAGATGAAAGAAAGAAGGGGAGACAGAGGGGAAAAATTTAAAAACTGACCACTTCTAAAAATGAAGAAAATGGGACAGTAAAGGGTATTGTAATATACTTTAATCTTCCTTAATGCAGAAAAAAATATGAAATGCCATTAAAGCTTCCTTTGAAATGGATGTGTCCATATTGCTTGAACACCAAAATCTAGTTAATGAATCTATTGTGAAGGCAAATAAACAGGATAGTGGTGAAGAAGGGGAGATCTGTGCATTATACTGACTCATTGAGAAGATGAAAGAGGAGAAAAATTAAAGTTAAATTCATATAAATATTAGATCCAAGCAGACTAGTTGCAGGTGTAAAAAAGAGAGAGAAAGAGAAGAGTGTGTGTTTGAATGGAAAGTTGGAGGAGGGAAAATGAATTGCTAAATTTACA
Organism: Phrynocephalus forsythii; assembly: GCA_029282475.1. Lineage (NCBI taxonomy): Eukaryota > Metazoa > Chordata > Lepidosauria > Squamata > Agamidae > Phrynocephalus > Phrynocephalus forsythii. Next base: position 75,895,920 of record JAPFRF010000008.1, on the reverse strand, counting down.
TTTGATCAGCTATTTGAGGGAGCTGGTTTGCATACAGGAGTGAAGTCAGCCAAGATGAAAGCTTTTGGAGGGGCCCAGTAATTAACATTTTAAAAGGTTTTTAAGCAACAAAATAATACTCCCACAATAACATCAATTTAATCATTTTATTTGAGAAAAAATGGGTTGCAAGTGTTCATTTGTTAGAAGTGGTGTTGACGGCTTTTGGAAGGAGTTATCAAATCCTGGTTCAGTGTTAATAGTTTTGAGACGGATTCAATGTGTGGGAAAGATAAATGAACCTTACACAGATTTAGCCGAAATGTCTCATGAAATAAATAACACTTCATGCAAACTACTGAATATGCAAATCTGCATCAGAGCATGATGCTCTTAAAATCCATAAGCCAGCAGTTCTGGTGAAAATAGTTTTCTGGATTCCCAGGTGTGGTGTAGAAGACAGAATGAAGGACTAGAACTCTGGAGAACAGGGTTTGAATCCCTAGTGTTCAGCCATGGAAATTCACCGGGGGGGGGTATTATTAAAAGCATAATTTAAATATTTCACTTTTCTTGATAGTCTTGTTAGGATCATTATAAATCAGTTCCTATTTGACAGCACATATCACAGATAGCTCTGTAGTTACAATGAGGATGTGTGCATGGAGCTATCCATGGTGCTGAAGAGAAAAAAACACTCATATAACTCAGGAAAGCCCAAAGAGCTGTGGACAGAGATGACTGCTCGGATGGGGCTGCTGTTGTGCAATTCACCACTTATAAAGGAAACATGCACAATATTTTATGATTCTTGTTATAAGGGCGGGGGGAGATTGCAAGCAAGTTCCTGTCAATAATAAATTCTATAGGTATACCATGTAAGCATTGATGGTTAACTGAAACCATAGTATTGCCTCTCACTGGACTTACTTCTACATGACTAACTTGAACAGTCCAAAGGTACACCAAAAACATTTCTCTCCCCTGTACCCAATGGCTGCTATCTTTTGTTGTAGATAGGCAGACAGACACCTCTACAGTGGGCTTACATAAATCTCTGTCAAGGGACAAATTGTAGGAGCAGGAACCAGTATTAGTTAATGCATAATTGCCAAATTCTGCAATGTAATATGCAAAGTGTTTCTTAGTTTAGAAATTGCATGGGGTATTTTTTAGCATACATTGATTCATTCATTTAGTGATTTTGTGCCCAACAATTTCAGTCTCTAAAGAAATACCCAGTGCTCTTACTGTTCCAGTCAAGGTACCTAAAAGGTAATATTTCTTTTCTTTGTAATGGAATATAATATTTGAAGATAGCATTGATGCTGCTACCCAATCTGCCCACTGGTATTTTTAACATTGTTGCTATTTGTTATTGTTATTAATATTAATATTAATTCTATGATGACAATGTTGGTGATTACTTTTAAAGCTATGGAGCAGGGCATTTCAAATTAGGCAGTCAATGAGAAATATTTTGCTACTTTAATGAAATTCAAACCTTTTAAAGGCTATCAGACAATTACCCCCAAGTTAAAATATCAAAGAATGAAAGAAAATTTCCACATAAAGAGTGATTTTAAAAGCAAGAAAAAGTGCTGTACTTTGCAATAGTTCTATGCAAGTATTCTAAAAATGTATAGGTTTCATGCACGAGAGAAAATGAGCATCACCATGCCAACTGCACTACTACTACTACTACTACTACTACTACTACTACTACTACTACTACTACTACTACTACTACTACTGCCATTGGAGAGGTGGAAAAGGAGAGATAGAGTTGTGTGTCATCAACATACTGAGGACAGCAGGCTCCAAAACTCCAAATGACCTCAGCCAGGAGCCTCATATAGATGTTAAAAAATATGGGGGCGATTGCTGACCCCTGAGGCACCCCACAAGAGAGTATCCAGGAAGATGACAATTCTCCCTCCAAGCTCACTCACTGGGCTCAGCACTAGAGGGAAGACCAGAGCCAGCTCAAGCCTGGGTCTCCATCCCCACCTCAGAGAGCCTGCCCAGAAGGATACCATGGTTGACAGTATCAAAGTTCACTGACAGACTGAAAAGGACCAAGAATGTAGAACAATCCCTCTCGGACTCACTCAATAGGTCATCCTGCAATGAGACCAGAGCAGTCTCATTCCCATGACATGGCCTGAATCTGGACTAGAAAGAATCCAGGATGAGATTCTCCACCAGGAATGACTGGAGCTGCACAGTGGCCACTTACTCCACCACCTTGCCCAGGAAGGAAACATTGGCTACAGGATGATGGTTAGACATCTTGTCTTCAGCCAAGCCAGATCAGTGCAACTGGAGTCCACATCGGAACAGATGGCCTCTATTTTGGATTTTTAAAAGGCTGAAAATGACTCACTAGTGAAATCACTAGGAGGAGGCCCTGGCGAACCAGGATTGTTGAGGACTTGAACCAACCAGAACAATTCCACCTGGCAATTTGAGGCCTTGCCAATTCTCAGGGAGGCAAAAGATCTTTTAGCATCCCTGACCACTCAAACATAGTACCTGGTCAATGTATAAACAGTAGCCCGATTCGATTCCATCCGATCCTCCTCCATCTGCACTCAAGCCTCCTCCGCTCTTGCTTCATCAACCACAACTCCAACGTAAACCATGGGGAGGAGCGGGCTCAGCATCGGATGAGGTGCTTGAGGGCGATCCGGTCAGCAACCCTGGTGACATCTGCCAGGAAGTCAACCAGACCATTGACGAGACCTTCTGGTACATCCCCAAAGGCCTCCAAAAACCGCACAGAGTCCAGCAGCCCAGATGATAGGGGCAAGGCAGCAGCTGACAGGGGAAAATTAGCAAATGGTGATCTGACCATGACACGGGCCGGGAACAAAAATTCATGACAGATCAAATCCCACAGATGTGGAGGCAAACAGGCCCAGGGTATGTCCACTCCTGGGAGTGGGGCCAATGGCAAACTGGGATAGGTTCATGGAGCTCATGGATTCCATGACTTCCAGAGCTACTCCTGAGAGCCCATGCCCAGTATGCACATTGAAATCACCATCCACCAGAAGTTGGGGGGGGGACCTCAAGAGTGCCACCAAGATGAACTCAGAGAGCTCTGGAAAGAAGAGTGCAGGGTCACAGGGAGCATGGTACACAGGCACAACCTATCCCTCACTTCCACCACAAGGTGTAAACATCTAACCCTGGACACACCAACACAGCAGATTTGCTAACATAAAGAGATTCCCTATAAACAACTGCCACTCCCCAACCCTTCAACCTGCCCAGATGCTGAACACAGAATCCTTGGGGAAGAGAAGCTCCCCTCTCTGAACCCACCAAGGTCTCCATGATGAAGGCCAGATTGACCCACTCATCCACAATCAAATTGTGGATTATCGGGATCTTGTTATGAATCGACCTGGCATTAATCAGCTAACAGGACAGGTTTGAGGCACTGATGGAGTTGTTCCCTCATATGTAGCAGTGGACTGAGAGGTCAGAACGGGAGACAGGCACAAAATGCCTGACCCGAGTATTCCTTACCCTATTGACACCCCATCCCAAAGGGTACCTCCCATGAAACGATATGACAAAACAGCATTTCGTTTTTTGTTTCGTGCCCATTTCTAGTTAGCATACATATCAGGCATTTATTAAAGAAAGCTCCAGATATATCAGGCAATGCAAAATGCAAATGATTCGGTGCACACTATGGCCACAAATAAATGCTTAATATAAGGCTTGCATTTCCAACAAGCAACAAGCAGACGTACTTTAATCATGCAAAGAGTCTATAATCTGTGCACAAGCTGAACCATATGCAAGAGGCCTAGTGATAACATATCTCCCAATCCCAAAACTGGTTGAAAAGAAAGCCAAACTGTGCTTTTAAAAACCTCATCATGTATATTAATTCTGATTTTTATGGGAGGAATTATGATGTTGCATTTCAAGGCACTTTTCCATTAGTCAAATCAAACCATTGATAAAGTAAACAAACCATCCATCATTTCTACCAATGTGTGCATAAATAATTTCTTTACAGTGTGGTCTAGATGAAAGCTGCATTTTGCTCCTTGATTTATTTATTATGTAAAGAACACACACATGCACATATAGGCACTTTCTGAGCTATGTGTTTTTACTTTGCAGTTGGATCATCCACATACAAATAGCACAGCATGAATGCAGTAAGGGACTGTTCTGCTTGGTACCCTCTCCTGCAAGCAGAAGACAACATGATGTTACTAGTAATCGTCACTATTAACGTGTTTGTGACTGGGAATGGTACATATTCTTTTTGATCTCCTGCTCAAAATGGGGCTCTTTCAGTTTTAAAGCTATAGACTTTCCCTACCTCTCTGGTAAGTCTTGGAAACCTCGCTTAAGGTGGTTTTCTTTTTATTTATTTTTCAAAAAGCACGGTGGCTTTGGGGACAGCATTTTTGGACATGGTTTATCTAAAAATTTAATATGCATTTAAAGGGATGTGCGATAGGGGCCTAAGTGAGCGTTGCTGGAATTTTTTTTTTTAATAAAAAGCCTGCTGCTCGTGGGATAGTGCCCTTCGACACATCTCGAGAACACAGATTTTGCAGGGCACTTTTATTTTCATACAGAATTTTTATGGAAAACTGATGAATTAAGGTACAAATACCAGTGGCAATTTTGTATGTGCCTACATAGGGGGTTTTCCAGCAGTTACAGCCAGTGTTCAATGAAGGCTTGTAAATATCAACATCCAAAGCAAAGGGAAACTATGAGATAGAAATGTAGTCATAATCACTCAAGATATCTGAGGGCCAGATGAAGTTCCAGTGAACCGTAATCAGTGCAGCCCATTGACTGCTCACGGATTTGAAATGAAGTGCTGTCTCATCCCAATTATGAGCCACCCCTGGGCCAAATGCCTCCCCCTGAAAGTACAATTCAAATCCAAAACCATAAATTTTAGTAAAATTTATAAGGCCCTGTAACTTAGTCACAAAGAAGAGAATAAAGCACCTCTCTCTCTCTCTCTCTCTCTCTCTCTCTCTCTCTCTCTCTCTCTCTCTCTCTCTTTGGCCATACTGAAGTGTGAAGACCAGTCAGAACCCAATGACTGGTGAAAGGGTGAGACATGAATAGAATAATAGAATCATAGAGTTGGAAAAGACCTCAAGGGCCATCCAGTCCAACCCCCGCCATCCAGGAACCCCATCAAAGTACTTCCAACAGATGGCCATCCAGTCTCTGCTTAAAAACCTCCAAAGAAGGAGACTCCACCACCCTACGTGACAGCATATTCCATTGTTGAACAGCTCTAACTGTCAGGAAGTTCTTCCTAATGTTCAAATGGAATCTCTTTTCCTATAGTTTGAAACCATTGCTCTGAGTCCTAGTCTCTGAAGCCATGGAAAACAAGCCAGACCCCTCTTTGATAATACATATTTTCAGATATTTAAACATGGCTATCATATCCATAGTATTCCAGGTGGTGTCTGACCAGAGCAGAATAGAGTGCTACTATCAACTCCCTTGCCCTAGTGTCACACTGCTGACTCATGTTCAATTTGTGGTCCACAAAAACTCCCAGATCCCTTTCATAGGTACTATTCTCCAGCTATGTTTCTCCTGTCCTATATCTATACAATTCTTTTTTATTTTATTTTTTGCCTAGATGCAGGATCTTACATTTCTCTCTGTTGAAACTCATTATATTTGCTTTGGCCCAGCACTCTAATCTGTCAAGGTCATTTTGGATTTTTATCTCCTCCTCTATGGAATTAGCCACTAGAGATGGGCATGAATCGAAAAAATGACATTTCAGTTTTTTGTTTTTCATTGCAGGTCCATTTCGGTTCATTTTCATTTTTCGTGAATTTTTTGAAAAAAATTCGTATCGTTGTTTCATTTTTCGTTTTTACCCGCTTTTTGCGAGACAAAGCATTTCCGCACATGGACGTCCCCCAACGCCCCAGACCAGAGGGAAAACACTAAAAAAATGATGCTGGCAGAGACACAGTATAGACTAGGTATGCAGGGAGGCTGCAAAGGCAGTGGTGGGCGTTGCCCAGGGCGTAAGGCAGCCGCAGAGTGACTGCATTGTTGGGCAGGGGAGGGTACTCACCGAGAGGTATGCATGCACACAGGGAGGCTGCAAGATAAATCTCTTCTTTCTCTCCCCTAAGAGCCAGGCTGCAGCCAGCAGGAACACAGAGACAAACACCTGCCTGGCTGGCCTAAAGTAATGAGTCACAGAGACAGCAATCCCACCCTAAATCCCACCACAGACTGCAAGGAGGATGGGGGCTGCCAAAGCTTTTTATGCCCTCTGTGGCTGCCACACCTACCCAGTCTGCAACCTAGGCATGCTATTGGTTGAAATTGTCCAAGATTTTACATGATCCCATCACATGGCTTGCATCCATCTTGTAGCTGGAATCCATTTTGTGTCATCCTTAAAGGGAAAAGAAAAAAACATTGCGATGGGAGAAAGACAAAAACAAACATTTTAAGGACCACAACCCCCTGGTAGGTAATAATTTCAAATAATTATCACTGTGTTTTTATGGATGTCCAGGGTGTTTTAATACACAAGAAATCAATATTAGGCATTTTGGGTCGATGTCCCCTAACTCCCCTTAAAGGAAAAAAAAATACAGCGATCTGAGAAAAGACATAAATGCATGTTTTAAGGACCCCAACCCCCCTGGTAGGTATTATCAGGCAGAATAAATAATTATCGCTGGGTTTTTACAGATATTCAGGATGTTTTTTAACATTTAAAAACAGCTCATTTCATTGCCCATTGCCATTAACAAAAATGAAATGTAGCGAACCTAATTTTTGTGGTTCTGTTCTGTTCATTCCAATTTCATCACAATTTTTGTTATTCGTTTCATTACATAATGAAACAAATAACGAATAACGGAATGAAAAAATTTCGTTTCATGTTCATCTCTATTAGCCACCCCTCCCAACTTGGTATCATCTGCAAATTTTATCAGTCTACTCTCTATCCCTTCATTCAAATCATTAATAATGATGTTAAATAGCACCAGACCCAGAACAGAATGCTGGGGCACCCCACTGGTCTCCCCCTCTCCATGCTGTGGAGAAGCCATTTACGATCACCCTTTGCATATGATCAGTCAACCAATTACCAATCCACCTAACAGAAGCATTATCTATCCCACATTCTACTAACTTCTTATCAAGTATGTCATGGGGTACCTTATGGAATGCCTTACTGAAATCAAGATAAGCAAATCCACACCATTCCCTTCATCCATCAGGCCTGTAACTCTATCAAAGAAAGAGATCAATTTAGTCTGGCATGATTTGGTTTTGAAAAACCCATGTTGACTTCTAGTAATGACAGCATTGCTTGTTAAATAATTACAGACTGCCTGTTTAATAATCTGTTCTAGAATCTTTCCAGGAATAGATGTCAAGATGAATGGGTGGTAATTATTTGGGTCCTCTTTTTTCCCCTTTTTGAAGATGGGGACAACATTAGCCCTCCTTCCATCTATGGGGACTTCCCTGTTCTCCAGGCATTCTCAAATATTATTGCCAATGGTTCTGAGATTACTTCTGCCAGTTCATTTAATATCATTGGGTATAATTATCTGGCCCCAGAGATTTAAATTCATTTAGGGTTTCCAGGTATTCCTGTACTACCTTCCTACCTTGCTGCAATTTCCACCCTACCTCATCTACTCTTTGTCTGGACTGAAACCTTTTTTCCTTTCTGGAGAAAACAGAGGCAAAGAAGGTGTTGAGTAGTTCTGCCTTGTCCCTGTCTCCTGTTAGTAACTGGTTGTGTGTGTGTGTTGTGTCATTACAGTTATGACTGACCCTTCATGACTCCATGACCATGGAGTTTTCTTGGCAGGAAACCTGGAGTGGTTTGCCAGTTCCTACTCCAAGCACCTACAGTACCTGGTATTCCCTGGTGGTCACCCATCCAAGTACTAACCAGGGTTGACCCTGCTTGGCTTCCGATTAGAGATAGGCACAACTAGGGAAAATGACATTTTCGAGTTGTCGTGTGTTGGAGGCAGTCCGTTTCGGCTCGTTTCCATTTTTTGCAAAATTTCGCAAAAATTAGTCGGTTCGTTTTTTCGTTTTTTCATTGTCGTTAGTACTGGTTTGGGGGGGTAGCGGGCTCCTGGAGGGAGCTGCAGGAGTCAGCCAGAGCCACAAGTGACGGACTGGCAGACTCTTTGCACCCGCTGTGTCTCACGTACTTGCATGTAGTGCAATGCAAGTAGATCTGGTTTAGGGTTAAGACGGATTAGCGCAAGGACTAGGGTTAGGCTAGTTACAGGTGAGGTGAGGGTGAGTATTGGGGTGTACCTCTGGGTGCCTCTCTGACCCACTTAGAAGGACAGTGTACTGGCGTATGGGTTAGGCTTAGGCTTAGGGTTCGGGTTTGGGCTACGATTAGTGGGCTGTTTATGCCCGATTGGCACATCCCAGAAGTCTCTGTGGTCAACCTGGCCAAGTGGCCATGCGATTGGTGGAAAATTTGCATGGTCCACTCCCATGGGCGAGCCCATCATTGCAAATGTCCAGGTGTAAAAAAATAAAATAAAATAAAATAAAATAAAATCAATGGAGACTTTTTTTTGCAAGAAAAACCCACTGCTGCTACTGTAAAAATTCAAGCATTTAAAATAGCTAATTTTCGCATGTTTCTGTGGTGCTTTGGTGGGGTTTTGGGCAACGATTTCAAAAAAAATACTACGGTCACCATTTTGGATCCCCCGCACTGCATGGCAAATGGATGCACCCTCCCAGCCTGGTACAGTCATCAAAACCTGGCCATGCGATTGGTGGAATGGCTCCAAAACTTTGCATGGTCCACTCCCATGGGCGAGCCCATCATTGCGAATGCGCAGGTGTAAAAAAATAAAATAAAATAAAATAAAATAAAATCAACGGAGACTTTTTTTGCAAGAAAAACCCACTGCTGCTACTCTAAAAATTGAAGCATTTAAAATAGCTAATTTTAGCATGTTTCTGTGGTGCTTTGGTGGGGTTTTGGGCAACGATTTCAAAAAAAAACCTGTGGTCGCCATTTTGGATCCCCCGCACTGCATGGCAAATGGATGCGCCCTCCCAGCCTGGTACCAGCAGCGCAGCAGTAGCAATAGCCAAGGAGAGGGGGGCAGGGAAACCCCCCCAAATAAAACACCCTTCTGGCCTGGTAGGTGCCCTCAGTCAGTTTTCGCCTACTTTTAGGGCCGGGAATCGGTTCTTTTTTAACTTTTAAAAACTTTTTTTCTGTGCCGCTTGGCATTGCGCGATCGCTGCGATGCAGGTAACAAGCATGACAAATCAGACCAAATTGTTCATTCTTCGGTTCGAGCTCGAATTCTGGCGGAGTAATTCCCGTTACCGTTTCCATAGAGTAACGGATGCGAGTAACGGAAACGGAAACGGGAATACCGCTAAGCCGTGCCCATCTCTACTCCCGATATCAGGCGAGATTGGATGTGCTTAGGGCACCTAGGCAGTTTAGTATTTAGTTAATTACTAACAATTAAATAATATCATCTTGCTTGTTGTCAGACACCTAAACAGGAATCCAATATACCAATTATTTTTTTTGCTGGTTCACAGCAGATGTTTTCCTCTATCCAAAATGTTTGATAGATCTCTCCTAACATCACAGAGAGTTCCACTAGATTTTATGTCGATTTCAGTGAGATCAAAAGCAGGATGCATAGCATGTTCTCTGTCCATCCCTTTTCTTTTACAAATCAAGAATGTGTTAATAAATTAAAAATAACTTTTAAGTGCTCATTCAGACAGCAGGCTCACTACTGAACTGTTAGAACATATTTCTGCTTTATGGCCACTCAGATTTCTATTTCTCCCCCTCCTAATTCCGCTCTTCATTCCATTCCACTTGCAAGATTCAATTACCTCTTGTTTTAAAAACAGAAAGAGCAACACACTCATGGCATAAATGCAGGCTGTAAAACATCTGCCAGTAAAAACTGCAAACCTGAGGGAAATTCAAATATGTTGGATCATTTTTTCTGGCTTTTGTTTATTTGTTTGCTTTCTTTTTGCAGGTACATTAACCTTTCAGTCATTCCCCCCTCCCCCCAATGCAGTACTAAAAACATATTTGATCATGTGTCAGTATTTTAAAGTATTTTTTAAATAAGTGGGCCCACTCACGAGCTGTGATTTTAATACCAACAGATGAGTTTGTTTGTTTGTTTGTTTGTTTGTTTGTTTGTTTGTTTGTTTGTTTGTTTAGAGTATTTTTATCCCGCTTTTCTCCTTGGAAAATGACCCAAGGTGGCTTATAGTAATGAGGGATAATATAAAGTCCAGTACAATTAAGACATGTTCAAGAACATGGAATTGAGGGACATCCTACAGAATTAATAGAAAACATTACATTAAAGCTACAAGAAAATGTGCACAGTTAAAAAGAGAGTAAAATTCCATGTAAACGTTATGTGATGGAAACTAAGATTGAAAACATAGTGTCAATGTCAACCCATAAGGTTATAAGTAGTTATAAACACAATGTCTATGTGATCCTGTAGATTCATATAAAAGACACATAGTAGGTAGACCATCATTCAGGGAAAGCTTGTCTGAAGAGAAAGGTCTTTGTCTGTTTGTGGAAAGAAAAGAGATGAGGCAGTCCTGGCCTCTAGTGGGAGGGAGTTCCAGAGCCTGGGTGCAGCAGCCAAGAAGGCCCTTTCATGGGTTCCCATGAGATGTACCTGTGAAGGTGGTGGGATGGAGAGAAGGGGCCTCCTGATGACCTTAATGTAAATATGACAGAACAGGTAACTCTTCCTTGCCAAGCAAACAAACAAACAAACAAAAACTCTGCAACCAATGGTACTAGATATTTTCTCAGAAAATTCAGGAAACACAACAGATGGCACTTAAATCACCCAGTGCTTTTAGAAGTACTGTCTTTTAAATAAAATTGCAAGACTGTGTGTATAGCCCAGATGGAACAAAAGTGTTTGTGGACTTCGCACATTTCTTTGCAAGGAAAAAGCATGTGCCATTTCAGAAAATCAAAGCAAAGAAAAACAATTGACGAACATTCGGGCAGCTAATGTATTATTATGGCTTTTTATGGATTTTATATATTATTTCCCATCAAGTTAAGAGGTTGAGGTGATCTCTTCTGTTCAGGTGTATTATCAGAATAGCTGCAAACAATTTTCTGCATCTTATTATGTTCACAATTGACATACTATTAGAGAAATGTGCAGCTGTCTTACTCTGCTATTCATTTCCTCATTACTATTTTATAAATATATGATTAACAGTTATTGCAGCTGCCTAATTCACATTTACTGCAAATGCAACCCCACAAATGAATGCTCAAAGCAAAGAGATGTGGATTTAGAGTAATTTAAATTTTACAGTTCCATTTACCCTGTTTTTTAATTTACCGTATAATGACCCTATTAGAATAAAACACATCTGGAAGTTCTTTGGGGAACATTTAATTTTCTGTGGCTTCACTACTAACAGAGTTTGTACCATAAAGGCCACAGATGCTTTGAAGGCTGTACAAATTTTCACATTTATGCCAAGGAGGTGGTTAATTGTCCAGATGAGACAATTACAGACAGAAACTAAGAACAAAAAGGGCTCCTAGACTGGAAGAAGTTGGACTTCAGACAATTTTATAACATAGACCACTCTATTTATATCACTTTTGCTTACAGCAGGCAGCTGTCTCTGCCAGAGGTAAATCTGTACAATATCCCATAACTGATGCTTACTGTCGGTCTTAGCTTGACTGTGACTCTTGGGCTAATGTTATGGGTTTTACAATTAGGTTTAAGAAGTCTTCCTCAACCAGAGACCTTCCAAATATTTACTGTCTATAGTTCCCACATCCTTGATCATTGCGGCTAAGCATACTGGAAGATGACAACTGGCAGACCCTTGTTGAGCCTTTCCTATATGCGAACATCTGTTTTTGCAGGCTTGTGAAAATCTCCTTGTATGCAGGATCCATGTATTATTTATTTCCATCACAGCCACAGAGTATGAATCACTTCAGAAATTAAATAATTTTCATTAAGTTCGTAAACATATACTGTAACTGCCAATGAACCGGCACATGTCACAAACCAAGATAACACAATCCCCAAAATTTTTCATTGAAACGAGCCCATCATTTTTACATTGCAAGGCACAGTTGTGAGATATTCTTGGATATGCACCCAGATTCTGGAACTCCCTTCCACTAGAGGCCAGGACTACCCCGCCTTTGATGACTTTCCAGAAACAGGCAAAGACTTTCCTCTTCAGGCAAGCTTTCCCTGAATGATGGACTACCTATTATATGTGTCATTTATATGAATCTATATGATCACATAGACTTTGTGTTTATAACCATTTATAACCTTGTGTGATTGCATTGACACTATGTTTTCAATGTTAGTTTCCATCACTCATAACTTTGACATGGAAATTTACTCTCTTTTTAACTGCTTGCATTCTCTTGTAGCTTTAATGTAACATTGTCTTTTAATGCTGTAAGATGTCCCTCAATTCTGAAACTGACTGTATGTCATCCCTCATTACTGTAAGCCACCTTGGGTCCTTTTCCAAGGAGAAAGATGGGGTAAAAACACTGTAAAATAAATAAATAAAATAGAGAAATAAAATATAATTCTAGTGTTATTTAGTGTTCTTACTAATGTTCTTACATATCATTATCCTCCATCAGAGAATGGGCCACTTTCAATATCTTTTGAGAAGAGTGCCATGTATTTTCCATGTGCCTTTTATATTGATGGCCTCCACCCAGGTTACAAAGGCACTGAAACATGGCCTGCCATATTAACAGAATCATCCAGAGAATTTGAGATTGATTTGAATATTAAATACAGATCACTGCAGCAGAGAAAGCTCCTTTACAAGAAATAATGGGAATCCATTCTCATTGATTAGTTAATTTATGTTCTACAACTAATCGAAACACAAATCTCATTAGCCACAGGTCAGTAGACTTGGAAAGAGAAAGGAAAATCATTTGACAAAGCCCAGAGAACTGTACAGATTTCATTAGAAGCAACCACTTCTAAAAGCTGATGGTTTGATCAACATGTCCCTGTCCTTCAGCAATGCAATGTCAAAATCTGTCTCTGTGCATCTTTCAACACTATCCTTAAAATGCCTCTTAATGAGAGTAGACAACCATTCTACAGAGATGAGTATTTTTTAATTGTTACTTTTAACATGAATAACACTATGATCACTTCTGGTATTTCTTGCAGTTTGAACTGAATATTCATAGTAAGATTCACAACTTCTCAAGATGGCTGGTTTGGTTTATCCAAGCTCTCAGGTGGGTGAGTGGGTGGGAGAACCCTTCCAAATACTTTGCACTTGGTCCATTCTTTATCTTATAAGTAGAAGGTTTACAATTCACATCAGCTGATGCAGATTAGATTGACGGATGAGTAGGAGTAAATGAAATCATAAACCAGATGTATTTTATTTCATTTTTAATGAGTATTTTGGCCAACTGCTGCAAGTAGGAGCACAAAAATCAAAATTGGATTCACATTCTCAGTTTTCACCCAATGCCAACTTGTAAACCAGTCCATGTAGGACAAAGATATACTTCCCCCAACCCCTTTTTCCTTATTCCTGTCTCAGTTTTGCTGGGAAGCCAGGAAGTAGTCCAAATTTCCCTACATCTTATGGTACACAACTGTCTCCCCAAAATTTTATCATCAGTATGGAGAGTGCTACAGTCTGAGTAGCCCTCTCCATCATGAAAATTTCAAATATCAAACACAGTTACTAATTTCAGCTAGAGGAGGGGGGTCAGCAATGAATTCAGCAGTCGATTCAGGGAAATGTTTATATTAGGGAAGACATTCTGTTACTGGGGATTCAGAGCAGAAGGTTTTCTGTGGGTCTACAGAGCCAATAGTGAGACTCAGAAATGGCTTCTTCTATAGATTTCAGTATATTATTTCTTTTTAATAAATAAATGAATAAATAAATAAAATGGACAGTTTATAAGTGTGGGTCACTGTGCTTCTCTACCCAAGATTCAAAATGCTAGGAAATAGGGCGGCCTGATTGCAGACAACACACTGGCAGCACTAGAGATGGTTTACACATCTTACTTACGGTATTACCACGCACAAAGAGACCACGCTAGGGAACATTCCAGAATGTGGCTCCTTTTTTGATCAGCTAACCATTTCTTCAGGGCTGCATCTTGGGGAGCAGTAGGCATGGGTGGGATGTTCCCTGGGTGTCATGCTGGCAGAGGGGCACCAAAATGACAAAATACAGTATTGTGAATAGAAATGAGGATGAACTAAGGCTGTCTAAAAATAAAAAAGCAGAAACAAACCAACAAACCATGAAGGAATGAATAAAAACAAGGAAATATGCATCCCTTCATATTCCTCTGGACCCAACTTATGTGGGATTAATATTTAACAAATATTATTCAAAGTGGACTTGTAAAGAAGCAACTACTTACTGGTCTATGGTAAATAGTTTTATAGAGAGAGCTCTAAAAATTAAACTAGAACTCAAACCAGAGTTCTTTTTACTTAATATGGCAGATAGGTGCATTCCACATGATCAAAATTATATACTACAACACATAATTGTAACTGCTAGGATTTTGTATGCACAATTTTGGAAGCAAGCTGAAATTCCAGCAGAGAAAGAGCTGTGTGGCAAGATAAGAGACTGTATGGAAATCAATAAGCTTGCCAGTTACTTGAAAGGAGACTCGAAGAACTTTTTGCAAGATGGCAAGGTGTGGCAGCTGAACTTGAAAACCATTAAGCCAGATATATTCAATGATATATAGCATTCGTTTGTACTCAGTGGTATTTGGTCTTTGTTTCTGAACTGTATCCAATGTACCCATTCCCTTTTACTTCCCTTTTCCCCTTCCCACTTCCCTCTGTTTCCCTTCTTCCCTTCCTATCTTACCTTAAAAGAAACTAATAAAATCTTTAACAAATATTTAACAAATCCAGAACACGGCCAAATAGCCCAAAAGACTCACAACAGCTATCAGAACCTGGCCATGAAAGCCTTTGAGAATGCATTTAACAAATCAGCGATATTCATAGACTATACTGATTCATTTTTTATTTGTCTCTATCTCTAATTGTGAAACAAAATAAGTCCATTTCTGTTTAGAAGGAGCCGTGTGGCACAGTAAAACTGTGCTCATGACCTGGGGTTCAATCCCAGGTAGCAGGCTTATGGATGACTCAGCCTTCCATCCTTCCGAGTTCGGTAAAATGAGTACCCAGTTTGCTGGGGTGGGGGCAATGTGTAGGCTGCATACTGTTATTAAACTGTAAAGCTCCCAAAGACTACTTGAAGTGGTGTGGGGCAATATATAAGAAGAACACTTTGTTTTTGCTTTATGGATACCAAACCTCAATATTCCACTTCCATACACTGAATTTTTACAGCCATATATATAATCTCTTTATGAAAAGGAAAAGGCTTCTCCTTCTAAGAGTCACCTAATTGGCTTCTAACTGACTGGGTCAAAAGTTCAGATTGCACAGACTCTTTTCCCCTTTGAATACTTCTGTCCGAAGTTCTTTGTTTCAGAAATGTGTAGTGAAAGCATTCAGGGCTGGGACAAAGACACTTTCTCTGTACTTTTTTAATACTGAAATACTTTTAATATCCCTTACAAAATTGTTTGACAATTTCCTGAACATACATGGCAAAAAGTGCCTTTTTTGAGCACTGTCACTCTAGTACCTTCTTTAAAGCTAGTGTGGTGATTTGTTGACTCTTCAAAGAAAGCCTGTCTTTTGACCCTGTTTCTGTGATTTTTTTCATTGTCCTACTACAGTCTTCTCTCCAGAAAGCTGCAATAATGTATACACTTTATAATGCTCTTGTGGGTAAGCCTATGCAACAAAGTAATTCTCCTTTGAGAGGCTTTTCTTGAGAATTAAAATTTCAGCCCCTGCAGCCTGTATTCTTTCCAAATTAAAAAGTGGATAGGGCCAACCATTCTCTTTCATGATATGCAAGACTGTCCTTTCACTGTATCTGATCTCTTTTAAATCTGGGGCCATTTAGGGTCACTTGTTTCTGCACAGTAGAAACAGTTTTGCTTTAAAAAAAACTGTAATGTTGAAAACTCATTCCCCAAATCTCTCCAAATCTGACACAGAACAAACGTAGTCTGTCTGCTACATCTCTACCATATTTGGCCTTGAGCTAAAGTCCAGTTTCTAAGTTATAAGTTTTGTTTGGACTGCCATCATTTTTAAAATGTCCTGGTAGAATGTTGATTTGCTTTGCTGCACAAAACCATCATTTCACTTCTGTGAAGAGATAATATAGGCCAGTGATGATAAACCTTCAGAGTTGGTTCAAAGTTCATTCAGCCTTCCAGCCTTCTGAAGTCAGTAAAATGAGTACCTAGCTTTCCGGGGGTGGTGGTGGGACAATTATGTAGCCTGCATAATTAAACCATAACTTTTACATGGAATTTTACTCTCTTTTTAACTGCTCGTGTTCTTTTGTAGCTTTAATGTAATGTTATCTTTTAATGCTGTAAGATGTCCCTCAATTCCCTGTTCTCAATACTTGAACATGTCTTAATTGTACTGGACTGCATATTATTCCTCATTACTGTAAACTACCTTGGGTCATTTTCCAAGGAGAAAGGTGGGGTAAAACTACTCTAAAATAGATAGATAGATAGATAGATAGATAGATAGATAGATAGATAGATAGATAGATAGATAGATAGATAGATAGATAGATAGATAGATAGATAGATAGATAGATAGATAGATTGTAAACCCCCCAGAGAGTGCTTTAAGCACTATGGGGCAGAATATAAGTAGCACATTTTAAGTCTATTTAGGTTCTTAAAAGATATCATTGTACCTTGAATTTAGACTGGTAATGTATTGATATTTGAATTTTTTATGTATAATGTGTAAAAATAATGGAACAGGACGTACAGAATATCTCGAAGTTGAGTCATGGCGTTTGGACTTCTTTACCTGAAAGATTTAAACATTTTGCTGCTCATCCAAACAGCTTTGTCAGTCTGAGGAAAGCTGGTTGCGAGTCCTCCATTTTATAATTCACTTTGACCTCATGTCACCCTGGTCTGAAATAGGCTCATAAGAGGAACAATGGCCTTAGTAGGCTTTTTAGGTACACAATAGTCTCAGTAGGTCATTAGGTGAACAATGGCCGAAGGTGCTAAAACCCATAAACTATGAGTTGTTAGCTATGGCCTTGGTGGTGGAGGCATGAAGTATTTTTGATTTGTCTGGGGATTGTTGAAATCACTGCCTGATAAGTAGCAGATAGATTGTGCCTGAACCCCTCATCTCGGTTGAGAGAGGGGTTTTCAATACTAATGAATGGCTTCCCTGACCCCTCTCTCAAATCACCTATTGGCGTTTATACACGACCCCTAAGCTGCGCTGCAAATGGCTCCCAGCTTCGGAGCTTAGAAATGTTTTCCCACCAGCTCCGGAGTTTGGAGACAATTAAGTGCGACCCCGCCCACTTTAGCGCGACCCAGCACATTTTTCATGTACCTGCTCTCTGGAGGTGAAAAATTTTTGATGCGGATAAGAGTGCCAGGCTCTCCTGGCTTGTCTGTTGTTTTTTTGCCTCCCGCCCCTTTAAGAGCTCCTTGAGACGGAACCAGGAAGTAACAGGGCTCGTGGCAAGTTCGACCGGCACCGGCAGGTTAGTAAAGGCTTCTTTTGTCCTTTTTTCCCCTCCCCCCCTCACGCCGACAGGAGCAGGAAGTGCTGAGGGATGGGGACGGAGGAACAGAAATGAACCCCCAAGATCTCTGGTCCGAATTTGAGGGACCAGCGGATCTTAGGGGTCGTGTGAAAAGACCCTATCTTCTCTATTATGTGTACATCTTCATCTTTGAATGAGTGCCCTTTGTCCTTCAAGTGGTTGTGTAGTGCTGCTTCTGATCCTGAGCTGTTGCCCCTCCTATGTTGGGCCATCCTCCTGTTTAATGGTTGTTTAGTTTCTCCAATGTAGAGGTCTGCACACTTCTCACTGCATTGGACTGCAAATACTATATTGCTCCTTTTGTGTTTTGGTATTGGGTCCTTAGGTCGGACAAGTCTCTTCCTTAGTGTATTTGTGAGTTTGAAATAAACAAGGTGTGGTTTTGCCAAAAATCCTTTTAAGCTTTTCACCATGTAGGGAATTATCAGATTCTTCTGTCAGGCCTGGGTCTCAGGCTGATCCATTGTTCTTCTGGGTCAGCACTCTGCTTTGTTGAAGGCCCACTTTGGATATCCACAGGCCTTAAGTGCTATCTTCAGGTGCCTGTCTTCCTTCTTCTTGGCTTCTGTGGCGGTGGTGATGCTCTCTATTATTTTGTTTAGGGTCCTGATGACTCCTAATTTGTGATGTAATGGATGGTGGGAATCAAACAGTAAGTACTGATCTGTGTGGGCGGGTTTCCTGTAAATGTCTACTCTAGTCCCATATGATACCTGGGTGAAAATCAACACTCAGGGAGTACAGCCATTTACAGACCACATCAATGTGGTGGACTCCAATATTAAGTTCACTAGGGAAGACACCCAAGACAACAGGCTGGCTTTCCTGGATTGTGCAGTCATCATCAGACCCAACCGTGGCCTGGAAGTTGACATTTACAGCTAATGACACCCATCAACTACAGAGAAGGATTACCACCACCCCTGCTTGCAGTGAATCTTCTTAATCCATTCATCACAATACAATAACACTTATTCTCCTGCATAGGACAAGTTTCCTCTTTCCCACAACCTTAAAACCACACAGTCTCATTCACTCTATACCCCAGATCACAGAGAGAACTGAGGTGCTTGCCCTCTGAAGATGCTGGCCACAGAGTGTGGCAAAACGTCAGGAAGAAAAACTTCCAGAACACAGCCAAACAGCCTGAAAAACTCAGAACAGCTATGAGATCCCACCCATGAAAGCAAAAAGTTCTTCATGAATAAATATATTCTTACTTTGAACAACTTTTTATATTTTCCCCATTCTTTTTAAATAAGGCTAAAAACTGCTTGAACTGATTATTTAAGGTTGTAATGCTTTTCACTTAGAGGTATACTCTTTACCTTTTGTTTTTAAATATGCCTTTTTAGACATAAACTACATTTTTAGAATGTAACTTAAAACATTCTTTTTGATATTGTAATTGTGCTTTTGCACCTCTATTTTGGATTGAATTCTGACTTAGGTATTTGCCTCGAATCTCAGTTTTTATGCATATGGACCAGAGAAGCAATGTATTTGTTTAAAAACTGTTGTAGAATTAGATAGCCAGCACTGCCTGGAGTCATTGCTACAATCATAGATAATAATACTCACCACTAGAGATGGGCACGAATCGAAAAAATGACGTTTCGGTTTTTCATTTTTCGTTGCTGGTCCGTTTCGGTTTGTTTTTGTTTTTTGTAAATTTTTTGAAAAAAATTCATTTCATTTTTTCATTTTTCGTTTTTTGTTTTTACCCGCTTTTTGCGTGACTTAAAGCATTTCCGCACGCGGACGTCCCCCACTGCCCTAGACCAGAGGGAAAACACTAAAAAAAATGATGCTGGCAGAGACACAGTATAGAGTAGGTATGCAGGGAGACTGCAAAGTGGCGGGTGTTGCCCAGGGCGTAAGGCAGCTGCAGAATGACTGCACTGAGGGGCAGGGGAGGGTAATCACCAAGAGGTATGCACGCACACAGGGAGGCTGCAAGAGAAATCTCTTCTTTCTCTCCCCTAAGAACCAGGCGGCAGCCAGAAGGAACACAGAAACACACACCTGCCTGGCTGGCCTAAAGAAACAAGTCGCAGAGACAGCAATCCCACCCTAACTCCCATCCAGACTGCAAAGAGGACGGGGACTGCCAAAGCTTTTTATGCCCTCTGTGGCTGCCACACCTACCCAGTCTGCACCCTGGGCATGCTATTGGTTGAAATTGTCCAAGATTTTACATGAACCCATCACATGGCTTGCATCCATCTTGTGGCTGGAATCCATTTTGTGTCATCCTTTTAAGGACCTCTGGTAGGTAATAATTTCAAATAATTATCACTGCATTTTTACGGATGTCCAGGGTATTTTAATACCCAAGAAATCAATATTAGGCATCTGGGAGCCATTTTGGGTTGATGTCCCCTAACTCCCCTTAAAGGAAAAAAAATACAGCGATCTGAGAAAAGGCATAAATGCACATTTTAAGGACCCCAACCCTCCTGGTAGGTATTATCAGGCAGAATAAATAATTATCACTGGGTTTTTAAGGATATTCAGGACGTTTTTTTAACATTTAAAAACAGCTCATTTCATTGTGCATCGCCATTAATGAAAATGAAATGTAACGAACCTAATTTTCGTGGTTATGTTCGATTTGTTCTAATTTCATCACAATTTTCATTATTCATTTTGTTACATAATGAAACGAATAATGAATAACGGAACATTTTTTTTTCCGTTTCATGCCCATCTCTACTCACCACTACACAACCCAAAGCCCATGTGTCCTTTTTCTAATTCCTGATCCAAGCCCCAATAACTTACATCTCAAACAAAATGGACAGAATAATACATGTGCATGAAAATTTTGGAAGGTGAGGCTACTCATGATTCAAGCCACCCATACATAAAACTTCAGTTAAAGGAGGGAAATCCTCTCTAGGGGCAATGGAAATACACAAATAAATTGACAAAGTGTTAACAAAGTGCTTTAACACTCCTAGTATGACTGCATAGTGCAATCTTACTTCTTTCTCTTTCTAGTTTTATTCTATTTTTAAAGGGCATAGTAATGCCAATGTTTTATTTTTCATTTTACTTGTTCTTCAAGCAGAGATGTTGAATGCTTCAGGTCTGAGAAAGCATTGACTCATATATTTCTAAGCAAATACAATAAAAGTGCTCTCCTCTATATGTCAATGTGGCCATTCTTCCAATTACATTTTACTCAACAGACTCTCAGATAAATGTGTATAGGCTTGTCTTCTTTGATACAGAATCAGGGGGCTAAATCCAGCTGGAAGTCAGTAGACCCACTGAATCAATGAGATTTTCATATGTGTTGAATTTCATTTGACAGGTCTGCTCTAGTTAGAACTACAAATTACATCTAGCCACAAAAATAAAAGAGATTAGCAGAAAGGTCTTACATAGTCTCTAATTCACAATGAAAAAATGATAATAAGGAAAGGTTTCTCAGGACAAGCCGAGTGGCAGAGAGAGGAGAGCATTTTAGCATCAGCTTGACCTTTGGGAGAGAGGGATTCACATTGTAGTTTAAGCGACCATTAATTTGCACAAAATCCTGAGCAGACAGTCAGACATGACTGACAAGAAAAAAATGCTTAAAACCTCTATTTTCCTGGGAAAACAAGGAGCAAAAACAAAATGCCAAAGAATGGCATCATTCAGAACTCATCTAGTGACCTCATTACTCATGGATCATTTGCGTAATGGGCCACATGGGTTGCATAAAAGGCATTATTGCTTTTTATAGCACTGTGCATTTATGGAGTGATAATCCATACATTAGTGGAACAATACGGACAATCTTGAAACTCCTTTGAACCTATTATTACAGTATTTAGAAAATAAGATTGCATGATTTAATGGCATAATAGGCATAATAAAATAGTAAATCCCTTTCATCTCTAGTTTTGTTCACTCTGCAAATATCACAAAGAAACAGTCTAGCAGAAATGGCATAAAAATATTTGGTATTTCAGTCTGGAAATACCACATCAGTCATTTAGCAAGCAGCTCAGTAAAATGTTGCTTTTTAAAAAAGAATCAGGATATTAATTACTGATGATTTTAAAAGGAAAAGTTATAAGGCAACAGATAGAGAGAATTAAATCAAACAGATTTAAAGGAAAGCTAGCAGAAACATAACCTGGAAGAAATATTTCCATAAACAATCTAATGGACTGTGCCCAGACTCTGGAACTCCCTCCCACTAGAGACCAGGACTGGAAACAGGCAAGGACCTTTCTCTTCAAGCAAGCTTTCACTGAATGATGGACTACCATTATGTGTCTTTTATATGAATCTATAGGTTCACATAGACTTTGTGCTTAAAACTTTGTAGCTTTAATATACTGTTGTCTATTAATGCTGTAAGATGTCCTTCAATTTCTTGTTCTCAGTACTTGAACATGTCTTAATTGGACTGGACTGTATATTATTCCTCATTATTGTAAGCCACCTTGGGTCCTTTTCCAAGGAGAAAGGTGGGGTAAAATATTCATAAATGAATGAATGAATGAATGAATGAATGAATGAATGAATGAATGAATGAATAAATAAATAAATAACTAAATAAATAAAAAGTGTTAATACATTCAATTTTTTCTTACTCATTATCTAAGATGAAATATATTTGTTTAAAAGAAGGATTCTTTTTGCTCGTACTATTGATACATTTCTACCACTGGCTTATATCCGTGGATTTTGATTTATACACCTGCCTAGAAGATTAGGTGAGGAGACTAGACTCTGTAACTGTGATCCATATTGTGATACCTGTGGATACTTCCTTTGATGCTCACCAAGATGGTTACTTCATGTCCCTCTCATCGCGGTTCACTGTCCTGCTTGGGACCAGTACGAAAAAGGTTACTCCACATCCATTGCATGATGGCAGGAGTTCATCCTGAATACGCCCCCTGAACCGGAAACAGAGCGTGATGAGACATACCTCTCCCTGGCCTCGGGAATTGTCTTGTCTTGGTTCTTGTTTTGAGACAAGTGCCCATGAAGTAATGCTTGTCACGCAATGCATGCATTCTCCATCTAGAGGCAGGAGTGCAAAGTTGCATTCTTCAGTACAATCCCAATGGTGTAAATAATGCATCGCAGAGAGGGAAGAAGGCATGAAACCAGAAGTTTTGCCGCTTAACACATGAAAGGCAAAGTGGCAGAGATTCGAAATATCGAAAAATGGAAGCCCGAGCCCCCCCCCAAAAAAAGGGTAAATGAAGCCAGGAAAATTCAGTAATTGTCACAAAACAAGCATATAAGCACTGCATTAAAATTAACTACATTCCTTTCTAGGCATTATAGTCTGTTAAGTAATGATAATGATGATGATCCAGAAATGTTTAAAATTTCCATAATAAGTACAGTGTGTTCGTTGTTACAATATTTTGGGTTTTGGAGTACTTGTCAGTTTGGGCTAGTTTTTGTGATTCTTTTCCTTTCATTTTTTAATGTATCAACAATGCTTTTTGGGGGGAAATAGTGACGGAGTAACAACATATATTTTACTCTTTACTCCTGAGTAACAGGTCACATGCAGACATAAGAAGGAATAATGGAGTTGGCAGGCTACTGAGTTCAACCACCTGTTCAATGCAGAAATTTAAATCAAAGCAGATCTGACAGAAGGGCACAAAATTCCACATTACTTCTTGCTTCAAGTATTATGCTGGGCAAAGTATCCTCCATCCCATAATTGTGTTTTTCCTTATTTTCCATAGGTATAGAGCTTTGCACTTATCTCTGTTAAATTTCATTCTGTTGTTTTCAGCCCAGTGCTCAAGCCTGTCAAGAATCTCTTGGGAATACCGTGTACTTATAAATGTTAACCATGCTACATAAATCTGCATCATCTACAAATCTGATGCACATTCCATGCACCCCCATATTCAAGTCATTAAGAGAAAATTAATAAAAATGTTAAAGAGCACCAGGCCTAGCTGAGCCCTGTGGTGTCCAACTCATTATCACCTCCCAGTTTGAGAAGGAACCATTGATAAGCATTCTCTGAGTATGGTTCTTTAACCAAATGTTTCTTCAACTGACAGTTATGTTATCCAGCCTGCTCATAGATAGCTTGCTAATTAGACTATCAAGGGACACTTTGTCAAATTATTTTATTATTTTTGTCAGATTCTTTGATATGGCTACATAACAAATTCCCACCATCTACCAGGGAGGTTGCCTGATCAATAAAATGAGATAAGATTAGTCTGGATTTGTTCTTGACAAATCCATATTGGCTTCCAGTTATTACTCCATTGTTTTCAAGTTGTTTGTAGAGTGACCACTTAAATTTCTCCTGGAATTGATATCAGACTGACTGGTTAGTAGTTTGGCTTTTGGGTTCAGGGATCAACTCTGTTTTGTACTCAGATTCTTTGCCATGTTATTTACCAATACCTTTGACTTTACCAATGGTCTTTTTTGTGAAATAGGTTTTGGAACCTAAATCCAACCTGTATGATGCAAACCAATGTTCTAACCTGGGAGAAAGACAATATTAGGTGGCTGACAGCAAGCATTCTAGCACTGGCCTGGATGTTGCTGTGGCAGACAACTTTTCCCCATTTCCTCCCTGTTTGAAAGTTCACCTATAGTTATGAACATACCCAGATGAAAGGGAAAATCATACTGAGACTGTCCTCCATCAGCTCATCATCACGTAGCTCTTCAGCACTCTAGACATGAGAGGGATAATTTTTGAAACAAGGACATCTTCACTAGATACACCAGCCTGAATCAATGTAGGGCTAAGCAGATGGCGCCAATGGGATGCAGAGCTAATTCAGGCATGGCAAATGGAGCTTTTCCCCAGGGCACCAAAATTTAGAAGGCACCAAACTGAGAAGTGAACACATACTAGTGTTAGGAAAACAGCTTCCCCTTATGAAAGGGATATTTGGGATCTTCGGCAGGGGGAAGAATCAGAAATGTTTAATTAATGTAAAACCCCACAAGTTCCACTACTGTATTTCAGCCACTGAGTAATTAACAGCTTACATATTAATAGTCATTGATGCTGTCTTCAATAAGAAATAAAAAGAGTATAAGCTATAAGCATAGTATAGTTAATATCTTTTGCCAAAGGGGATGGACTTGTGCATAAATGATATATATTAATTTGGCATGCTGATTAAATTATTACTAAATTAATAAGCGTGAAGAAGCCATTTCAATTGGGTTCCCAGTTTATGGAGAAAAGTAGTGCCTAAACAATAATAAAGATCGTATGATAGAGAAAGCTGACTGGATCCCCACCATCCTCGTGCATGGCTTCCCATTTTCTTTACGTACATCCCACCCATGTCTCTCCCAGTTCTTTTGGCTTTCCAGGATTCTTCCCTTAATACATTCTACTCCCTCATACCCTATGGCTTCCCAGCCGTTTCCTTCATTATTCTTGAATGAGTCAGGCTAAACCGGTGTGTGAGTGTGTGAGAGGCTGCGTGTAGAATTTACACTGTGGAAAATTTACTCATAGCTGCTGTCTAACTGAGACATAACTTAGGAAATTCAGGCAGGCAGGTTAAATGTTAATTTCCTTTTCACTGTACCATTTTCTAACCTCCTTCCATGAATCAAAACATGGAAAAGGTTCTTCACTTCTGGATACAGAACAAATGGAACAGATGCTGCTAGTCAACAGGGGAAAATACAGCCAGTGCACTGACTTCTTTCTTGCTGTCAAAGGTTCCTTTAATACAACTAGCTGGAAATGGTATTCTAGATACTACATGC
Organism: Phrynocephalus forsythii; assembly: GCA_029282475.1. Classification (NCBI taxonomy): domain Eukaryota; kingdom Metazoa; phylum Chordata; class Lepidosauria; order Squamata; family Agamidae; genus Phrynocephalus; species Phrynocephalus forsythii. The sequence goes on along the minus strand of JAPFRF010000008.1, from coordinate 75,870,420 downwards.
CATGGCTATTACCATTAATCATGTCTTTAAATTAAATAAATAGTACTGTATAATACTCTGCTTGTTCAACTTATATCATGTAGAAATGGGAGGGAAGGCCATATGGCTCACATTTTGATGCAAGCTTACCTGATATCTCACTTTTGAACTAGTTATGCAAATTAATATGTAGTGATACTTTGAAATTTATGAACTGGACAGGAAGGTTCCACACCTTAAAATGTAGATGGCATCATTTCCTGCTTTGGCCTTGAGTAACTTTATTTATTTATTTATTTATTTATTTATTTATTTATTTATTTATTTATTTATTTATTTATTTATACAATTTATATGCCACCCACTACCCAAAGGTCTGATTCTAATCTTACTGGCTAGAGAACTATTTAAAGATTACCTGCATGCATGCTGAGGTTGCTGTTACAGAGTTTGTAATAATAAAAATGCTTGATTCCATGCTACCCCTTGTCTGAAAACTGAACCCATACCCTACAAAAAGAAGAAGAGAGGAGTAGTTGTAGTAGGAGACTCCCTGCTATATGAGATTGAAAAGTGAAATATGTCTATAACAGGCCTGCTCAACAGGTAGACCACGGGTTACTGGTAGCCTGTGAAGGGTTCAAAAGTAGCCCGTCGACCATCAATAAAAATAAATAAAAATAGTGAGGGAATAAGTTCTCCACCCCTCCCTCCCCCATCCTAAGGACCACCACTGCCCCAGCAAAGTTCTGGGTCTGCTAGCCCACTGACTCAGCCGAGCGGGGCAGTTCAAGGGCCATGGTGCATTGAAATCTGTTCCCTCCAGAACGGATTAATTGGTTTTCAATGCATTCTTATGGGAAACTGCTGCTCTACTTACAAATGTTTTTACTAATGAGCATGTGCTCAGAGTAGAGGTTTTAGTGTAGTAGTCCTCAGGCACTTTGGGCTGGAAAAAGTAGACCTTGGCCTGCTCAAAGTTGAAAAGCCCTGGTCTATAAGATCTATGGACCCATAACATATGTTTTCCCCATGGAGGACTGATCTGGGATGTGATAGAAGGATTGCTTTGGTAGTTCATAAAACTCATGGATGCATATCTCTTTCTTCTTATCCAACTGGGAATAAATGATATTGCCAAGAGGGGCTACAAACATATCATATCAGACTTTGAAGTTCTGTAAAGTAGATTTAAGTGTTTGGAGGTCCAGATAGTCTTTTTATAAGAACATAAGAACAGTCTTGCTGCCACAGCCCATCCAGTTCAGTATTCTGTCTCACAAAGTGGCTCAAAATTATTGTGGGAACAAGACTTTTAAAAGAAATAAAAGAGGAAGATTGGGATAAAATGTGGAGAATGAGAATACTTAGATCTATGTCTGTTAGAATAAAGGAAAATTTCTTTAAAATAGGTTTAAGATGGTATTTGACGCCAGTGAAATTGAACAAAATAAATGCTAATTTTTCTAAGTTTTGTTGGAAATGTGATAATGAGATTGGTACCTTTTTCCATTTGTGGTGGGAATGTAAAATGATACAAAAATTTTAGAAATGTATTTTTAAAGAACTAAGTGACATACTAGAAATGAATATAGAGCCCAATTCTGAAATTGCTTTGTTATCAATATTTGTTGATCATAATTATGATGTTAAAACTAAAGAGTTGATTACAAATTTGTTGACTGCAGCTAGATTAATAATTGCTAGAAATTGGAAATCTAAATACGAACTATGCTTAGATGAATGCTACAATGAAATATGGGATATTGCTTTAAATGATAAATTGACATGTTCTTTAAAGATAAAGATAAAAAGGAGAGTTAAAAAGAGATATTTTCTATGATATATGGGGGAGATTTATTGAATATGTGCTTGTCCGAGATAAGGGTAAGGCTTCCGCGCAACAATCGATTTTGTTCTGGAGGGGAGGATAATGACTGTAAATAAGAAGAGTGATCCTGTTGGTGAAGGGGTGCACTGCTGTTGATGTTTGTGTTTTTTGTAATTTGTATAAATTTTATAAAAAAATTTAAGAAAGGAAGGAGGTGGGAAATTCAAGCTCAGAAGAACAGATAGAGGCAGACTTAGGCACAGCAGCTCTCATGGGATCCAATAATAATGTTCATTAAAATGTACCAAGGCCACAAATCATGCAATCTGTGGTGTGTATATAAGAATGTCAGGAGTATAGAAAATGAACAAGAAGAACTGGAAATCTTAGTTCAGGATAGTAAATGTGACTTGTTAGGGATAACTGAAGCTTGGTGGGATGACTCCCATGGTGGGAGTAGAACAAGTGAAGAATATAATTCTTTTCAAAAATGAATAGAAAGAGTAGAGAAGAAAATTATTGTGGGAACAAGACTTTTAAAAGAAATAAAAGAGGAAGATTGGGATAAAATGTGGAGAATGAGAATACTTAGATCTATGTCTGTTAGAATAAAGGAAAATTTCTTTAAAATAGGTTTAAGATGGTATTTGACGCCAGTGAAATTGAACAAAATAAATGCTAATTTTTCTAAGTTTTGTTGGAAATGTGATAATGAGATTGGTACCTTTTTCCATTTGTGGTGGGAATGTAAAATGATACAAAAATTTTAGAAATGTATTTTTAAAGAACTAAGTGACATACTAGAAATGAATATAGAGCCCAATTCTGAAATTGCTTTGTTATCAATATTTGTTGATCATAATTATGATGTTAAAACTAAAGAGTTGATTACAAATTTGTTGACTGCAGCTAGATTAATAATTGCTAGAAATTGGAAATCTAAATACGAACTATGCTTAGATGAATGCTACAATGAAATATGGGATATTGCTTTAAATGATAAATTGACATGTTCTTTAAAGATAAAAAGGAGAGTTAAAAAGAGATATTTTCTATGATATATGGGGGAGATTTATTGAATATGTGCTTGTCCGAGATAAGGGTAAGGCTTCCGCGCAACAATCGATTTTGTTCTGGAGGGGAGGATAATGACTGTAAATAAGAAGAGTGATCCTGTTGGTGAAGGGGTGCACTGCTGTTGATGTTTGTCTTTTTTGTAATTTGTATAAATTTTATAAAAAATTTTAAGAAAGGAAGGAGGTGGGAAATTCAAGCTCAGAAGAACAGATAGAGGCAGACTTAGGCACAGCAGCTCTCATGGGATCCAATAATAATGTTCATTAAAATGTACCAAGGCCACAAATCATGCAATCTGTGGTGTGTATATAAGAATGTCAGGAGTATAGAAAATGAACAAGAAGAACTGGAAATCTTAGTTCAGGATAGTAAATGTGACTTGTTAGGGATAACTGAAGCTTGGTGGGATGACTCCCATGGTGGGAGTAGAACAAGTGAAGAATATAATTCTTTTCAAAAATGAATAGAAAGAGTAGAGAAGCAGATGGACTTGCAATATATGCCAAAATGCATATCCCTGTATAGAGTATCTCATAGAGAACTTCTGGATTAAAATGATGGGGGACAAAAAGGAATGGATAGTGGGGTCTACTGCAAACCACCCAATCAAGGAGAAAACACAGATGAAACTTGAAAAACAAATACAAGAATTTCAAAGAGACACAGTGCAGTAGTAATGGAAGGTTTTAATTATCTTATCTGTTGGAAGCAAATTGGTCCAAATACAACCATACCAAGAAGTTCCTTGCTTGTGTTGCTGATAATTTCCACCACCAAAACTGGAGGAAGAAACTACAGGACTAATTGTCTTTGACTTGATTTTAACCAATAGAGATTACTTGGTAGAAGAAGTGGCAGGAAAGTGACCCTGTTCTACCTGAATTTTTTATTTCAAGAAAAGCAAAAGCAGAGTGTACAAGCACATGTTTTTAGGAAAGCCTATATTTTTTTAAAAAAACTTACAACAATATTAAATAAAACCCCATGGCAGGAAAGGGAGTCCAAGATAAATTTCTGAAAAAGAAGACTGTGAGGAGATATAATGTGTGTGTGTGTGTTGTGTTGTTAGTCATGACCGACTTTTCGTGACCCCATGTCCATGGGGTTTTCAAATACTTGAAAGTCGGCCATACAGAGGAGGGGCAGGATTTGTTATCAATCATCCACGTGTAATCACAGGTAGTTAGATTTCAGTTGAATATTGGAAGAAACTTCCTGTTAGACCAGTATGACAATGGAATCAGTTACCTTGGAGAGGGGATGAACACTCCAGTGCTGGAGGCATTGGATAGAGAATTAGACAACCATCTGTCATTTGGATTCATGATCAGGGGTGTTGGACGTAAAGGCCTTATAGGCCTCTCCCAACCCCATTATTATATTATTCTATTCTATGAAATAGATTGCCCAAGAACAACAGACAACTGAAGAAAAAAGGTGCAGCGTCTGGTCATTCATTTCATCTCTAAGATGCAGGACATCACTAGGGCATCTGAATTAATCATATCAAACCCTGAAATGATGGAGAGGGATAGCATTCTGGCATCTTCCCCTTAGACTTTAATGTTTTAAAAGAAAAACAGGGGTTACACAATGAGTATGAAGCAGTTAACTAGGTGTGATAGGTGGCAGTTAAACTTCCCAGGCTCTTAGGCAGATAAGTCATTGTTCTCCGTGGCAACAAGTGCCTTAAGGTGACAATTTGCTGTTTAACGAGCTTCTGAAGGATGAGAGTTTTCAGACCAACTGCTAGGCTATGACACATTTCACTTCAATGGTAGCACTGGCAGCATGAAAGGAAATGTTTAATACTAATGGGGCTTTTACATTTTTTACTTGGGTGATATTTTTAGTATCTAAAAATTGTCTGAGATAGCTTCTCCATCTTCGCAAAAGATCTCCAGAAGTAGGCCTGTAAAAGATGGTCATGAGCTCACATGAACAGGTGGAATGAAATGCATGAATGACAGTCAGTCAGGGTACCCATAAAACCCATTATCATTATAGCTAAGTACTCTTCCGTTCTTGATGGGAAGTAAACCTTCACAAATGCTCCACCCACCCCAAAACACAGTTTTCACTCATTTCTCCAGTGGCTCAGTGGACTAAGGCACCGAAACTGTAGACTGCAAAGTCGGCAGCTCAGCGGTTTGAATCCCAGGTGCCATGCAGCGGAGCGAGCTCCCACTGATAACCCCAGCTCCTGCCAACCTAGCAGTTCAAAAGCATGTAAATGCAAGTAGATAAATAAGTACCGCTGTAAAAAGTGGGAAGGTAAAACAGTGTTTCCTTGCAGCCATGCCGGCCACATGGCCATGGACTTGCACAGCACTGGCTCTTCCGGCTTGAATATGGAGATGAGCACTGCCCCTAGAGTCGGACACGACTAGCATGCATATGCGGGGGGAACCTTTACCTTTTACCAGTGGTTTACAACTTTCCACACACAATATTATGTCATCAAACATTGCCGAGTTCTGTTTTTTTACTTGCTTTTTATAAGGCCCTTTTTGAAATCACGAGGTTTATTAGATTATCCAAATTATGCAATTGTTACTTGGTTAATCTGCTTGAATAGCCCACAGGGTAGCAGAGGAATATCCTGGGCCACTCTACTGCCTTAAGCAAAGGACAAAATGGCTCCCTCATGGTTCCACATTCTGAATCCCACTTCGACATTGTTGGCCCTGCAGGCAATGGGCTAGCTTAGACGATACATGATGCCATTTGTTGTTTGAAATGGTTGCCTATCTTTGCTTAATGTTAGAGGCAGCCCTGAGGTTTCCTGTGGTTAAATCCCATTCTGCCTTACCCCACCCCATCACTGTCCACAGCTATATGGGTCTCATTCCTCCTTTTTCATTATTGTCCTGCACTAGTGCAACAATATCAGCTTTAAAAGAACAAAACTCTTCACCTGCAGAAAGTGACAATATTCACATTGCATAAATTTAGGAGGATGAAAACTTCCACCAGGTACCTTGAATAAGGAGTGCTTAACTATGTTGATCTTGATACTGCAGTTTTACTGAGCTTTCATGTCATTTTATTATGGTTTTCTCCTCCTGGGTCCAGAAAGAAATGTATTTATACTTTGAGGTATTCTCCAAACCCTACAACTATATTTATTCTTCATCTATTGCTCAAAATATTTCTAGCCTACTCTCTATGGACATATCTTATAACATAACATAACATTAAAGAGAAAGGCAACTGAAACATTTTAAAATCAGTGTAAGATTTTAAAACAGTTTAATAATTCACACAATTAAGAGAAAAATAGCAAAGTGGACAATGAAAAGCCAACTTGTGAATTCTCTGTCAGCTGCTTCTCTGTAGTCACAACTGCACATCTATATGTTGTGTATAGACATCTGCACCCTTTCTTATGCATTGTTTATGAAAGGCAATTATGTCTAGCAATACCATGTAACAACCCCCTGTGAATTTTAAGACTATTGTATTTTCTCAAGCAGCTTTCATTATTGTTAATAGTCAACAGCCACCTATTAACCAAATCTTCTACACAACAGAGTTTTTTTTAAACAATGGAATTTTAAATATAAAAGATATCAGACGACATGGTGTGAAAACAAACAAAAGGTGATAACAGCCATTATGATTTTCTTTGTCTCTTTCACAGCCTAACCTATCTCATAAGATTGTCTTTCCTTCAACAGCAAATAGGTAGACTGGACCGATATTGTTTTGTCCAGTGGAGAGTGGACTATCAGGGCATAGAAAACCCTAATATCAACCCACTTCTTGAGTACAGTTTATGTTCTGAGCCCATCTTTAATGCATGGCACAATTGCTGTTCAATGTCTGAACATGTCTTCCACTTCTTTCACATAGACATGCATCTGAATATAGGAAGCTTTAGTAACAATCATCATGGAATTGCATCCTTACCTTTTATGGAAAAGTGATAACATTTCCCATCCTGACATTGTTGGAACTGACGACAATCCTCCTGCTTCCAGATCAACAATAGAGAAAAGTCTATTTTTACCCAAAAGTTTTTTTTTCTTTGTTTTACTGTTAGAGGGTAGGACATAGATAGGCATTAAGCATTACATAGTTGTAGTATAAATATATACAGTACTATATTTATAGTACAAATATATAAAACTTGGGAGCAGTGATGGGTGCGGGCGGTGGCGGGCAGTGATGGGCGGACAGTGACGGGCAGCTGGCAGGCGGTGGGGGACGGATGGCGGTGGTCAGTGGCAGGGGGCGGGAGGCTGTCCAGTGCCCTCTCTCCATTTTGTCGCCTTAGGCAACTGCCTAGTTCACCTTAATGGAAGCGCCGGCCCTGCTCACAATCTTCTTTAGCTGGATTCTCTCTGAGCTATGACGGGAATTTGAAATAATGGCCAGAATTTTGTGCAGAATTGCACCATGGTTTGTGGCTAATTTTGGTTAATTGACAAGATTCTAGTGCACCTCTTGGATGTGCCAATGGGAGCACGGCCAGGGGAAGATGAAGATTATTGTCACCCTGATTCTGCCCATTGGCCTTTGCCCCACCTGCCATAATGGGAACCAGCCAACGTTGATCCAGACTAGCGCACAGGAAGAGCTTTTAAAGGCCACCCTCATGTGCTGCTTTCCTTAGACCTTTCATTCCCAATAGCCCCAAATGCTGTCATTCATCCCTACATTTCATGCCATTCCAAGCAATGCACTTGACATCTCATGCAACTTGGTCCTAAATAAAGACAGGAACAGAGAGAGAGGAAAAAACCAGTTTCCCAGTTAGAAACTACCCCTCACCTGCACACCTGTCAATCTTCCAATGGCTAATCCATGAACATAAGCAAGAATTTTAACTTACTGTACATTCCTCAGAAATCTTTAAGAAAAACAAGTGTCGTTTAACTCATAAGGAAGCCCTTTTATTAACTGTGAAATCAGCACCTCTTCTCTTTCAATCATTAACTTCCTAGTTTGGCATCAACATATCCACCACAGATGGTACCCATTCATCATTTTTCATGTACCCAGAGCTTGGGAAACTTACATTTGGGGGCATATACAGCCAGCTGGAGACTCTGGGATTTGTAGTTGACAATTCTGCTGTGATACACACACCACAAGTCCTACACACTGAATACCTGTAGCTAGGATGCAGCACAGAAATACATGCAGTCAGTGGGGGAGCTGCTACCCTTTAAGTACAGTATTTCCATTAGGTGGTCTGCTTATTTGGTGGTTTTACATTTAATGTTTTTAACTAAATATCTGTTTTAAAAAATATTTTTAAAATGTGTGGTTTTTTAAAACCTTACACTTGTTTTCTACTCAGAATTATAGCATATACATTAGGCTTTTATTCATTCAGATATTAATTTATTCATTCATTCCATTCTAAATACATTTTCCCCGTGCCTTCTTTTCTTCTACTGCTTGCCTCATTAGTAGCTAGGCTATCTAACCTATACGCAGCAAAAGGCAATAAATTAAACATTTATAAAAAGGTTGCCTGTGCATAAATTTAATTGAAAGGGAATAATGCAAGTGATAAGATTAGGCTACCTTATATGGCTTATTAAAATGAATATCAAACTTGGGGTTGCCTCATTCAATTTTTGATACTAATTAAGTAACCATAAGCATAAGAAAGGAAATTGAATTTTCTACTTAAGGAGCTTCCAATAAAGCCACGGATGTTCCTGACTTCAGATTTTCACAAACTAAGATAAATGTCTATCAAATAACTTCCCAAGCTTGTCCTGTAACACTGACTTAAAACCAAGGAGATGGACCCAATCACTGATGTAAATATAAAGACAAAACATTTCCACTACTTCTCACATGCCCTGGAGCTTAATTGCATTTTCTTGTGACTTTGTCTTTTGGAGCTCAGTGGAGCTTAGTTTCAAGTAAGCATGCTTAGAGTGAAACAGCCGCATTTGGTAGTACCTTTGCCCAAAAATAGAGAGAGGTGTTTTGTACTATTGAGCTTCTGCATTAGACGCATGGTCTAATAAATCAGAATCATAGTCCTGTGACTATTATAGTCTTCATTTAACAAAGCAGTGCATCCACTGTGGGTTTTATACTGAACTCTCCAGGAGCATTAAGGGCACTGAACCCTATCCCCAGAATAAGCTCAGTGGATCCACAACCCCCATGAAAGAAGAACCTCTAGCCTCCATTCCCCATCCATACTGTACTGTGGCTAGACTGACAGTGAACGGTGCTTGCCCAACTATTAGGCTGAGTGAATGGTCCAGTTCAGTGATGGCAAACCTTTTAGAGACCGAGTGCCCAAATTGCAATTCAAAACCCACTAATTTTTCACAAAGTGCCAATACAGCAATTTAAACTGAATACAAGTGACTGTGAAGGGGCAATGTTGGGTGCCCACAGAAAGGGCTCCAAGTGCCAACTTTGGCACACATGCCATAGATTCGCCACCACTGGTCTAGTTTGAGATGCAAGCTAGAGATGCAGTCCTCAGGATACACACACACACACACAAATGCCCACTTGGATAGCTCCGTGCTTTAATTATCTGGCTGTGTAACCAGAGGTTGGGAGCTCTGTGCCTCCTGAGAGTAGAATCGGTCTGTGTAGCCTTGGGCAAGTTGGACAGACCCCGTGTGCTCTCAGAAGAAGGAAATGGTAAACTATTTCTGAGTCTTCTCTACCTGGAAAGGGTTGATAAGTCAGACATGACTTGACACACACACACAAACACTCCTGGTGTTGGCACTTGTTCGGAACACTTCAATATTGGTGCCTTCAAACAACAGAATCTGTTTTGCTCATTAGTTGGTGGATTTGAAATAAAATTAACTCCCCTTCATGTTCATGAAAAATCCCAGTTATACTCTATAGCTATCTCTACAAAGCACTAGTCATAGCCACCTATCACATTCACTAGCACTCTAATTACATGTATTAAAGTTCTATGCTATTATTGTAGGAGGATCAGCAAAATTAAAACTATTGGTTTCCTACAGCTATTAATACCCCTGCTCTAATGCAGCTAGGGTTTTGAATTTATGTCTGAGTTGCCAGTCATTTCATCAATCTACTTTTGTGACTTGTTCAGAACAACTGGTTTTATTTCACAGTCTCAGTAACTGTTCCAGCAGGTCTATTAATGGTTTGGCACTCTCCGTTTCTAAAGCTTTAATTAAGTGAAACAAGCTAAAAATCACTAATATGTGCCTTTAGCAAAGTAGTGATGTAATTATCTCATTTTACAGATAACTACTTGTATTACATTTTTCCAAGCACAAAGAGAAAACTAGCTCTAAATGACACTTTTCAGGCTCATTAAACTCGGTAGAGAAATATCAGGTTAGGGATTTCCACTGCAGATACCATAATAAACTTAAAGAAATAGCATAAACAGGCTGAGTATGTGGCTGGGGGAGGGTGGAATATTGTGGCATATATTGGTATATGAACTATACCTGCAAAAATACCCATTATGTCCATCCTATCTAAAATATAAGGTTGTTGTTGTTGTTTTTTTACAAAAAATGGCACCCTATTTTACAAATACAATAAGATAGTTGTAAAATATTTTGTACCAATATTTCTTACCAATGTAGCCAAAACAAAAGAAACACTTCTGCAACAGAAGTTAATATCCTAAGCCACGTTATAGATTTGCTGTCTCCCTGTGCTATGGATTGTTTTTTCCTATAAAGTTGCATCTGACGTAGAACAATCCTAATATGGTTCTAAGGTACGCAAGACATTTAAGGAACAGTACCCCCCCCCACTCACACACACACATAGTGAGTTTCCACAGCGAAGCAGGGATTTGAATTCAGGTCTCGTGAGCAAAGGCATAGCTAGGGTTTTCAGCAACCAGGGACACCGTCAGTTGGGAGCTTCTCTCTCTCTCTCTCTCTCTCTCTCTCTCTCTCTCTCTCTCTCTCTCTCTCTCTCTCTCTCTCTCTCTCTCTCTCTCTCTCTCTCTCTCTCTCTCTCTCTGTGTGTGTGTGTGTGTGTGTGTGTGTGTGTGTGTGTGTCAGTCTTAGGGATGGGAGAGCAGGAGGAGGAGGCAGAACGTGTCAGGCGGGCCTGATGATTATTGAGAAGCTGTGGTTGCTTTTCTGTGTGCATGTGTGCTTTTGTGTGTGTTGGGGAGGGCACCACAGGGTAACTGAGTGTTATGTATATGTGAAGGGATGCCCATGGGCAGATGCCCGCGTGTGCTCTCAATGCTCAGAAGAGGTGGAGAAGGGCACAGGTGGAGTGGTATTCTAGTAAGCCTGATGGTGCCGTGGGAGTATATTTTTCTCCCACAGGAATCAAAAGTCTGCATCTTGTGACGCCTAAAGCTGTGTGGTGTGGGAGCAATGTAGGGGAGAAAAAATCCCAGCCATGTGCTCCTCTGTCCTCAAAATATGCGGAGGTGAGACAGAATGTTTTTTTCTGTATTAAATGGGGGTGTGGAAGGCGAGAGTTGCCTCGTGTAGAGATGCAAGGGACTGAAAAGATGCTGCCTCAGAAAAGGTCCATGATGTATTTCTTATGGAGTATTCTTCTCCCACCTGATCATCTGAAAGACAACCAAAGCTGTTAACAAGTATTTCTTTAAATGGTTCATAGTTCTGGGCTTACAGAAAGTGTTTAAAACTTCCCAGCATACCCCTGCTACACCTCTCACCTCCTGTGGGCATCCCTTCACATGTACTTAACACACAGTTACCCTGTGGCCCCCTCCCTAACACACATGCAAGTGCACACCCACATGCACATGTGTGCACACCCACACAGAGAGAGAGCCTCCCAATAATCAGCATGTCATCCAGACGGTTTCTGCCTCTTGATGCTGCTCTCCCATCCCTAAGATTGACAGAGAGAGAGGGGGGAGGAGGCAGCTCCCAAGCTGTCACATTGCACAGCCCACGAACTGCCACCAGCAGTCCCGCTGCACGACTTTGGCAGGATGGAGTTCAGGAGGCAACGAGGGTGGCCTGAATCCTCTCCCCACTACCCTGTGAGAAGGATGGCCACTGACCCCACGAGCACCTAGAATCAAACATCAATTTGTCACTCCCTCAGATGCTGCGGCCCAAGCACAGATGTCCCCCTTTGCCCTCCCCCCCCCGCTATGCCTCTGCTCATGAATACCATTCCAGTACACCACACTGACTTTCTCTACAATACAACCCTCTCAAGTCCTGAAATTCATAGAGTTTCTTGGGGACCACACTCCAGTGGCAGGCAGGCCCAAAGGCATAAGGCTAAGTTGAAAAATGCCACCATATTTGACCTCAAAGCTCCCAATGCTGGCCAACAGGCTACAGGGAAAAAAAACATTTTAGCCTTTTAAAGTGAGGTGGGGGTCATTCCAAACCTGGGAGACTACCAAACAGCTGTGCCTGGCCCCCTCCCTTATTTAAATTTCTTATTTAATAAATAAATAAAATTAAACAAGCCTTTACTTGCTTGCTTACTTGCTTACTTAGATTTCTATCCTACCCAAGTAGTAGCTAGGCTACTACTCTGGGCAACTAACAGAAGTACTAGAAACAATAATGGTGAAACATCAGTGAAAAGACTGATGAAGCTGTTTGGACAAGTAGCAAAATGTTTCGATCTCTCAAGAAAAGAAGTCCAGGTGCCATGACTCAACTTCCAGATAAACTCACCTGGATGACTGAGAATCTTTACAGACAACAGTGAAAAGAGGTTCCCCAGACATAACTAGGAACCACAAAGAAAAAAGAAAATTAATGGCAGGTTGGTGGCAGAAGGGGTACATAAGATTACTTAATTAGAGACAAACAATTGAAAGGCTTGGGGAAACAACCAAGTCTTCATTTGCCTACTGAAACCAAGGAGAGATGGGCCCAATTGCACCTTGGTGAGAAGAAGCTCCAAAGTTAAGCAGCCACCAGTAAGTGACCAATTTCTGGGCTCTCTCAGGGTGACCCCATGGAGCCTTCCAATATAAGAGGTACAAGTGGGACTGGTAGCTGTTTTGAGGGTTAAGCAGTTAACCTAAACACCTTGAACTTGACTTGGAAGCAAACAAGCAGCCAGTGCAGGCAGACTAGGATAAAGGATATATAGTCATAAAGAAATGTTCCAGAAACCAACCTGGCAGCAGGATTCTGTACCTACTGCAGGTCCCAAAGTGCCTTTTTGAGATTACAGGCATATGTGCCAATGCTGTAAGGGACTTCCTGTCAAGACAGGGAGAACATGTGTGGTCCATCTCAGATTTAGCCATGGCAGATTTAGCCCTGGTAGAGACCTTGTTTTCCATTAAAAGAGCTGGCATGCCCTGGAGAAGGGGACATGGGCTGGATTGAGACCCCAGGAGGGCCAGATTAGCAATGGGATTTCTGGATCCAAACTGCAGTGCTGTCCTCAAAGTGTGGCCCCCTCTGTTTTCCATCCTATGCCTAAGGAGATCTATTTCAACATACATACATACATACATACATACATACATACATACATACATACATACATACATACATACATACATACATACATACATACATAACCATGAAGGTTGTATGATAAGGAGTAGAGATAAGAATTGCCTCCCTGAAGCCCAAGGAAGAGACTATGGGCCTTTTCACACGACCCCTAAACTCCGCGGCAAATGGCTCCCAGCTCCGGAGCTTAAAATTATTTCCCCACCAGCTCCGGAGTTTACAGATAATTAAGTGCGACCACGCCCACCTAAGCGCGTCCCAGTGCACTTTTCATGTACTTGCTCTCGGAGGGTGAAAATTCCTGATGCGGATATAACAGTAGTGACTGCCGGGCTCTCCTTGCTTCTGTTTGTTCTTTTTTTGTCCCCCGCCCCTTTAAGAGATCTGAATGCAGTGCCGGGAGCAAAGCGAGATGGCAGAACAGAGGTGAGCGGCATTCTTTTCTTCCTTTTTTCTCCCTCCCCTCACGCAGCCAGCAGCCAGGAGTGCGGAGGGGGTGGGAATGTAGGAACAGCGACAAACCCCTAAGATCTCTGGTCCGAATTTAAGTGGCCAGCGGATCTTAGGGGTCGTGTGAAAAGGCCCTATATTGCACAGATGGAGGTTCCTAAAGGATATTTTTGCTAAGTCAGCCATGGCCTGTGTAAAAAGAGGGGAGGGATGAATAAAACAGGGATCCTCTGGACCCAATGAATATTAACAGATGAATATTTGATGAATTGGCAATATTTATTGACTATCACAATTCCTTTTTTATTTGTCCCCATCTCTAATAAGGAGTTGAGACTGGATACTTTTTATGCGGCATATTTTTAGTAGTTGTAAAAAAAATTATGGTTGGCATGTTAAAGTTCCAGAACCTCTTCACTGTAGTGGTAATAACTAGGTCAGTGAAAACCTGTCATTTCTGTCTTATCAGGATAGTAGAATGTGATGAGACAGGAGAGGCAACAGCACATGATTTGGTGAGCTGTTCCTTTGCTATACAATATCTGAAAACCACCAGGCAGTGAAGGGAAGGATTCCTCATTCTATAAACATTGGAAAGACTGTATGCAGATTGGGAGCTCAGCTGTAACAAATCTGCTCAGCTTCCTTTCTTTGTGGTATCTCTGAAGGAAAATAAGGGGAAATTTATACACTCTATTTACACCAAGATCGCTTTTGCAATGTCTTGGAGCATGTGTGTTAATGGTGCAAACTTTTAACATAAAGACTAAGTTGGTTATCTACAACTGAGAAATTGCACTCAGTTTTTCCTTCACTTGCAGAATGGGAATAGGTCTCTTTTAACTAGTGGAAAGGTCTAGTTTCTAAAAGGTTTTTTATTATTGTGTGCCTGAGGTCCTGTATTTGAGACATTTATCTTCTGAAGAAATAGGCTGCAACAGCTTGCACCCCCAGCTCTAAATAATGACTTGGTACTCAGAAATAGGAGGAGCAGCATCTTCTTCATTGTGTCAGTTTTAGCACAGATATTATATTTTACGAGCTTCAGCTATCCAAACTGTTTGGATTAAAGACCCCGAAAATAATGATGCATCAATAAATCAATCAGTCAGTCAAAACTTGCTGTCTTTAGGTGCCTCTGCAACAGTATTATAAGTCATATTAAAATACACACACACACACACACACACACACACACACACACACACACACACACACACACACACACACACACACACACACACAAAGGGCATGTGCTAACACAGATACATTGTTAAAACATTGTATTAAGGTATGGGTTTTTAAAGGGGGCATTTATTCTAGTCATGGGGGCTGGAGATCTAGGCATCCAAGGCTTCCCTATGCATTGAGTTCAGGAATGGGCAAGTATCCAGATGGGTTTATCAGTCCCTTCTTCCTGACTGAGGCATCCTAGAACTGTGAGATTTGCCCAAGGCTACACAGATTGACTGTACTTCCAGGAGGCACAGAAAGGAATTGATCCCTAGTTAACCCAAGTATTCATGAATGGCAATTCCCAGAAGTCTTCACTAGCAGCTGTGCTGGATGGACTTTCTGGCCACTGCATGCAACAACACCTAGGTTACTTAAGGTTAAGAATCACAAGTAACCCATCTGTGAGATTTATACTGGTGCATTTATGCCAGGGTACAATCAGATTTGGACCAATGAGTTTTATTTGTAGAACAGGGGTGGAGAACCTTTGGCCCTCCAGATGTGTTAGCCCTATAAAGGACTGTGGGAGTATAGTCTCTGCATAGGCTTGCAGTCCTTTATATGACTATGGGAGTATAAGCAACATAGGCTCAGAATTCTGGGAGTTGCAGTCCAAAACATCTGGAGAGCCAAAGGTTCCCCACCCCTGTTGTAAACTATGCATAATCATGCATTATGGTGAAGTCCCATGCCTGCTGGTATCCCATCCCTGCTTTCATGTTGAAGTGAACAAAGATGGGATTGCATTGTTCTCTAAATTTCAATGGAGACACTACTTAGGAAAGAAAAGAAGGACAGACAGCTGGATGGATGGATGGATGGATGGATGGATGGATGGATGGATGGATGGATGGATGGATGGATGGATGGATGGATGGATGGATGGACCAAGAACTATCAATCTAATCTCTCCCAATGGTTTAACCTCCAGTGTTGGGAGACATGGAAAGAGGCTCCTCAAAATATGTGAGAACTGAACACATCTGGACACCCCTCACAATGACACCACTCTGTCAATGAATCCTTTCACTCTGAAAGCTGGATTGCCTCTGAGAATAACCAAGAAGATTATTTACTAGTATTAAAACTGAACAGAGACTATTTCACTGATTGCATATCCGCTCACATCTTCTGAAGAACACTCAGGACTACAACAACAAATTCAATTTAAAATGCAGAACAAATATATGACTTTAGGAAATACTTTTTTAAAAAAATGTTGTAAGTTGAGATAAATGAAATGCATGATAAATGAAACTGCAGTAGGCTTAAGGTTATATGGCTGTACAGGCAACAAACAGTACATGCAATGAATATTGTTGTCAGAGTTTAGGTACTTGCAATTTTGCTGCATTCATACAAAAGAATCCATGCAGAAAGCACCACCTCAGGACCACTGCTGAAGAATTAGCTTCCAAAAATGTATTTGAAAATTAAGTTTGGTTAATTAATTATTATGGATTATACAAATAAAAACTAGCATCTGCATTCAGGTGGTTTAAATTCCTAGATCTATTCAGCTGTAGCATATTCCAGGTAATGCTAGTAGAACTCAATAAATTGGAGTCAGTAGGTGTGGAGCCAGAGTCCAGGAGTTCAAATCCCTCCTTTGTCTCCTTGGATAGGAGCAACACAAGACCACCAGGAATGCAACAGATGAGGTTATGTGCCCTGCTACCATCTGGCTCACTTTGGGAAAGTTTCATAATCTCATAGTGCCATCAGGAGACTGAATAGTAAACCACTTCTGAGTGTTTAAGACTATGGGTATTTAAGACTATGGGTATTTAAGACTATGGGTCACTATAAATCTGAATCATCTCGAGAACTTATGTAGTAGTTGGAGTTGGTTTTTGTGTGTTTCAGAAGGTAGACCTTGGCAATTTTCTCTCTTGAGCTCAGTGATTTTATGGATGATGCTTCAAATAGTCGTGTGGGGCTTTCCCCCCCTCACTCAACTATTAAAATATCGATCACACTTCTCTCCCACTCACCCACTTACTTGGGAGGAGACAGCAGTTTAACACTGAAATCAAGAACTGTTCACCACTTCCAGAGGCAAGGAAGGGTGGCCAAGCATTTCAGACTAGTGCATCTTCATGTTTTGGAACCCCCTCACTGAAACCAGCAGAGGAGTTAACTATGACAGCTCCTAACACTTGCCTAGGGGATTTTGGACAAATGGAAGAGCTTTGCCTCCAGCAGGTCTATCACTTTAGTGTCAACCACAGATGGGAAAACTTTTGAGTGCCATTGCACAGTAGTTAAACTGTGATACTGCAGTCAAGTCCAGAGGCGTAGCTAGGGTTTTTAGAGCCCGGGGGCAAAGTCGGTTTTCATGCCCCCCCAAGGGATCCAGAGGGGCTAAGGTGCTGTGGAGAAGGTGGCGGCAGAGGCTGGGGAGCCCTTGCACTGGCCCTGGCAGGTCACCACAATGCACCTTCTCGTGGTTCCTGGACAGGGAGTTGTTTGGCACCCAATTTGGCACCCCCACACACTGCACCCAAAGACAAATCACCCCTTGCCCCCCCAGCTACACCACTGGTCAAGTCTCTGCTCAAGACCTGAGTTCAATCCCGATGGAGCCTTCTCTTCTCCTGAAGGTGGCAAAATAAGTACCCAGCTCACTTGGGGAAAGGAGCAAAGTGTTCTACAATTATTTTATAAACCATGCTCCAAGCACTATGGGGTACTATATAGGCTGAAACAAGAACGTCCACTCCACCTTGCCCTAACCCTTGCTTGGAGGATTTAGGTTCATACTGTAGTTCCCACTGAGATTAGTGGATCTTACTTCCAAGTAACCATGACTAGTCTTAGACTGCAGGTCTTCATGTCATTACTTCTCACTTGACATTGCCTCGTTATAGAAGTATTGCATTTGCAATTGTTGTTGTTGTCAGCAGTCAAAAACCCCTCTTGCAGAAGAGAGGGCTTGCAATTAGACAGTGAAGAAAGGAAAGCTTCACTGGTGAACACTTCGGCCTTAAAAATATAGAAAGCCGCCCACTGGTTCATTATAAGTGTCGTGCTGTCTCCCTGATGGAGAATGGAGCATTAATCCTGTCTTTCAGGTTTTGCATGGTTGAAGACAGATCCTTGAAGTCATTTCGACACTTGGATGGCCAAGCTACATTTAATGTACTGTGGATGGGTATGCCCTCCCCCTCCCCATTCATGACCCCTTGTTCAGTGGCTATCCAGAACCAAAGGGGGGATTGGGGGGGCGCAAAAAAGAAAGAAAAGAAAAAGAGGGCTGCTTGTTTGCGGCTTGATCCAGGAATGATTAAAGGTAGAAGTTTTTCAGGCATTACTGACAGAAAAGGGTCTAGTTAAAGCTGCTTTAAAAAGAGAGGCTTTATAAAGGGCCAGTACTCAAACTACTATTAAAAGCATCATGCTTGTTAAAACCTGTAAAAAGGCAGGAAATCAGTGAGTGAAATGCAGCTTCTTCACCAATTACTGAGAGGAGTGTACACCTTAAAGTACTCTTTGAATTGTGTCATACCAGCCTCTCTTTTCTGCGCTCTCTCTTCAGCTTCTGATAGTCTTTACCTCTCTCTCTCTCTCTCTCTCTCCCGCTCTCGCTCAGTCTTGTGCCAGGCCATTCATTGGGTACATTAGTGGGGAGGGGGGAGGGGGAGGACAGTTTACAATGCTGGACCAAGTTCACTTCTCGCTTGTTGTTAGCAACCCATTTACAGCTGAATGACTGTGAGCAAGAGACAGCTCAAAATGACTTTCTCTGCCTCTTCACAAGCCCACTTATACATTTTGTCATTGCTTTCTTTCAAAAAGGAAAAAAATGCAAAGGAAATAATTGATCAACTGAACACTCTCTACCTTCAAGGCGAATGTGTATCACCCACCTGGTTAATATTCCTTGCTATTCTTTCTGTTTACTACCTCCCAATATCCAGAGTGGTGTGGTGTGGTGTGGTCTGTCTGCCTTTCTTTCTTTCTTTCTTTCTTTCTTTCTTTCTTTCTTTCTTTCTTTCTTTCTTTCTTTCTTTCTTTCTTTCTTTCTTTCCAAAGGTGTTTAAACAACACATCATCAAATGCAGCCTGAAGGGGAGAAGAGTATGGGTAAATAAAAAGTTTTTTTAAAAAAAAAGAGCAAAAAGAACAAAAGAAAAAGAAAATATCATAGGCTGGAGGGTAAGTAGTTTTATTTCTGCACTTTTGTCGCCTAGGGAATTATTATTCCATAGCTGGTTTCTCAAGAGAGAGGGAGGGAGGGAGGGGGAGAAGGGGAGCTGCCCAGTTATTCGCAAAATGGATTGCTCCTCTCATCGCTTTTCACTCCTGTGGCTTCTCAAGAGTCCACTGATTACAACAAAGTGTGGCCATCTATTCCGTCTTATTGACAAAGGTCCTTAATTACTGCTGTCGCAGTAATACCTGCTATTAAATTCTGCTAAACAGAGATGGCAAATTAGCCGTGGATCTCGGTAACCTTTTTTGAGCGTAATTACGGGATCAGCATCATGGCTGCAGAAGTGACCCCCAGCCAAAGCAATGGGAAACCTTTGTTTATCACCTGCAGTGGAAGCCAAAATGTGAAATGAAAAGCTTTCAGTCAGCTGGAGGCCATCAGATGCAGAAGGTCTGGGAAAGCAACAGGCATTAAAAACAAATCCTGGTCTATATTTAAAACCATCTTCCTCAACCACTGTTTAAACTCACAGCTCATTAACTGAGGCGACTGTTCTGACACACACAAAAACTGCAGTTTAACATGGTAAAAAAAAGTACGTTGTCTACTTCAGGCATTCCATAAATTAGGAAGGGCTTTCACCTGAACTTAAAAGCTGTCCAATGCCACTGCAAGCTATAAAGAGAGTCCAGCATCATTTATAAAGCAAAGTAGCATACGCTTTTATAATGAACCTTCAAATAACACACTCATATGACTAATTCCATACCCTAGATGTACCTGCTCAGAGTTGTATATTTAAAATTATTGTAATAATAATTGGCTGCAGGTACAGTAATTTCAAAGCGCCCCCCCCCAAGTAGCTAATGACCATTATTCAAAGAGTCCCCCAAGTAGCTAATTACTATCAGGAACAGCTTATGGAGTAAGCAGGGAGGTATCTCACCCCAAAATTGGGGATAGGGGACACCCCCCTTGCTGGTTATAAGGCAAATATGGTTCCATTTCTCAGAAGGACCAATTCTGTTTACGATTTGAAAGACTCTGAATGTTATGAACCCTGACCTGTGGTATGAAAATGCCACCTCCATTCCATCTTCTGGTCATCTCAAAAGTCACAACACAGCATAAGACATAACAAGAGCAACAATGCCGATTCTATAATATTCACTATCCATTATTTAATGTGGGGACACCATCAAAACTATTTAAGTAACATTATAGGATACCATTAGATCTCAAAAGAAATCAAATTATCCTTCATTAGGTAACAACTATAATGTAATATTGTTGTTAGAACTCAACATCAAGAACAACAAAGGTTCAATCTCCTTTCTCAGCTTAATACTTACCAAATGGTTGGCCCATCATCCCAGACTCTCCCAACCAGCTGTACTTGTTAAGGGACTCTACTCCAACATGCGTGGAAGTCATCAGGACACAACTGGAAGTACTACCAGCACTAAGTAACCCTTATACTCTCGTCTATACAAACATTCCTAAATGCAAGATAATAAATGTGTCGGATTTCTACATGCAATCAAAAAGTGCCAACTTTGATAAATCGTATGGTTTAGTCTTCATTCCCCAACATGAGTGGGAAGGTTCCCTAGAGGGTCATGAAGACAAAACAAGAAGAATACAAAACTGAAATGTTTATTAAAATGTTTTTATCAACTTACATTTGTGTGGCAGAGGTTACTAGAATTTGGGGGAGGCTATTTGTTCTTATTTTTAATTGAAAATATATTTATTGAAATCCTTTTGTGAAGCATAAACAAATTCAGTCTGTTCCTGGACAGTTAAAAAAAGAGAGCCCCTGCTGCAATTCTCAGGGGCATGCACACACACGCTGGCTTGATATGTATGTGCACGCTCCCAAGAATTGCAGTGAAGTTTGTTTGTTTGTTTGTTGGTTGGTTGGTTGGTTTTTTGTTTGTTTAATCATTACCATCATCATCATCATCATCATCATCATCATCAAATTATCAAATTATCAAACAGCAAACAAGCTAACAAAGCTAGATTTTGTATTCCGAATCACTAGTCAAACGCTTCCCAAGCGTTTAGGACTACGGGATGTATCAGCGGATTATGTGAGCAATTCCCAGTAAGGTGGCCTTCTGCAGCTGGCTGGTGGTGATTTTGTAAGCTCCAATTTATTCTAAATACTTGCTTAGCTCTTTAGGCACTGCACCAGCGTGCCGATTACCACGGGACCACCTGTACTGGTTGTTTTTGTCCACTGAGTATTTGTGTTTATTTTAATGTCAGTTTTATTTATTTAAAGTGTTAAAAGGGTTGTGAGGGTAAACGTGAAGAGAAGTAATGTGAAATTTCATAAAAATTGAAGAAGTGTGTGAGGCTTCCAAGTGTGGGGATCAATGGGTTAACATTGTCTCATGAAGCTCAGCTCTCCTTGGCACTGGAAGATATTCTTGCATGGAATGGAGTGACTGTTTGTAGCCCAAGAGTACTGATGCACTGGGAGTTACTTCTGAGTAGACATGACTCAGAGTTATAGCTCCTCCTTCCCCTTGCTTTGGCCCTGTTCTACCCCATTAGGAGCTGAAATGTGGCCCCTGAACATTTTTTCCTAAAGTAGAAATCAATATTTGGGCTGAAAATATATGGGGAATGAGCAAAAAGCCAAATGATGACTGTATAGAACATTCAATACAAGGACAAGGTTTTCTTTCTCCATAGTCCAAAGGATTCTCTTAAGTATAATTAATTGCCAAATTTCTGGCTTCACTTATTCAGTATAAAGATGTAGAAGTAAGTATGCTCTAAACTTACATGAATGTGGTAAGTTTCTGCTTGGATAGATATAACTTGACTTCCAACAACCTATCTTCTGAACAGCTAAGAATGTTTTCTACGGAAACAAACATAGCAAAACCCGAATTACAACATTGTGCCCCTCCCCCCCAAAAAAAGTAATCTGTCTCAGATGAAGTTCCACGTGTATCATTTGTGTGTTATCAAATCCACATTTGGGATTTCACCCCTCCCAAATGGCAAGGGAGGCAGGGTGGTGGCAGGGATC
Organism: Phrynocephalus forsythii; assembly: GCA_029282475.1. Taxonomy (NCBI): domain Eukaryota; kingdom Metazoa; phylum Chordata; class Lepidosauria; order Squamata; family Agamidae; genus Phrynocephalus; species Phrynocephalus forsythii. Next base: position 75,848,218 of record JAPFRF010000008.1, on the reverse strand, counting down.
CTCCATGGTCCTCCTGCTTCAGATCTCCCCTGCCCAGCCTGGTTTTTGCTGCCCCCCCCCATGAGCCCACGAAGGAGGATTGGTACCAGCATCATGGCCATGGGTGGGAAGGCAAGGAAGGAGAGAGCTGGGGCCAGCCATGCCTCTGCTGCAACCCCCAGTTTCTGGATGAGGCGCCTGGTCGGAGGGTGGGTCACCCTCCTCCTCCTCCTCATCCCTCCCTCCACCAACCCTCCCTGGCTACCTTCCCACAATTCGCATGGCATGCTCAGGGCAGGTGGGTCAATTTTTTTCCTTAGATTTGGAGGCCGTCGGAGACCTTGCAGACTACTTCAAATGGTGCTGTGGTTGACTGGTAGCCTGAGGTCGACATGTTGTGCAGGCCTGCTGTACAACATCTATTACTGTTTTGCCTCACATCCTAAATATCTCCTAATGACCCCTCCCTAACTTTAGCACAATTTATTTAGTTAAGCCAAGGTTTTCTGAGTATCAAGGGTTATAACATCACCAACAACTACCTCCCTCTTTGGCTGCTGTGTGCCCTCTGAACTCAGCTGGTAGAGAATGGATATTTCTGGAAATACAGTACGACCCCTGCATCCACTGATTCACCAACTGAGGATTCAGTTATCCATGGCTGGTGATCAGCAGGTGCAGGGGTGGTTCGAGCACTGGTGAGGAGGGGGAGAGAAAGAAAACTTACTGCTGCCGATGCCAGCCAGCCACCCTCCTTGCCACCGGCCAGCTACCTTCCAGAAGGGTGGGGTGGTCACTTAAGAAGGCCAGCCTGGCCAATCAGCCTTTGAACTTCCTGCTCAGGTCCTGGGTGGTGTACTAGAGGTTTTGAACTTCCCACTCAAGCTCAAACTTCCAGTCCCCTGTCTGGCATCCGAGCAAGAAGTTCAAAGGCTGGTTGGCCAGGTGGGTCCTCTTAAGTCACCACCCCACCCCTCCAGAAGGTGACTGGCTGGTGGCAGCAACGAGGGCAGCCGGACAGGTGGCACTGGCAGTGGTAAGCTTTCTTTTTTCTCCCTGCCACTACCACCCCTGCAGGCCAGCTGCCGAGCTCGGCAGTGAGGAGGGTGGCTGGACAGGTGCAAAAGTTTTCACCCCGGCACCACACCACCCCTGTTGCCACCATTATCCTCAAATATGAGTGTTTGCTCTTATCCACAGATTTCACTATCCGTGGAAGGTCCCGGAACCAATCCCCCATGAATATGGCAGTCCTACTGTAATAAAATTGCTCCAAGCCATCTTGGCTGTTTGTAATACTAATTAGGGTGATTTGATCTTGAATGGGCAATTAAGAGTTACAAACTTTACACAAGAACTGCTTCTCATTTGTTGCCATGGGCCAATGCAGAATTTTCAGGCTCTCCTTGAGGAGAGCAAGTATTGGGACTGCCTGTACTTCCATGTTTACCAGAACACCCCCACTGAGTCTCCATATCACTGGATATCATATATGCTAGTTTAAACTCGCAAGCTCCCAATCTTTTGGATAACAATTCCCATCATGCCTGCCCTCTGTTCATTCTATCTGGCAACAGCAGTACTTGAACCGGTAGTTGAAACCCATCTGGAGATCCATAGAATGGCAGCCCCTCAAAACGTTCACATTGAAAATAGTGACTGGATAATCTGAGTAAGGTCCAGCCTTGTCTGCCAACTCAAGTCCATTTCTGACAGACCAAAGCACTACAGTGGAGAAGCCACAGAAGCCACAATAGGTACACCAGAGAAATATTCTTCATAGTCTAGTCTCAGATCAGACATCATTTCTGGGATTTGCAAACCATGATCATTATAAAGTAGCATTGTGGAGTGGCCTCTAAGAAACAGACAGAAATTGTTTGTGACAGAATAAAAATATTGACTCAGAGCCGGGTGGAGGGTCTTATGCAACTCGGTATTAATATTACGATTTCCTACATGTTGAAGGAATTAAACTTTGTATGTTGGATCTACAAACCTTAGTAAGCAACATAGCAAAACCTTTGAACAAAACTGATTTTGTTCTCTTCCATTATGCCTTTAAGAAAATGTTCTATATCCCAAAGGCCAAATAAGCACCATGATGTTGGGAAGTTGCTATAGTAACTCTTACTCTTGTAATTTGCTAGTGACTACATTAAGCCTACCCTAGGTGGCATTAATTTAAAAATATTTTTCAACATTCAACGCCAATAAAAAGGGCTTCTTTTACACAGGCTCTGGTTTGGGTGGCTGAAAATGCCAAAATAGCCTTTCTACTAAACGTTTCTCATTGCAGTGGGGAAGGAAACATTTTTTCCTATGGGACTCTTTTCACATCAAGAAGCTTGGGCGGGCAACCAAGAGGGCTGCAAGACCTCCGAAAGATGAGTAACAAAAGGAACAAGGAACCGTTTCCTTTGCCAACTCACATTTTGTAAACTCAAAAATGGCACCAAGTTAATTCCAAATTTATTACTTAATCACACTTATTACATTTCTATCCCACCCATTTAGTGACCATGCACTACCCTGGTCAACTAGCAGCAATTTAAAAACACAAGGACCCACTTAAAACCTAACAGTAGTAACCCGAAATACAAAATAAGCCCAGAAGTTACAGTGCATCAAGATCCAGATCCAATTCATGGATCCTTGAGGATGTCAAAGAGGCAGGGTGTTTCCAAAGACCTCTTCCTACAATACACTTTTCCACTATAAAGTATCCTGGAAAATGAGGCATAGAAACAGGATGCTTCATTCATGGGGGCAAACTTTGAGGAAACGAGAGCTGATAGCTGATTTCTTAGAATTAACAATAAATGCCACAACATCACATCCACGCAGGATGGCAGGCTAGTGGCAGGAATAGTCCTGCAATGTGTGCCCAAAGGTCTAAGGGCACCTAGTTAATAGAGTAACATCTAACATCTATCTAGAACGTCCCACTTATTAACAGATTTCAGAGGCAAAATTACAGATGCCTGAATCTTAAATCCATCTTTACTGGCTTCCAATGTGTACCTTATGTCTTGTCATATGCATACAACATACATGTAAACTGGGGCTAGAGATATCTGAATGGATCTAATTATTGTGCAAGGAAAAAGCTGCCTTATATGCAATCAAATTTTGGTCTGTGTTGTGCTCCATTGCCTCGTCTACATTGGACAGGTGCTATAAGTCTTTATGGTTCCAGACAGGCATGTTTCCAGCCCTGACTGTGTATGGTTTATTCTGCTACTGAATTTTAGATAGCCTTTTCAAAACTGTAACAGGATTAGAGATGGGGGTTTCATTTCAGAAGAGGCCCTGTTCCAAAACGAAATACAGCAGCACAATTACTGTTCGGAACCAAGACACAACCTCCAGAATGAAATCAGCCACTGACTTATCTTCCTTTGAGTCATGCGGGACAAAACTCCAATCAGGAAGCAGCCTGCGATGTGTCATCTTTCCTTCTCCCTGGCGCCGGCCAATCAGGGAGGACATGCATCATCCTGCCTCCCTGTCTGATTGGCCAGTGCCAGGTAGAAGGAAAGCTGATGCGCAGCAGGCTGCTTCCTAGTTGGAGTTTCACCTGGTTCCGAACAGCAGCTGTGCTGCTGTGTTTCATTTCAGAGCTGGACCTCTTCCGAAACAAAACACCCATCACTAAACACGATTATAATCTAGAATAGCAATTATTTTAGAAATTGTATTGTAAGCATGAATGTTTTTCTTGTATTACCTACTATGTTTATTTAACATGTATTGAAGGAAGGAAGCCAGACCTGTCCTCTATTATGTTTTTTAGAGATGGGCACGAATCTAAAAAATGGCATTTCAGTTTTTCATTTTTCGTTGAGGGGTCCATTTCGGTTCATTTTCATTTTTCATGAATTTTTGAAAAAAATTCATTTTGTTTATTTGTTTTTTGTTTTTAATTTTTACCAGCTTTTTGTGCGATTTTTAAAGCATTTCCGTGCGCGGGCATCCCCCAACGCCCCAGACCAGAGGGAAAACACTTTAAAAATGATGCTGGCAGAGACACAGCATAGATTAGGTACGCAGGGAGGCTGCAAAGGCAGCAGCGGATGTTGCCCAGGGTGCAAGGCAGCCGCAGAGTGACTGCACTGCGGGACAGGGGAGGGTATTCACTGAGAGGTACGCACGCACACACACAGGGAGGCTGCAGGACTGAAGCCAGAGATAAATCTCTTCTTTCTCTCCCCTAAGACCCAGGCTGCAGCCGGCAGGAATACAGAGACACACACCTGCCTGGCTGGCCTAAAGTGAAAATAACGAGTCGCAGAGACAGCAATCCCACCCTAACTCCCACCGGAGACTGCAAGGAGGATGGGGGCTGTCAGAGCTTTTTATGCCCTCTGTGGCTGCCAGACCTGCCCAGTCTGCAACCTGGGCACACTATTGGTTGAAATTGTCCAATAATTTACATGATCCCATCACATGGCTTGCCTCCATTTTGTGGCTGGCGACATCCATTTTGTCATATTTAAAGGGAAAAGAAAAATACATCGTGATGGAAGAAGACAAAAACAAACATTTTAAGGACCCCAACCCCCCTGGTAGGTATTATCAGACAGTATAAATAATTATTGCTGCATTTTTATGGATGTCCAGGGCATTTTTAACATTTAAAACAGCTCATTTCAATGCGCGTCACCATTAACGAAAAACGAAACATAACAAACCTAATTTTCGTGGTTCTGTTCAGTTCGTTCTAATTTCATCACAATGTTCATTATTCATTTCATTATGTAACAAAACGAATAACGAATAACGGAAATGAAAAAAGTTCATTTCGTGCCCATCTCTAATGTTTTTCCTCATACAAAATGGGACAAATTTGGAAGAGGACTCCACATTGAAGAGACTCCACATTTACATCAGAATTCTTGTTTCCATAGAGAGCTTCCACCACAGAAGCTCTCTTTTTTAGACCCATAGTTTCTTCCATGAGAAAATGAATTATAGAGCAGGGGCAGGGATGGCATAATCATCTCCTCACATACAGCTTAAACTCCAGTGTAATGCCTGAATCAGCCTAAACTTCTTGTTTCCCCTCTAAAATCTAAAAATACAACCATATTTAACATTGTTTCTTTACTGTGATATTTGACAACTGTAGTTTCAACAAAGGAAACATGTAAATAGTGTATATAGAGTCTACAAAATCTTTTTAGTTTTAATTTTTATTTTATATCAATTGTATACAAAACATATTTGACATTCCATAATGTTTACAGGTGGTATGTTATATACCATCAACAGATTCAGTGAAATAAAATAATATCTATGAGAACATATATCTTCATGAAAATTCAGAGTCCATTATTTAGTAATAATAATTAATAATAAAAATAAACTTTATTTTATGCTGCCTTTCTCCCTTCTAGTATTGTCCAGCATAAACTAGAAGTCATGTAGGTGGGATGTGTGATACTGATAGCTACTACTTATCCAATCAGGCATGCCTGAGTTTTACAACTGTTTGCACACTCAGTTATGCACTTGAAGACATTACAGATAGACAGAAAAATCACAAAAAGTACAATATTGCCTTGGTGTGGCATTTCACAATAATGCTTTGGCATAATAATGCCAAAGGGCCAGATTTTAATGCTTTGGCCAGATTTTATTAAATAATAATGTGTAAATGTAGTTACTAACAGTTGGGCTTGATAATTCAGTAGGTTAGATGCCTGGCCATGGAGTCAGAGGTCTGGAGTTGAATTTCCCACTGTGCATTACAGAAGACCCATCCTGTGTTGCCTTGGGCAAGGCGCACATTCCCCGGGCAACTCCCCCTCCCAGAAGAATGGAATGATAAACCACTTCTGAGCATACCCCAGAAAACCCTGAAAAGGGTCAGCATAAGTCTGAACTGACAATTAGCAACTATTGACATAATTCAGACATCTCAAATTCTTCCTTTGACTGAGTGAGAGTGATCCCTGCTAAGAGCATTTCCATGCCAATTTTCTCCTCAACTTTGGAAACTGCAGACTGAAGGTGCATTTCAGCCAAATATATGGCATGCACTTGAAAAAAATTCAACTTGCATTTCCAGCAAACCTTCCACCCACCCTCTTGCCCCACTCCTGTTGGCTCAGAAAGCACCGAGGTCCCAACAGGCACTGTAAAAATATGCAACACTTGACAGCTCAAAGGGCAGCAGGAGCATTTTCTAAATCGCTTGCCTATCAAAATCGTATTTGGAATTGTGTGTCCTAAGTCGATGTGGAAATTTACATTATAAAAAAAAGGCAGCACGACATCAAGAAAGAGTTACTGTAACTGTTGTGCAACCTCTCGATGTGGAGCGATGTGGAGGCCTCTGAGGAGCATTTGCAGTGCCCTGGGAATTTCATATCAGCAGTGCTATTGGTATGAAGGCAGAAAGCTTCTAGTTAAATATTTAAATCACCATAACCATACAACTTCCAGGGACTTCCTTAGCAATCTAATTTTTTCACATAGCATTAGACAAGCTATGAAATACACTCGCAAACACACACCCATGCACACACACACACATGCATAGTCAAACTTTTGTACTATCCAGAGTGCAATAAGCATGGGGCCTGGATAGCATTATTGTGCTAAAATACCAATGTGCAACATTTCTTCCCGATTATATCAGGTTTTCTATTTGCCAGTTTAATCCTCCTGAATTCAGTTGTTGCCCATTCATCCCTTTTACATCATATTTTGCTAATCTGTCAGCCATTCTCGACAGCCAAACCAATTTTCCCTTTGCTTGAGACTTTGCCACTAGCAGCGTCTGCCGCTAATAAGATTTTCATTTGGAATGATGCCATGTCGGCCATGTCTCCTGTTGGATATGAATGCTGAGGTTTAATGGCTGGAGGTTTTGTTTAATGTTAGGCACCAACAGACTTTAAAAAAACAAAAGAACTGCAGGGTGGGGTGAAATCCTGAAAAATAAAAATAAAAAGAAAGGAGGTTCTCAAAATCTAAACCCCACAGTGAAATGCAGCAGTGTGGTAGCCATTTGCAAGGTTAATGTTGTGGAAAACAACATCCATCTTTGAAGCAGTTTAATTAGCCCCATCTAGCTGACCTCGCCACATAATGTTGTCAAATGTGACGTGCATGAGATTATTGGGAATATGGAGATCAATAAATATGCAACACCAGCGCTTAGAACGCTCCTGGCATCATAGCCGTACAAATGCCATCAAACATTCCAAAGAGTAGCTGTCATCTGTCAAATGTACTAGCAAATAGACAGGCTTAAGGGGGAACCTATCAGTAAAAATAAAATATATGGGTAAGAATGAATGAGACGTGGAGAGCAAAGTAAAGGTCTTGACGCATTATAGTTGCAGAGGAAGTGGGGGGGGGGGAACTCACATAAATACTGTACAAATAATGAGCTGGTTGGCCATTATTTTATGAAACTAAAATATAAATCCCAATCAATGAGAATTTTCAATTAATCTGTCTTATTTCCACCTATTCTTTTTGCACCTGTAACTTTTCAAAAGACCCAGGAGAAGCCTGACCCCTGTTACAGCCCACAAAGAAGCCAATTTAGATGTTAGAAAAGACCTAAAAGGAGGCCCTTCGCTGATGTAGTTCTCCACGCTGTGGATGTAAGAGCCCCATACAATGAGCCAAGCCATATGTTACTCATAGAGGCCCATAACAAAACCCTGTTTTCCTTGTAACAAAACCCACATACTGGAGTTTGTGTTATTGGAAGAGCACAAAATTGACAAATGCATAAATGAACAGAAAGGTGGGTTTTGGTGGGAGTGGGTGCCTGGGGGGCTTCTTTTCCAATCCCTTCCAGAAATTTTCCCACTACATCATTCAGGACATAGGTTTAGGGTGGCCATAGAAGACCCAAAAACTATGTAAGAGTAAAAGCGAATTGGGATGGGCTGGTATAGCTAAACACAGAAGACCAAGAAAGAGTTAAGAAGCCCACTCCCACCTCCACGTTACTTCCCCATTCCGAAATATGTAATGCCAGGTAGGAAACAGAGATGGGGATGAACTGAAAAACAAATCACATTTTCTGATGAATTTGGATGATTCATCAAAAATTGTCAATTCATATTTTCAAAAATAAAGTCCCCCTGTGAATACGAATTGATGAATTGTTAGCTATTTTTGATTCATCAGTTTCCCGGGCTATAAAATGGCCTCCGAGGCATCTAAGGACACCAAATTTGGAGGGAATCTTCCCCTGGCTCTCCTCTACAACCCCTCCAAGTTTGTAGATTGCATTTTGATGTCTGAATTATGCACACAGACACACATACCCTCGAAAAATTTCCCAGATACCTAGAAACTCCAAACATACAGAGAAGCTTCTGCTGACTCTCCTCTACAACCCCTCCAAGTGTGGTGAAAATTTGGTTTCCCCAATCCAACTGCTATATGGCATTTTCTACGAGGTCCCCAATCTGTAGGTGTATAACTCAGATGTCTGAAATCCAGTTTTCACCAAACTTGGAGGGATTTTAAAGGTGAGATAAGAGAAGCCTCTCTGCAAGTTTGATTTATCTAGGTGCCTGAGGGGCACTTTCCTGGATGGGGCTCTTTGAAGGTGCATAGCTCCAAAATTGTAGGCCTTGTAGAGGAGAGTTAGAGGATGCTTCCTTCCAAATATGGTGTCTCTAGATGTCTCTGGGGCCATTATACAGCAATTTAAAGTGGAGACAAATAATGCATTGATAAGTCAATTCATCACTGGAAATTGATTTGTCAACTTGTCATCCCATATAAATCACAAATAATGACAAATCACCTTTTTTAAAAAAAAAATCATCCCCATCTCTAGTTGGAAATCTTGGGTGCTCTAGAGATTTTGGACTTCAACTCCCATAAGCCAGCACTGACAATAGTGACTATGGAGGTTGTCCTCCCCTCTCTTAACATATGGGAAGATTTGTTGTTGTTAGCCTTAGAAACTACAATGTATGTAATTTAACATGAGGTTTGATCTTCCTTGCCTGTGGTGCTGCAACTGGAAGTTTATCTTATTCCAGGAAGGTATAATGGTGTGTCTCAATTTCCCTTTGGGTTCAAGGTCTGAGGCCCAAGCTGACTTGCATACTGAGGTGGCCTTGTATACATGCTGAGGGTTTCCATGTTTGTCTAGGCCTTTATCTTGAAAAGAAGCTGACTCTTTGTTTCACAGTTCTATTTTATGTTTGCATTTCTCTTCTTTTGTCCTTTGGTTAACCTAACCAATCAAATTGCCTAGGAAAACTCTAAGTTTAGTGAGAAAGGCATTTGCTTGCCACAGCTATACTAACCAAAGCCAAATTCATTCTAGAAACCAGCCCTGGGAACGCAACGTGTTATATATTTCTTTGTTAGCCAAGTTCTTTGAAGACACAAGTATTACCATTTTGACAACTAGTGAGTGGTCTTCTTATCAAAATTCCAATTAAACAGTTACATGTGCATCTGAAGAATCAAGGAAGTCACCAGAGCTGCTAGTGGCTAATTTGACCAGGGGTTGGAAGCAAGCCAGGCATATGTCAGGTATGATTGGGTAACTGACAACTTGTCAATTATCTGTGGAAATCTCTACAATTATGTTTTTACATAATGGCACATAAAAATACAACAGGTTTCTAGCTACTTGCCAGGTACGTTTGGTGAGTGGAGCTGGAGTTGGGAACTTTTGGTTCAGTGCTCAGATACTTTATGTTCTGAGTTACTGAAGGGAGCATTACAGCATCTGCCTAGACTTAAACTCTAGACCACGGGTGAGCAGGATGTGTTTCCTCCATCCATTAACCCATGAATGGGGAACTTTTGGCCCTCAAGATGTTTGAACCACAACTCCCACATTCCTTTGTCATTGACAATATAGGCTCGTAATTCTGGGAGTTGTGGTCCAAAACATCTGGAGGTCTGAAGATTCCCCACCTCTGCTTTAACCTACCCTAAATCTCCCTCTGCTCAAAACAATACCCTTGGAACCAATTCTGAGAGGATTGCAGATCTGTTGATCAACAAATGCCTTTTCCTTCAAAAACTGCCTACTAGAGACCACAAGGGTGCTTTTCCAGTGGGGACAAAAAACTTTGCTTTTAATTTCAGCTGCATTTTAAAAAGAAATTTAATAATTAGTTGCTAATTAGCCTCTGTGGTCACACAGCGTCCTTTTAACCCCACCCTTCTGGAAGTGAAGCATTTGGGTTGCCACCAAATCTGAAAATTTGTCCTCCACCCTGCTCAGCTGGTCCATCCCTGTTCTATATTAATTCTGCCACCCCTCCCAGGCAGGAAAGAGTATTAGTATCCAGTTCAGCCATAGTCAAGCACAAGCATCCTCCCCAGCTATTGTCCATTCCTCTGGCTTCTGACCATGACATCCCAAATGGTCTGCTTCTGGGCTTCCCCTTCCTCAAATCTGTCTCTCAGTTTCTCTGACAATATGACTGACTGGTCCTGAGTACCAGCTTAATTCCCAGTTCCCAGCTCTTGGCTCACCTCAGAGAGGTGCCCCTGACCTAATCCAGCCCTCCCCATAGCAATTTCAGTTTAATGAGGAAGAGTGTTTTCCTCTTACAAATTGTATCATATTCACCAAAATTTGACAAATGAAATATTTTGCAGTGTTTTGCCTCTGTGTTTGGACTCTGTGTCCCCACCTGACAAATTAAGTGAAGGACTTTTCCAAATGCTTGTTAACAGCTACTGTATGAAGAATTTTGTATTAGCTGCTCCAGTTCCGAAGGAATCTTCCAACCAAATGTCTCCCGCCAGTCATTTTCTACAGGGAAATATTGATACTATAGCACAGAGGATGTGAATGATATATTTAATACCTACAAATATGTTTTAAATAATGGAACTGTAGGTTTTTGCTGTGGGTTTTGTTATTGTACCCCAGTACCTGGTGAGGACAAACAGATTTCTTTTGTCTTTTTTTTTTTAAGTTATCCATTTTGCAGAACAGAGGGAACAGGAAAGAAACACCATAGTATTTTTGAAGTATACAGTTATAAGGTACTTGGCTGGTAATTTGCAACCTTGGTACACAACATACCTTTTAGCAAGGCTATTTATTTCTCAGGGAGAATGCTACGGTACTTACGATAAAGGCTTCTGTTGGACCTCTTCATCAATAGCAAACCTTTAAGCACGGCACATCTCATAAATAGGAGTTCCACTAACACAGACTTCAAAAGGATAGAATCTGATAATTCAAAAATAGAGCTATATTAAGTGTTCCAGCAGTCCATCTATAAAAGCAGCCTTATATTCCAAACGCCTCTTCTGTGCAGTCTGACAGCCTATTAGAATAATAGCAGGGAAAGCATAATTACAAGTAATCATAGGCGGGAAAAGAGCTAGTTGTTTTTGTAGAGTAAAATGCCTTCCTGAACCTGCCAGAAAATGCAACACGAGTTCTAATAGAGAGGGCAGGTAACCATAGAAAATAATCATCATACAAATCCTGGACTATTTCCTTCTATTTATTTTATTTAAAATAAAACCTTTTGTGTCTTAATCTACTTCCTATGAAATAACTTAATTTGCCCCCCTTATCTGTGCTTAGATTGGACAAATTTGCAGTCACTATTTTATTAATAATAACCACAGTAGTAATTTACTTCCCACTAACCCCATAGCCTCAGGACAGCTTTCTCTATATGAAAATACAGGCATACTGTACTGATGATGAGCAAAGACCTAGAAAGTAGGTGGAGAAAATGGGGTACATATTGCTCTCAAGGAGAAGAAACACATACTGGGGTTTCAGTGGGAGAGATTTTGGGGTGGTGGGCTATGTTTCTACCAGCCCCCCTCACTTCTTATGGGCATGTCACAAACAATCAAAAGTAAATTTCATCAGCGACAGTAACAACATGCCCATCTTTTTCTCCCCAACAGCATTTTAATAAATCAATCTATACACAATTGATTCGCTCATCCCACATTCTCTGAAAGCTTTCCATTTTTTCCCTATTTGCAAATTCCATTGATTTTCAAAATGGCAATACAATAAGAGAATGATAATAAGCCCTAAAACACACGGGTCCAATGTATGCTGTCCTTCCTGTTTAGCAGCCATGCTTCTCCAGCTGACACTAACCTGATTCATTTTTTAAAAAAATAAGAACAGAGGAAATGGTTGGGAATGTTATGAATACTAAGAGATGTGAATTATAATGAAAATAAAGAAGGATGGTTAGGCAAGCAAAATTACAAAATTACTGTGCCACAGTCTTTAAAATGGCCAGAGTTTTATTGGTAATAGAATGCAAGCGAAATTTGAAAAGCTGTGGCAGCTAATTGTCACTAATTGATGAAGCCTCATTCTTAATCAGGATCTTGGTTGCATGATGATCTTGGTTACATAAGGACACAATCAGTAGAAATTCGCCATTGTAAATTGTATGGTTTTTTTATGTGTACAGTGGTGCCCCGACTTAAGAGCAGCTCGACTCAAGAGCAATTCGACTTAAGAGTGGAAAACTGTTGGTGTTTTAACTGCTGTCTTACAAATTTTAGATATGGTCTGCTCAACTTACAAATATTTTTGTTTTTTGATTTTTAAAACTATTTTTTCAACTTTTTAGATAGGGACCCCGACTTAAGAGTACTTCGACTTAAGAGCATGCATTCAGAACGGATTACATTCATAAATTGAGGTACCACTGTATCTAAATCACAGATTTATTCTAGGCAATAAATATTTTCTTTTCTACCATAAGTTTCTTTCAGGTCTGCCTAGGCAATTTAATATCTATTGTACATTATTCTCTTCCCCTATTCCCACAAGAGTGCAGTTCCATTATATGTAATGACAAGTAAGTCTCACTAACCTGGGTGAGATTCGTGCATCCTTTTACAACAAGCTTGTATAGATTTCCGAAATTAATCTGCCTCATTTCTAATGTCTTCTGTACATGGACCTTTCCAGTGTTGCAGAGTAATAAACATTTATCATATATAGACCTTCATTTCTAATGATTAGGGCTGTACACTGGCCAGTCCATTTCTGGTAAGAGCACACTGATAGGGACCGAATTTACTGTGTACCCTCTTTGGGAACCTCCGTTCAATGATATGCTAATATTTTTCATGCCTGAATATTCAAGTAGAAAAACTGTTGGAAAATGCATATAATAATTGGTGGAGGAGAAGTGGATACCTTCATGCTCTGAGTGATAGAAAAACACAGACAGAAGGAGTTTGGCTCTTCAATAGTGGCAACATCAGGATACCAACAAAAAGAAAGAAAAAGAAAAGACAGATCCTAACATTCTAGCTTCTGACTTAACCACTCAAAATATACACAAAAACAGCACACAAGCACACATATATACTCATTTCTAGTAAAGTAAGAAGTTATAATAACTAAATTAAAAAGAAGGCAGAAAATAAGTTTGACAAAGCATTGTCCAAAGCAATATGCTACGCAGGCACAAGTCACTTTACACTGTTAAGCCAAATGTTATAGAGAGCAGCTGCAAAAGAATACAACCTTGTGGTGTGACTCTGGGACACTCCCCAGTGTATTACTAATTAGAATGTACAGGACTGTGATGGCAAACCTTTTAGAAACCGAGTGCCCAAACTGCAATTCAAACCCCACAATTTTTTCACAAAGTGCCAATACAGCATGGGTGCCCAGGGTGGCTGTGAAGGCCAATGTCGGATGCCCACAGAAAGGGCTCCGAATGCCACCTTTGGCACCCGTGCTGTAAGTTCGCCAGCACTGGTACAGGGGAAATTTTGATCTTCATTCAGGGGTTAACGAGTCTCTTTTTTTATTGACACCAACTCAGCATCCTCCTTAAAAGGTACTAACACATCCAATCCCCCTTTCACTGATTTTAAACACATCACATATATTTAAACATTTTTAACCAGAGGAATCTGTGGGCTATGCCCCTCCATCCTCTAAGCATCTTTTGGTTCTTTACTATGACCTCCACATAAAAGCACCAATAGCCTAGATTTTGTTATCAATTCTGCCTGTGGCCAAATGTGGTGCACACCTCTGCTAATGATGTTTTTGGAGGGTCCGTGCTCCAAGATCATAGTCCAAAGCAGTTGAAGGAAAGCATAATATAAGCAATGTGACCAGTGTTATCCAGCCACTTAAGGAATTAGGGTGGAGGAATTATTATACAGTGCCCAATTTTATTCATACATTATGAGTTCACATCACATTTGAGGATGTATTTGAGAACGTAGTCTCAGATTTATTTGCTTCTGTTTAATACAAGGTAATGCAATCCATTAAAAATTCCTCCAGGCACCACAAGACCATCACCAAGCTCCCTCATTAGTGTGAAGAATCTGAGGATTTAGCTACTATTTTGAAATGGCAAAGGAACCATTCTAGTAACACAAAATAATTATTCTTGACTCTGTTTGTCCATTCTCTGCAATAAACAATTTATCCATTCTCTGCAATAAAATATTTTATTTCCATACTTTAAATAGGCTTTGTTCAAAGCTGAGAAGACCTCACTACCCAAATCCCAAATCTCAACCGTGGCCTACATCCATTGTGATACTGGTAGAGGAAAGTGGTGTTTAAGGGGAGCACCATTACTTTTTCAGATATTCGTATAAAACATTCTCCCTTAGTAGCACCACTGGAAACCCCGCTGGATGTACTCCTCACCCCTACAACGAGCTGTCCAAAAACTGAACATTAATGCTAGTGAAATCATTCCATTGTGGACAGCATAAATAGGAGAAATATTAAGAAAAGAGCCCATTGAAAGAGCAAAGCCTCCGATGCCATGGTACCTAGCTTCATAAATGTGCATTTTTAAGCAGCATGTCAATTATTTAAAAGAATAGAAATGCTATTAATCTTTTTTAAACAACCTATTAATCTTTTCAAGTGCCATTTGTGTTGTTATTTGTGAACTGGAATACTCTGAAGATCCGTCTTTTCACTGATACAGGTTACTTTCTCTTCAATGCTGATTGCAAGCTTAGTTCCTACACCCTATTCATCACCCCCTTCTGATGATAGGTAAATTCAGTTAAGCTGGTCCTTGGACAACTAAGAGTTTGCTTCCAGAACTGGGCTTAGCAGCCTTGTAGAACCTTTCAGAGCTTATACTTCCATGGCCACAACCTTCAGATACTCGGGGTCAATCCCATGCTACAACAAAGAACATTTTTGTTATCATTATCAGTTGCTACATTTGTTTAAAATCCTTTACTCAAACAAACAGGCCAATTAATTTGAGCACTGATTAATTTGCAACCACAAATTACAAAGATTTTTTTAAAACGGCATTACAATACACACAATTCATTAATTCAAATAATGTCCATTAATGTACAAATGGGGGATGGGAAAATATACACCACTTATAATCAGTATAAGCAAAAGCTGTTTACCAATTCATCTCCAGTAACCAACCATTTTAATAATAAATTCCATTTATACAGGTGAAACACACTAAAAGTTTTTTTAAACCACCTTCATGAGCCATAGAATCATAGAATCATAGAAAAATAGAGTTGGAAGAGACCTCAAGGGCCATCTAGTCCAACCCCCTGCCATGCAGGAACAATTAGTCATAAATGCAAGTAATTTTTTCATCTACTGTATTTTCCCCAGTATACTGAAATTAATGCATTTATACCTAATAATGAATAGTTGTTATACCCAATTCAGTACCATTTTCTTTCTTTCCCCCTATAATGTATACACAGTGTGATGTAGTGGGTACCGTAATGAACTAGGACCCAGAAGATATGGGTTTGAATCCCCATTGGCCACAGAAACTCAAACGAGGTTGGGGGTAGAACTGGCAAGATGACTCCTTAAATATCTCACTTATTTTGAAAGCTCTATTAAGGTTTCTGTGAGTTGATTCTGATGTGAAGAGAGAATGCCAAACCAAGATTATATGTACTTTTGGAAATGACATGGGGACAGTTAAAGAATGGAAAGAATATTGGACAAAAATGGGAGGGGGTACTAGTTTTTGTGAGCTTTTCTGGCTGTTTGGCCCTGTTCTGGAATAGATACTCCTAATTCCCTGAGCTCCTTGCCCTCTGAAGATGCCAGCCACAGAGTCTGGCAAAACGTCAGGAAGAAAAACTTCCAGAACACGGCCAAACAGCGTGGAAAAGCTCACAACAACTATCAGATCCCAGCCATGAAAGCCTTCAAGAATACATTAAGATGTATTGGTTCCCAGGAGTGAATGGAGCACTGTTTGTGTTTTGTTGTTGTTGTTGCTAATTGTATGTAATGTGTGTGATTAGAATGTAATGTTGTAAAATTAAATTTTAAAGTTGATTCCGACTTGACAACACATAACAACAAACGATAGCCTGAGATTCTTTAATTTGGGGAAACTTTTCAGTAAATAATTTTCATGGTCTGCACTTATCTCTCCTTGCCAGCCAAGTGTCCATCTTTACATCTGTTATTCCTCAACTGCAAAGTGAAATAATATAATGTGTTTTTTTTCCTCTTCAGGGCCAGGCTAAGGGATGGATGAGTGGGTGATTGTTTGGGGCACTGACTAATCCAGCCAGGTGAACTCCTAACCTCTGTATCTGTACCTAGATAGCCAACCCACTGAGCTATCCAGCTGGGCAGAGACATTACTTGGGCACTTGGTCCCAAGCCAGGGAGTATGGATATGGGAACCTTGCCACATAATTCCAAATGTGGTGAAAGTGATTACCTTCACTCAGCAGGTAAGAGGCTTCTGTACACATGTTCAGTTAATTTCTTCTTATTGTGATCACAGTCTTGGCACTGAAATGAATTGCCAAGACTCTGTGTCACAAAGCCTTGTATGAAGGATTGTTCTTGCAACCTAACTTGAAATGAGCAACAGAAATTTTTCATGTGATGATAACCTCTCCCTATTACAAAAAATACAGCATGTCCTTTGTTTTGTATGCAGAAAGGTTTTTTTTTAACAGAATAGGTATTTTTTTCATCCCATGCTTATGCTGCTCTGCTTGCCTCTGTAAAGTGCATGCCTTAATTAAGAGAACTCAAGCTTCTCTTTTCTCTTTTCAAAGTGGAAGTAAACTTAGGACTTTTGATCCATCCCTTAGATTGTGGTACTTTTGTGCCTATGGGAAACATTCTGTGAAGGGGATTCTTATACCTTCTGAGACCTGGTAGCCTAGGTCAGTGGTGAACCTTCAGCACTCCAGATGTTTTGGACCACAACTCCCAGAATTCCGAGCCTAGATTGCCAATGACAAAGGACTGTGGGACTTGTGGTCCAAAACATCTGGAGTGCTGAAGGGTTTGCCATCAAGGGCCTAGGTGGTTATTGGATAAAACAATTTAAATGAACTTGGGATTGTTCTGGCTTTATGTTGGGGCCCAGAATACTATCCATATATGAGTGGCTTCTGCTCATCAATAGTCTTTCTTCTTCAAAGTAATTTTTTTGTAATCAAATGGTTGTGTAGCTCCATGGCTTAGGTGTCTGACTGCAGACCCAGAAGTTAGGAGTTCAATTTCCCCATTGTGCCTTCTTGACAGGGACTGGACTAGATGGTCCATTGGGTCCCATCAACTCTGCAATTCTAAGATTACTGGTTATCCTAATAACTGTGTAAAGCCAAGTTGGTTTTGACTTACAGTGACTCTTTTCAGGATTTCCTAGGTGTGACACCCTCTCAAATCATCTCCCCTTCCCTTCTTCTGAGGACACACTCAGAGTGTGTAGCTTCCTGGAGGCCACACAGTTTGGCTCTTCTCCCAGGAGGTAATTTGGGGGATCAAATGCCCAAGTCCAGTGCTTCTCAATAAAATCCAGCCAGCTATTTATTTATTTATTTATTTATTTATTTATTTATTTATTTATTTATTTATTTGATTTATTTGATTTAGATACTGCAACCATCTGGCAAAAAAGCTAGTCTGGGTGGTTTACAAACATATACAAAATACAAAAACAGATTAAACAACTAAAAATAGTAAATAAAAACTAATCAATCAACCCAAATAAGCACATCATAATAATAAAAAGAACAAATAAGCACAAATACAATAAATCAAAATGGTTTGGCAATTCAAAATAAGAACAAATAAAAAAATAACTAGTAGAAAATTATCATAAGGCAGGGAAAAATGACAGTGTCCTATTTATATAAGTTGGTTGAAACAGAATGATTAGGGAAGGCCAACCTATAAAGCCAGGTTTTCAGTAGTTTCTTGAAGGCTTGTAGTGAGGGCACCAGGCGAATCTCTTGGGGAAGCTCATTCCACAGGTGAGGTACGACCACCGAGAAGGCTCGTTTCCTTGTTGTTGCTTTCCGGGCATCCCCGGGGTCGGTACCTGCAGATAGCCCGCCTGGCTTGAACGAGTGATTCTGGCAGTTCTTTTTGGGAGGAGCCATTCTGTCAAGCAAGCTTTATGTCCTATGTTTAAAATATCCCAACAAATTAGTAATTGTCATTGTCACAATCTACTGAATTAGCAGAACAAAAGTAACCAGCAGAGGAGACTTTGGGATCATCACTTCACCGGATCCAAATCCCTATACACCCACTTTCCCTAAAGAATTAATAGTTGTTCCTATTTAGTGAAGTATTTCCTATTTAGTAGCTTGGCTCAAAAGCAAAAGCAACAGCTAGTTTAAAAAAATTAATCTGATATCAGTATGGAAGAGGTTGTTTTTTCCTACAGTTCTATACCAGTTAGTTTGGTTTTTTCCTACAGTTCTATAGCAGAGGCCATCCAGAATACCAAATGAATTAACAGATCTGGGTACAAACATATGACCTTAACAAGTAAGGAAAGACTATTTTTTGTTTCCTTCCTGAGTGGAGAATTCATGCATGGGTTTTTATCTGTCTCTCTCTATTTTCTGAATGCCTTTATCACCACATAATGTGTGTGTGTGTGTCAGTACTTTAAGTTGGACTGAGATGTTCGTGTCAATGCAGTTTAGATCTCCTAAACACAGCTCAGCCAAACTTTGCTGCCAAGAGCTTTGTTATGTAGATGCAGAACCTTCCCAAATGACAGTTTCAAAGAGGAGTGAAAGTGTACAAGAAAACTGGAATACGAATGTTGCAAAGAAGGAGATCACAATACTTCCCTATGAAGATTGATGCTGAGGTCCAAGTGGACAAATGGATTCTGGCAAGTGGAATCCCAGTAGCTTTCTTTATTAGCTACCAGAGAGATAACTTAAGGGAGCCAGTGTGGCATAGATAGAATAGGATGAAGGAGAAATGGGTTCAAATCCCCGCTCAGTCATGGAACATCACTTGGGGATGGCCATGGCAAACTGCAACTTGGACATCTCACACATCTTTGCAGCTCCATTAAGGTCACTTTAAGCTGGAACAAACCTGATAGCATATAACAACAAATTAATCGAAAGAACATGATGAGACAGTGTAAGGAGTTCTCAGCTCATGGCAGAACACATGCTTTATACAGAAAACAAGTTCAGTTGTCAACATCTCCATCTAAAACATGGCATGTCCTCTGCTAAGTGGATAAAATTAAATTAACCCAGATCCAATTTCCTAAACACCTAAAGCTGAAAAGATATGATGAACATTATAAGCCTGTATTTGACTATAGACAAATGATGGTTGTATTGTATCTTGGCTGTATACATCCTAATTAGAACACTACAAACCCACCCTCATCATAGCTGCTCCTCTCTCACGTTTGTAAGATTTATTATTATTATTATTATTATTATTATTATTATTATTATTATTATTATTATTATTATTATTATTATTATTATTATTATTATTATTATTATTAAATAAATAAATAAATAAATAAATAAATAAATAAATAAATAAATAAATAAATAAATAAATAAATTTTTGCCTGTTGCTCATTATTTTCCATGAAACAACTTTGTGGCATAACTCATAAGTCATTATTTTTAAAATATTAATTTGTTATGTTACTCACTACTGACAAATTACTTTTAATTTGGTTTAATTACTGGTTAAAATTGGCTTAAAAATACTAGCATGGCTAACAGTTCTTCAAAATGATCCCCACAAAGGAAGCAGATATTAGTTATGAATGATACTTATCTAAGTACATGATCGATCGGTATGCTACTTGCTAAAAGCAAGAATCATGTCAATTTCATCACCAAAATCTAATGCACCATTGTCTATTTGTAAGGAACTGATATTAACATGCAATGTGTTACCACTAAGCTGTGGTATGGAATAGAGATGGGCACGACTCAAAAAAATGGTGTTTTGTTTGTCCTTTAGGTGTCCGTTTCGGTTCATTTTTGTTTTTCGTGAATTTTTTGTCAAAAAAATCATTTTCGTTTCGTTACGTAACAAAATGAAAAAACAAAAACAAAAACAAAAAATTGCTGTTTCTTTATCATTCATTACAGTTCAATGTATTTGCCGCAACGAAAACGAAACGCACGACAAAATTTCTGTTGTTTCATTTCATTTTGTTTCGTTTTGGAGACAAAATTTGTTTTTTGTTTCGTTAAGTAACGAAACAAAAAAAACAAAAATGAAAATGAAAAATTGCTCATTTCGTGCCCATCTCTAGTATGGAATACAGGAGGACCACAATATCTACAGAAGTCCAATTCCAAACCAGTTCCAAAGACCCTTTGCTATTTTTCTCTTCTAGTCTTGCACGAAAAAAATAGTATTGAAACTTTAGCCCTGAAAAAAAGACATTAAAATCATAGGTAGTCTGAGCATAGGGTTGCCTTGCCCCACCATTTTGAAATCAGACAGTGACACTTCCCCTCCCCCCCCAATCCCTGCTCAAACTACAGTACTGGCCATTTATAAATAAGGATGAAAATCTAGTTCCTGTGAAGAAGGACTTCAGCATTAAATGATCCAGAAACAAGTGTGCATTCAAGGCATCAAGAAGGATTCATAAATTATTTACTGTATAAAAAAGAGAGCATTTAAAACATTTAAGCCATTTAAGTATAGATAAAAGCATTCATAAACAGGAAAATAAGCCAGCATCAACTACAATTACAAATCCATTAGCATATTATTTTCTTGTTACCATTCTGTTTTAGTAAAAAGAAGCACTTTGCCAACTACTTTCAAATCAACCTCAAAATTACCATTATATACCTGGCTTTATTTCCTTGCTCCTATTATAGTGTTTTTTCATATGATAACTCTTGCTTATGAAGATGCTTTGATTTTACAAACATGTGTTCAATTATTGCTGGGGTTTATACCCTAAAACTGAAAGGTTTTGGTATGCTGGTTACCCTTTAAATTGAATATAAACCTATTTAAATCTATATATCATGATGAATATTAAAGACCCACGGTACTAATAATGTACAGGTAGTCTAATTAGAGTGCCAACATTTGCCAATTTTCCAAACAAAATCCTTATTGAACGGCTATTTAAAAAAATAATTGCATTTGCAATTAGAAACACTGAAGTTACATTATCGATTTTCTGCTAAAAACCCTTTTAAGTAAACAAGCACAAACTACATGCATTAAATGTAACTGCTTGGAGCTATGGTGTGAAATTCAATTCAGCCATTATCATGAATTACACTGATTATTGCTGTAATTATTTTCTCTTGGATACAACTGCATTTCTGTTCTTTCCTAGGTCTCTTGGACATATAACTATATGTGCATTTTATAAATAATAATGCCCAACTGTACTTTTGGCAATTACAATCACTTATATGGATCATTATGCTGAGAAACATTGGGAACCCATAGAAATTTGATAAAATAAAACCCCTCTATTTTCACCATTGCAGAAATAACCTTATTAATAATGGAGAGAACCAGAAGAAAAATATAGTAAAGATGATGACACTACTGTTTATAGGCTCAGGCATTTTAGACATTTATCTATGATTTTTTAAACAAACAAAGCATTACCCCCAAATCACACAGATTATCCTAAGGCTCAAAAGTAAAAGTCCATCAGAAGACACACATAGTCTGTGGCGAAAAGTGTAAAAACAAGGATAAATATTCATGAGTGTGTTTTGAATAGCCAATCACCAAGCTGGTGGGAGTGGTTAAGCATGTTATATATTAGAACCTAATGGGTGATGGGGAAGTTCAGTTTGTGTTAGAGCTGAGAGGAGTTCGATTAAGAGAGCTGAGAGTCAGCTAGATTGTCAGTTGGTCAGGTGGGAGATCCTGCCACTGAAAAGGGTCTGGTTTATAAAGGAAACACATTATTATAAGAATTCATGTATGCAATACAATAACATTGGCTAGGCTAAAGCTATCATAATGTGTGTGTGTTGTGTCATTACAGTCGTGACCGACTCTTTGTGACTCCATATCCATGGAGTTTTCTTGGCAGGAATCATAATGTGTGTGTGTTGTGTCTTTGTGACTCCATATCCATCATGAGTTTTCTTGGGGAATACTGGAGTGGCTTGCCAGTTAAAGCTATAATAATACCAACCCTGATCATCTAATTGTAAATCTAATAAAAATACGATTAATTGTAAACATGTTTTGTTTTAAAACTATATAACCTGGTGTGACTCTCTCAAATACATACAAGTGTCCAGTTAATCTGGTGGTGGCAGTGAGTGGAAACCCAGTGTGTGTAAGGGGCACGTCACATGGTCCCTTAAGATTGTGCTAAATATATTCACAGTTAAAATAGCTTTCCTTTACATTAGCAGGACTCACTTTTCCTCTCCCCATCTGTTAATGGTCTCATAGATAACTTCAGCAACAAAATTAGGGAAGTGAGAAAGAGAAAGAAAAGGACAAAATATTGATGCACCTTAAAGTCTGATTTATTTTCATGTGAACTTTCATGAATCTGAATCCACTTCCTCAGACTCCTGTACAAGTTTTCCCTTTGTCTTTTCTCTCTTTCATTTTTTCCCATTTAATTTTCTCAACATAATGAGACAAACTTTACAAGGCTACTTTATTGTAAAGTGACATACAGTGGTGCCTCTTAAGATGAATTTAATTCATTCTACGGATCAATTCGTTTTACAAAAAAATTCATCCTATGAAATGTGGTTTAACGCGGTTCCCATAGGAATGCATTGCATTTGTCTTGCGAGGCATCCCATAGGAAAAATTCGTCTTACAAGGTTTTCCTAATCATGGAAATTTCATTCAGCTTATGAATTTTTCATATTAAGGGGCTTTCATCTAACGAGGTACTATTGAACTTGGAAACTGTTCTGTACACAACTAGGAGGCATCTTGTGCTAATCTTGGTAAGATGGAGCTCCTCCACAAACAGGTATTGATGCAATGGGTTCTTCATCATGTATGTGTATGTGTGTGCATGCACACACAATGTCATATAGTTTATAAAACATGGAAGATCAAATCAAACAAAAATAGTCTATAAAATGTGAATCTACCTTTTGATTTTCAATCTACTACTACATAAATTTGCAGTATTGTGTTTTTCCCTATTTACCCAAAAGTACTGGAACTGATTTCCCTTCCCTTCTTTTGGTGCTAAATTAAAATGAGGAAAGATTTGACATGCCTGGCTGGAAAAATTAAACACACAATAAGGTAACATATAGTTTAAAATACCTTGCTCATAAGAAAACATTCCCTTAGGCCTCACCGGGAAGGGGGGGAACAGGGCAGGTAACATAACCTCCAACTGAAAAAAAAGTAAAGTTTGCTGCATTAGTTCTGCTTAGTGAACCATAAATACTAATTGCTGGAAGAATGAATTGCCCCCTTCCCCTGTAATACCTGAGGACAGAAAGACACAAAAGATCCATAGGTCTACTACAAACAATGAGGTATGGTACTGCTAAAATGAGTGTAAAACAATCTTACTGAAAGTGAATAGGTTAAGACCTTTAATGTATTGTGCTTCAAAAAGATAAAAGCCAACACTACCCTAAACAAGAAAAAGTATAGTCATCTAGAATTGTAGAGATCCATCCTGAATAATAATCAGAAATTTAACAATAAGCATTTACAGAAACAACTTCTTGATTCTATTCTGCCCCGCCATAAACAGGGCAGATTCTTATAACTCTGGATGGACCGTCAGCTTTGGTCCACTCTCACAATCTTTCTTCAGCAGTCTAGTGTCACAGTCTGGCTTGATGTCCCTTACATGTGAGCTTTTGCAAAAGCAATTTGTAATATACTTCAAAAGAGAGCAGTAAATACTTTACTGGTCCCACCGTCCCAAGCCTCTTCCTTGGCTTTTCATAAAGCCTAAGAATCTTAGATGTCATTATAAACTATTCTGGTCCTCATGATTTTACTTTTGAACATTTGACAATGAAATGTATGTGGTGCTTACTTCTGGTACATACATGAAGACAGTCTGCATGCAGGAGAGCAAAAGGCAAACTGCATTCCTCCCCTGTGTATGATTAAGGTAATATAGGTGCTTCATAGAGCCACACATACAAATACCTGATTCCTCTATTATTTTCTGAGGAGGAGGGAAGAATTATGCTGATCCATCTTTGCACAGAGAACTCACGTCCAGTCAATCTTACCCATTGTTCATGGGGAGCACGGCTTGAAGACTGTTACATTAACATTTTAATGTATCAAGTGTGTAACACCCGCCATTTTCCACTACTCTGATTCACTGCCAACAAAGACAAGGGCTGTTCCTCTGCATAAGGGTGTTGATGCCAATGTTTTTTTGGCATCATAGATACTGCCATAAAAAGCGGGAAAGTAAAACAGTGTTTCCTTGCAGCCATGCCGACCACGTGGCCATGGACTTGCACAACACTTGCTCTTCGGCTTGAATATGAAGATGAGCTCCACCCCTAGAGTCAGACATGACTAGCATGCATGTGCAGGGGGAACCTTTACCTTTACCTATCTTGATTGAAGCCTGGAAACATTTTATTTTTATTTTTATTTTTATTTTTTATATTTTGTTTGTTTGCCTGCATAAATAAATTGTAAGAGAACACCCCAGAGAGTACTTTAAGCACAATGAGGTTTTATATAAGCAGAACACGTTTTGCTTTGCTTTGTCTGTCTGTCTCTCTGGGCGCTTTTACACGACCTCTAAATTCAGACCAGAGATCGTGGGGGTTTGTCGCTCTTCCTGTGTTCCCACCCCTCCTCACGCCACTGTTCCTGTCTGTGTGCGGGGAGGGAGAAAAAAAGGGAGAAAAAAATGCAGGCTCACCTCCATCTGCTGGTCGAAGCAGCCCCGAGCAGCCCCGTAGTGATTCCTGTCTCTTAAAGGGGCGGCGGGGACAAAAAAAAAAAAAAAAGAAGGCGAGGGAGCCTGGCATTCACAGCTTTACAATCCGCATCAGAAGATTTTTTATCTCCTGGAAGCCAGGTACTTGAAAAGTGCACTGGGACGCGCTTAGGTGGGCGTGGCCGTACTTAATTTTTTTAAAAAGTCCGGAATGAGCTGGTGGGAAAACATTTTTAAGCTCTGGATCTGGGAGCCTTTTGCCTTGGATTTTAGGGGTCATGTAAAAGCTCCCTCTGTGAGTTTGTTTTGGAGTGCTGAGTTTTTCAGGCCACACTGACCTGAAACTGGAAGTCTTCATCCAAATAGGTAACTTTTTCAAACTCGGATCTTGGCTTGAAGGCTGGCAGCAATAGCTGATCTTTGTCTTTTCAGCATTAAAATGTCTCAAGATAATTACTGGAGGAAGAAAAGAACAAGAAGCAGCAGGCACCCTTTCAATTTTCTCCAGAAGAAGGTAAAGCACTGGGTGGGGGGGGGGGGCGTTGCTTGCTGGAAGTACATGGTCTTGTATAGTTGCTTTCCTGGGATCCAACTGGAAAACGTTCAGGAGAAACCCAGCTTGTTAAAATCTATTCTGTGGATGATATGACCTTCGTATTGACATTTACCAGGGTTTGAATAAACATACTTTCTGAAATGGTGTTCTTCCAGAAGACTTTAAACAACATGTTTAAACATCAAAACATCAAAATGAGATGCCACCTACTCCTAAGAGGCAGGCCTTTCATACTAACAATAGTTGTTGTCAGGAAAATTGCTCCCTTTGCACTTGCTTCATTCATTTTTAAGAGCCAGTATAGAGATGACTATAGGAAAATAAATGATGTGCAAGAGTTTAAATAATCTATTGGACTCGGGTGGCAGACAAAGAGATTAATGTAGGTCTGTCACTTAGCGCCAAAGTAGACATTAGGGGGGGATAGACATTCTCCACACAGTTAATCTGTTTTGTCTCCTACAATAGAATTTCCTCAGAGAAACATGCTTCAGCAACCAGGCTTGCAAAATTCAGACTGTATGGCCAATCACAATGTGGGAAAGAATGCAAGATAAGGAAGTGAGGAAAAGCGCTTGCCAGTTTCAAGCAAATGTCATTTGTCACACAAACCACACCCCGAGGCTGTTCCTACTGCCCCATCTCTACCTTGTCAACTGCCACCACTGCTCTGTCCACTTTTTTTTTCTTTACCAGCCTGTGGCTGGCATGGCCAGGTCCCAGGCTAGCAAGGCCAGGACCCAGGCTGGCAAAGCAGATGAAATATGTTGGGTTTTAAAAAAAAACTTTGCCAGCCTGAGACAGCGATAGATGCATCTGCATGACCATGCCTACGAACCGGCAAGAAAGAGGAAGGGTATGGGTTTGCTTGTTTTTTACTTTGGTCCTTTTCACACGACCCCTAAGATCCGCTGGCCACTTAAATTCGGACCAGAGATCTTAGGGGTTTGTCGCTGTTTCTGCGTTCCCACTCCCTCCGCAATCCTGGCTGCTGGCTGCGTGAGGGGAGGGAGAAAAAAAGGAAGAAAAGAATGCCGCTCACCTCCGTTCTGCCATCTCGCTTTGCTCCCGGCACTGCATTCAGATCTCTTAAAGGGGCGGGGGCAAAAAAAGAACAAACAGAAGCAAGGAGAGCCCGGCAGTCACTACTGTTATATCCGCATCAGGAATTTTCACCCTCCGAGAGCAGGTACATGAAAAGTGCGCTGGGACGCACTTAGGTGGCCGTGGTTGCATTTAATTATCTGTAAACTCCGGAGCTGGTGGGGAAATAATTTTAAGCTCCGGAGCTGGGAGCCATTTGCCGCGGAGTTTAGGGGTCATGTGAAAAGGCCCTTTGTCAGCCTGAGGACAGCTGGAGGCTGCAACTGCAATTATGCCAGCTGAGGTGGCAGTGATGGCAATGGCAGTGGTAATGGAAGAAGAGGAGGGTGCTGAGACAGTGCCCACAGCAACAGCTAGGGAGGCCACAGTAGCAGACGAGGTAGGGACACGGAAGTGGGAACAGGGCAGGAGCCCTGGAGTGTTTGGGGGCTTGGTTGTGTCTGTTTGTTTTTGTTTTTTGAAAGAATATCCCTAATGAACCAATTTGTGGTTCATTGCTTGGCAGGGGAGAAAAAACTGTGTTTGTGGTTCATAACCTATCACTTTTGGACACCTGTGACTTTTCAGACTCCGAGGCCAGTAGCCTATTGCATGTCCCAATACTGGAGCAGACCCACTTAAATAGTTTATTTATTTACTTACTTACTTGCTTATTTATTTTTATATTTCTATACCGCAGTTGATTTTCCCAATGGGACCTCTGGGCGGTTTACATAGAAAACCATACATATACAATAAAACCGACACGTGGAAAATGCATGAATAAAAATAAAAATAAAATTCAAACCAATAATACAATAAAATAACTGCTAAATGGCAAGCCAAGACTATTTCGAACTAGGAATATGATACTAGCCTAATTCCACAAAGGGCAAAGTAGTACCACGAGGCCACATGCATCCCTCCAAGGAAGTTCAGGAGGTCCTTTGTTCCATCAGCTTATGGAACCCCAGCAAAAGATGCATAACAATGTCCTTCTCCAGAGAAAAAGGTGAACTGCTGCTCCCAGAATCCTCCAGGAACAGCCACGTTCCTTTTAAATATATTTCAGGCTTCCTATAGTATCTAATGAGAGCCTACCCACCTACCCACCCCACAAAAAACAAATGAAGTACATGTAGATTTCCAGCCATCCACAGTTTTTGTGTGTGCATGTTTTGCATTTTTGGTGACCAAACAGCCCTGTCAAATTAGTCGCTGAACCTTTTCACAATCCTTGCTGCGACTGAGACAATCTGCAGAGGTGCCCCTTGGCTTATGTAGCTGTGTTATATAAGAAGAAAAATAAAAGAGATTCTTCCCATAGATATTTCTCATCTTGTGTTGTCATGGGCCTGTGTATGTTTTAGCATTTTTTTCCTCTGACGGTGGACTTCTTTTTTGTCTTGCACAGATCTCTTTTTTGTCTTGCACGAAAGATGTCGGCAGCCCTTGCAGGAAGCGGCGGTAGGTGGGAAAGGCGTAACAGTTCTCATTCTGGTTTAGAACTGCTTTGGGTTTTAGACACACTATCCCTATTAAAGTCAATGGGAGCCACCCAGCTGAATCTCTGGAACCTTGATATGCTCCATCAAATCAGTGCAGGCTAAGGGTAAAATTATGTGATAATACGGCCAGCTGTGCCTTTGCCTGATGCACAGATGGTGAACAGAACGGAAAGCTGGATTTTTTTCCAAAAGAGCCCAGGTTTCAAAAGAAGTTCTCTTGGCTGCATCCTGGATTCCTCCTCATTCGGCATTTACAGACCCTCAGGTTTGCCATAAAGAGCCTGCGCTTGTTAATTAATGCATATTTTGTAGTATCACCCAAGAGGTGATCAAGGCACCTCGCTGAGCTCTGGCAGCATCCAGCAACATAATGAAATCTGGCATACAACAAGGAAGCATGGATTATTATTACTTTTTA
Organism: Phrynocephalus forsythii; assembly: GCA_029282475.1. NCBI lineage: Eukaryota > Metazoa > Chordata > Lepidosauria > Squamata > Agamidae > Phrynocephalus > Phrynocephalus forsythii. Next base: position 75,819,559 of record JAPFRF010000008.1, on the reverse strand, counting down.
AGACACAAAGCGTTCTTGCCTTCTATTGCGCATGCTGGCACTTGCTGTATTTGCACCCTGCATTTCTGAAGAATGGGCAACTTGAACATTCCCCTGTTTCATCACACTGTAGTTTCCTTGTTTCAAAAGGATGCTTCCTCAATATGAGGATGTTTCCACAAAACTGTTCCAGAGTGGGAAACTTGGTCCTCCAGATGGGTTTTGAGTGCTGTTCTCTCTCTCTCTCTCTCTCTTCTCTCTCTCTCTCTCTCTCTCTCTCTCTCTCTCTCTCTCTCTCTCTCTCTCTCTCTCTCTCTCTGTGTGTGTGTGTGTGTGTGTGTGTGTGTGTGTGTGTGTGTGTGTGTGTGTGTGCATGCGTGCGTGCGCAAACACACGTGTGCACACACACACGTGCACACACGAACACACATACAGAGAGAGAGAGAGAGAGAGAGAGAGAGAGAGAGAGAGAGAGACATGGGGCAAAATCCTGTTGCACCAGAGTAGGCCCATTGAATCAATGGGGATTTAGTGAGGCAACTGCTCCTTTATTTCTATGGATTTGAGCAGGCCTACTGTAACTGTGACTCAATTTAGCTTAGTAAATTGCAATTAGAGTGGGCCCTTTGACTCAACGGAACTTACATTAGAGGTGATTCATCCAATGAGTCTCCTGTTGTGCAATTTAGAATGCTAAACAAAAGAGATTTTGGCCATTAAATGTGTGTGCACAGTCCTCAAGTGAAATGTATTGGAGGTGATGCCAGGTGGAAGTGTCCTCTGTCAGCAGGAGTGAACCCAGAAAGAGCACATGACTGCAGGGCAAAGGCACCTATCTATTAAAGCTTAAACTTTGGAACCAGCATGAGAAGTGTGAGCAGATGCAATTTTTTTCCTATGTAAGTTAAGATTCTTGCCCTCAGGAAAGAACAATATCTTGTTAGGGACACCTTAGAACTATGGAGCTTGCCCAAGGCCACACAGGCTGACACTACTCTTAGGAAGTGCAGTGAGGAATCAAACTCCCAATATCTGGCTCTAAAGACAGACACCTAAACCACTGAGCTGTCCAGCCCTTTTTTTTTTTTTTTACAGCTTCCAAAATCCTCCAGCTAGCAACCATGCCTCCAGTCCATAGCAATATGGTTATTTTTGCAATCCATCAAAGAAACCGAATTAATACAAAACACCTCATATAGTAGTTACCTTTTCACAGAGAACATCTCCAGTGAAAATCTGATGGAGGTGTATTTCAGTCCACCCTTCAAATCAACAGTCACTTTAGCTTGAGCAACTGCAGTGCTTCACCCATAAAAACTGCTTTTTCTCAGGGAAATGCCAAATTCTCCCCCCCCCAACAGCCTTTGGATCTCTGCAACCACCAATACCTAAAGGGACATTTATATGACTGCTTATAATGGTTCATCACTCCGTACGAGGTGCAAATAAAAGGTCCAATTAGGTCTGAAATGTTTAGTTAATAGAAACTCCTTGTTAGCAGAAAGAAGAGGGGGCGAAAACTGTCCATTTAAGCAAGCGGACTGACTCTCCCACCCCACCCCCCAACCAAATGATCAGAATTTTCAAACTCTGGCATAAAAGTCTGAAATGCAAGTGCACTTTTGGGAAATGAACAAAATGCTTTTAATCTTTCCCAGGGAAAAATACTAATACTAATATTGAGTCTGTTACTACAGTGGATACTGTGGAATGTCACCCCCTCCTCCTCCTCCTCCTCCTCCTCCTCCTCCTCCTCCTCCTCCTCCTCCTCCTCCTCCTCCTCTTCTTCTTCTTCTTCTTCTTCTTCTTCTTCTTCTTTTCCCCTTTCATTTAAATAATGGCTCTTTCTATTTCACGGGCGGGAGCATCTTCAGACCTTCAAGGTATTGAGACCGCAGCAGATGCTTCTTTAATGCAAAGGTAAGTGTAATGGTGTAAAATCCCCATTCACATTATTTTTCCCTTAGGTTTGAGAGCTATAAATAGTGTCAGGCAGGAGGGGTGGGATTTGCTGATGGTAGAAGTAGGTAAACTTGAGCATAAACGGGCAAATCAAGTATCCTTCGTGATTGGAAAATGCTTATCCTCAGCTTCCCAGAATAGCATGGGAAAATGTATAGACATTTCTAGGAATGTGAGTATCCTCTTAAACACTGAGAAGGTAAGAATTAATGTAATTGCTCAGTTGCACCTTAAGGCAGTTGTTTTCATCACTGATAGCTTGCTTTTGGACTCCACAAAATTCCAAATATCAAGAAACAGTAATTCGCAAATAAATTCAAAAGAATACTTAGACAGTCTCTTTATAGAGAATGTATGGTTTATCCATTTGATTGCTCATATTTGTCTGTCCTGCAGTTAGCAAATGTCACCCTGTCTGCCCTGTCAAATCTATAGTTTTCAAATCTGAGAAAAAAATGACTTATATTCTTATTTAAAGGTTTGCACCAATGTGTGTGTGGGCCAGAATATGGCATCAGTGCACCTATGAAATGACTATCATGTCCTATATGTACTTAGCCTGGAGGGAGGAAGAGGAAGCATACAACTAGCAAATACAAAAATGAGCATAAAAATTACTGATATCCCTTCCAGCATCCTGCAAAATACCATCAGACACCATCAGACACCACTAACGAGGGACTGTGACAACATCAATGCTGATCTTTCTCAATCATGAAAGGAGAAAAGCAGCAGAATATGCCCCAAACATATCTTACTGTGCCATTCCCTACAAACAACACAATACTAGAGTGCCAGTCTCCATCAGCCTCCAGGGCTTAACTCACATGGCCCTGCTTTTGCCACCATTAACAGGCAAGGGTTCCAATCCTCTTACACTAACCACAGGCAATGTTTTCAGGTTCATTATCCAAAAGGAAGGAAGAAAATCCTGTTCAACCTAGCAGTTTTGTAGCTGGGGCACCACATACCTATATGGGTGGTACTTTAAGGGCAAACACGTTTATCTGGCATAGGTTTTCATGGATGGTAGCCCTCTTCTCCTGATACCAGGTGCACAACATTTCTGCAGAGAGGAAAACAGTCATTTTGAAAAATGGCCAAAGGAAGGGGTCAAGTCTGATGACATAGAGTGTGGGGAAGATGCGGCTCTCTAGATGATGGTGGACTGCATGTTCCATCAACATGCCTAATGGTGAGGATGATGGGAGTTCAACAATGTTTATTGTCATATGTTTCCTATTCCAGCTCTAGTGGGTCTCTCAATGTGTCAGAAATGAAGAGTACCCAGTTGGAATCATTTCCTGGTCTATCACTTACTCAGCCCAAAAGTTGCATTTTTGTACCAAGGCATGTTGCCTTCAATTCAATGGGGTCGCTTTCTGCAATTGGACAGGTGAAGCTGAGAACTATATGCCCTAATGAGGTCACTAACTGGGCAAACAAACAAAATAAAGTCTTGGTGGTTTTCCTCTCTTCTGCTATAGTCTGTTGAACATTGTGTATGCAAGTCACCTCTCCAAATGTGTTGCAATCATATTTAGCACCTCTTTCTGTGTCCCTTGGGGAGTGCCTGCTAAGGTGACTCATTTCTTTTCCCCTCTGGCAATCTCACTAACACTGAGGCCTCTCCGGGTATTTAATAGTTCACTTGCGGAGGTCTGACTTGTCTAAAGAAAGAGCCTGAGCCAAAATAAAAGCTAGGTCAGAACTGCAGGAACTGTTGGAAAACCACAGACACAAAACATTGCACAAGCATATGTCTGCATTATTCTTTCCATGTTACACCATGTGAGAAGGAACATTTTGTGGCCCTGGGATATGTAAGCCCATGCCATCTCCACAATATGGAGCCAAGTACTGTATAAAAAGTATAAATCACACATTTCACTCATAAAGAAACTGCATAGACCTTTTTCATCAAAGACGCATCTGTGGAAGCAGAAGCTGTGTTAGACTGAAAGTATACCAGACTTATGCCAACCTATCAGTTCGAAAGCATGTAAATACAAATAGATAAATAGGTACTGCTGTAAAAAGCGAGAAGGTACACAGTGTTCCATGCACAGAAATGCATTCGGCCATGCCAACCACATAGCCACGGACTTGCACAATGCTGGCTCTTTGGCTTAGAAATGGAGATGAGCAGCGCCTCTAGAGTTGGACACGACTAGCATGCATGTGCAGAAGGAACCTTTACCTTTTACCTATAGCAGAGTCAACCTTTCTCTGTGAGTGAACAATCAAAATTGATTGAGACTCAAGGAATCCTTGTGAAGACAGGACTGCACAAAATGATTTGCATATTTGCTATATATTAAACTTAATCTAAACCATCTACACCACACAAAATAGCCTTTGGTTTGGATAGTGTAATTTGGATGATCTTGTATCGGTTCCTTGCATTTGGTCCTCAGACATTTTGGGGAGACAGCATCCATCATTCCTGGCCACTAGTCAGGAGTTGCTACCCAATAACATTTGGAATCCAAGGCTGAGAATCACTGTTGTGCATGGGACAGCTGGGAATTTAGGAAGTGGAACATGCAAATATTTACAGTTAAGACCAGCATCTCTGTGCCTCTTGCTTGTGTCTGTGTTTCTCATCAGTGCCTCCTGTTCTAAATCTATTGTCTTATATAGAAGCATTGCACATAAGAAAACATGCCCCAAATATGACTTTTTAGTACAGTATGAATGCATTATTATTATTATTATTATTATTATTATTATTATTATTATTATTATTATTATTATTATTATTATTATTATTATTATTTGAATAAGTGTTTCTTCTTTTTTGAATTTCTTTTTAAAAGCAATCTTTCTATTAAAATTAACTTGTCAGGATCAACACCAAGACCTATTCCAAAGTGCAGGACAATTTCTGGCTACTTTCTGACATGATGTGGTTAAGCATAAATTGAGCTAAAAAGATACCGCCTTACCTTCTTTCCATACGTGAGGATTTTATTGCATGTAGTCAAGTAATGCAAAAGCTAAAAACAGCCTTCTTCTGAAAACATGACACCAAACTAATAGTTACAAATGTGTTTTCAGGAAGAGTGAGGGTGAAAATCTTTAACAAATGTTCCATTCCAGTATATGTAAGCGTCTTTGTGTTACAGACCATTTTTCTTTAAATTATCCATAAAGATTTTCTTGTTAAATATGATTATATTTCCATGTTACAGTTAATAGGGCTTTTAAGTCTCTGCCAAAACAGACCATAGGATTTTGCACTGGGCAGCCAGCTCAGAAGACCCAGAAATATGCACCAACTCTTTAAAAGACAACTTAACACATAGCTGGTTTTAGTATTATAATTCTCAGAGATGGATTTGATCTGTTGCTTTTTTAGTTTACTCGTTCATTGCATGTCCTGTCCCCTGACACACTAGAATTTAATGTTAATCCATGAAGCTATATTAAATTTAGGACACTCGGCATCTCTCCAATGAACAATCTGTATCATCAAGCATCTTCATCGAGTAAAGGATATATACACCAATATATGCAAACTACAAATACAAAGTATATAGGAGCAAAAGTTGTTGCAGCTGCTGCTGAAACTTTAGAAACAAAGTGAGATAAGAAACAAACACTCAGTAATCTTTTTGAAATCAGTAGATTTTGCACAGGAACCACTTAACATATTCTAGCACAGAACTGCCGAATGAGTTTTTACCATTTAAGACAGTTGGTCTCAACCTGGAGGTCGCGACCTCTTTGGGGGTCGAATGACACTTTCACAGGGATTGCCATGAGCAGGTAAAGAAAAAGACACAAACAGCCGCTTGCGCCCAGCCACGCCACACCAATGGGAGTCCAGGATCTATAAACCCGCTCAGTGTGTTGCCTGTATCTCGTGTGCTTTCCTCAGCATTTTGTCTCCAACTTGGGTGGGGAGCGAACCCTTCTCCTCAGGGGAGCACGAGGCCGTGCCCCTTACTTGGCCAGGTGCGGCAGGTGGGCTTCAGGGCTGCTGCTGCATTTAACCTGTTGGTGTCCTCATACAGAGGCAGCAGGTCATCTGGAGGGAAATGGTGCATGCTGGACATTGAGCTGCAGTCGTGGCTGAGGAGGGACAAGACACTGAGGGAGGGAAGTACCATGCCGACTTCTCTGGGCCTGAGCCTTAGGGCTGGACCAGGTGAGCAAGCTGCCTGCTATCTCCCCCACACACACACACACTACACACACTGCCTGTTGCTTTGCCAGCCCTCACCTCCATCTTCTTTCCTGGCTCTGTTGGGAATGAGTGTCAAAGATCAGAAGCAAGGATAATGAACAGAGTAAGTCTTTGCTGAGAGACAGGAGTCATAGAAATAGCAGAGTCCTTATTATCATTCTGGGTTCACAGTGGCCAGATGACAAGCAGAATGCAGGTCATAGTCATGGAACAGTCCAAGGGTTGAGGAGTCAGGCAAGCAGAGTTCAAGGACAGGAACACAAACAAACATGAGTGTGGCCAAGGTGTCTTGTTGCTTTCTCAAAGCCTTTTCCCTCCCGTCGCCAACTTTATCCTAGAACAGGGAATCCACCCTTACACCTGGGAACCTATTCTGTTAGTTCTCAGGACTACTCAACCGAAGGTTCCTATGGGCTTCGTATCTTATCCCTGCTTCTACGTTGATGCAGGATTCTTTCTGCAACCCTCCTGTGAGGAGAAGCTTCTGGGTCAGCCTCATTATTTACAGCTCCTGGCTGATAAGAAAGGTCTGGTGGCTCCGCTGCTAGCTCTCCATCCAGTAACCCCTCAGGGTCAATTTCTGCAGCAGGCAGGCTCCTGACAAAGAGGCTTTTAAAGCTTGGTGGCCATCTCTGCTGGAGTTTGAGGGCCAACCTGTGGAGAGGTTCAAGCAAGGGCACCTCGGCATCAGGAAGCATCAGCAGGGCGTGAAGCCAAGCAGTGCAGAATGCTGCAGCCGTTGTCAGGGTGCCGCTGCGTGCAAGCTGGCGGACCTGGGTGGTGGTGGTGATGATGATGTGTCCAGATTTGCACACAACCTCCTGAGAGACAGTCCCACTGAAGGGACCTGTGGTGGTGGTGTTTACGGTGGTGGAAGGGGGAGAAGTTCTGGCTTCTGGAGTAGGCAAGCTGCGCAAGCTGGGCTCGGGAGGCCAGGCTGCTGGTGCTGGATGGACGTGGAAACACTGCCCATGTAGGAAACCTGGGTGATTAGAAAGACCAGGAAGCTCAGCCTAGCTTGGAGGGACGAAGGGACGTGGATCCCAGGGTCGTCTCTCCTCCGAAAAGGACTGCAGCTGTATGGTTTCTTAGCAGAAATCGGAATTTGAATTTTTAAGGCAGGTGAAATGTAGGGTTTTTTTTTTAATAAAGCAAACCCTCAGGCCCCCCAGCCATCCCCAGGAGGCTTGTTTAGGTCAAGGAGGGTTGCAAAAGTCCTCATTTCAGCTTCTGAAGCAAATGTCGGGCCTGATGTGCAGTCCAAGAATTCTTGTGAGCCTGGCCAGAGCCTCATGGTGCAGTGGTTCAATGCCTATACTGCAGCTAAAACTGTGCTCATGACCTGGGGTTCAATCCCAGGTAGCAGGCTCAAGGTTCACTCAGCATTCCATCCTCTTGAGGTCAGTGAAATTAGTATCCACCTTGCTGGTGGGGGGGGGCAATGTGTAGCCTGCATAATTAAATTGTAAACCACCCAGAGAGTGCTTGAAGCACTGTAGGGTGGTATATAAGCAGAACACTTTGCTTTTAATCATCATGTGCCACCAAGTCAGTTCTGTTCATGGCAAACCTTTTTCATGGTTTTCCAGGTAAATAGTATTCCGGGTAAAGAGTACTCAGAGGTGGTTTCTCTTTCCCTTCTTCTGGGGAGTGCCCTGGGACTGTGCAGCTTGCCCAAGACCACACAGGCTGGCTCTACTTGCAGGAAGGCCCAGTGGAGGAATCACATTCCCAACCTCTGTCCCTGCAGCCAGATATCTAACTCATACATCCTGCATATCAGATATTTACATTACGATTCATAACAGTAGCAAAATTACAGTTACAAAGTAGCAACAAAAATAATTTTGTTGGTTGGGAGTCACTACAACATGAGGAACTGTATTAAAGGAAGGTTGAGAACCACTGATTTAAGACATTATCCCTGGTGTGCACAGGAACAAAGAATTTGATCTGGGTGAAACTGAAAGGCCATGCAGAAACTCATTTTCTTGAGTGGACGCTGTCATATCCTGAGTGTGCCGATTAGAGATGGGCATGAACTGGAAAGCCACAAACAACGATGAACCACCAGTGGTTCATTTTTCTGGTTCATGTGTGCCCTGCCTCTTCCTCTTCCTCTGTCACTCACCCACCCCTTCCCACTGCCCCCACTGCCTCTCTACCTGGTCCTGCCACTGTCCCCATGCCGCCACTGCTGGGCCCACTAAGTCTGCTAGGCAACTTCATGCTCAGAAGCAGCAGGTCTAGATCCTGGAAGTGAAGCCTGGTGTGATGTTTCTAAGGATGACAGAGGAAGAGGAGGAGCAGGTCCATGTAGGGCGACAACCGGAGACATGGGAATGGGGAGGGTAGGCATCACCTTTTGCCAAACAAACTGAATCAATGAAGGGGAAAACATTCAGCACTTCATTATGCTTCAGCAAACTGAAGCTTCCCAAAACTGATTCAGGAGCTGAACTCTTGAGCCAGCCCAATTTATTGGTTTTTCTGATTCATGGTCAAGTTTACGCCCATCTCTAGTGCTGATCCAATAATGGCTATGGATGATCTAGCAGGAGATTCACTCTGTAGCTTTTCATAATTGTAAGGAGAAATATGGTTATAATCTAGCAAGCTTTCCAGCAATATACTGTATTATCTTTGGTCATCTGAAATGAGGTGTCTAAAGTCAGGGGTCAAATTTAGCCATAGGGTTAATCTATACATCAACGGGAACATGTATTCTCTGTGATTAGTTCAGTTTTTCTCATACAATACAGTTTCACCAGAGAGACATGCCTCAGAAATCAGACTTTCAATTAAGCTTGAGTTTATCTTCCAACAACAATAACAGAACAAACAATGTTAAATACAAAATGGAGGATGGCAATCTATAACTGATATTTTTCACCACAGCAGGAGTACCATTTCTGAAAAAATAACAAAGCAAACTGTTTAGTTTGACTAGAGTTGCATATTCTGCTTCTCCAAATCTGGGCAGCCTATATTGCATATTATTAGTTAAATGCTGTATCAATTTTATATAATAAGCTCATTAATGCAATTTTATATTATGCAAAGTAAGCACATTAATGGTTACATTAATTTTCTAACAATGAATTTTAGCCTTGAAATCATTTATACAATATCCACTGATCTGACAGAGTCAATAAAGAGTGATGACTGGATTTATAACAGAAAGAGATAAAACCTCTTCCCAGAAACTTACTTGCTATACCATGGTCCAACAGCACAGAGATTATAATCATCTAATAATTTGTACTGCTCCCCCCCCTTTTCCCCAACTTCCCGGCACCCCCCAGAAACCTAGGGAAAACAAAGTGCAGCTTAATGTTTCCAAAAGGATTCATTGATCAATGGAATTTCAAAAGTTAGAGGGAACTTCAAGGGTCATAAAATTCAACACACTGCCAAAGCAGGAAATGCAGCAGGATGCACATAAGGCCAGATGTTTGAAAAGTTTCTCCTTTTTTGACTTTTGCTCCCACCATCCCAAACAAGCATTCATTGCTTTGGGTCCATTGCTGCAGGTTAATTCTGGGTGTCTCTGCTAACAGGCCTCTGCAAACTATGGCTGCTTTTACACAACCCCTAAAATCTGCTGCAAAATGCTCGCAGATGTGGAGCATAAAATTGTTTTCCCACCAACACCAGACTTTAAAAAAATAAAGTATGACCACGCCCACTTAAGTGCACCTCAGCGCATTTTACAAGTACCTGTTCTGGAGGAGGTAAAATCCTTGTTGCTGTTTTAAAGCATTGCATGCCTGGCCCTCCTCTGCTTTTTGTTTGTTTTTGTTGGGTTCCCCCCCCCTTTTAACAGACAGGAATCCTAACAGGCAGGCGGAGGTGAGCCTGCATTTTCTTCTCTCCCCTCACCACAGACAGAAGCAACAGAATCAGAGTGTGGAGGTGGGAACACAGGAAGCAGAACAAAAAAACACGTTGGGGGGATCTTGCCAGCGGATTTTAAGGGTTGTGTAAAAGCAGCCTATGTTTGTAAAAAGCACTGCAACATTCACCTGGAAAATTGTAGCTCAAAGACTTGCCGAGCCCTACTAGAAAGCTCAATATGACTTGGATGCAAGTTGACTGAAGGACCATAGCTACACATACAGGCCTACGCAGACAATGGGATCTATGAAGGAGGCCTTTCTCTCCTTTGTATCACTTTCAGAGGCACCACTGGTGGAGAGAACCTTATTAGGGCATGCGGATCTCCTTGCCATGGCAGACTCCGCTGCTGCTTCTCTGTTGTCTTTTATCCAATAGGGGCAAAGACATGTTTTATTCAGGAAGTACTTCACCATTTAGGTTGGACTGCTGGTGGAAAGTTATTTAAGCTAATGAGATACTGTTTATTTCTTTTTTGTTGTGCTTTTAGCTGATTCTCTAACTTTTTTATTTTCATGCTTTTGATTGTATATATTTCAAATCTGAGTTTTTTATTGCAACCGATTTTAAGTACCATTTTCAGTTACCAAGACCGGATATAAAGTTCATTAAAATGGCAGCAAACAAAGAACACATAAGTCTTGGAGTACCTTTATTGGCTTACAGCCAGTTTTCATGTTCAGTTCAAGGTGCTAGTTAGGATCTATAAAGTCCTTAACAGTTTAGGACATTGTTGGTGATGGCACTCGGTGGCACTCGGAGCCCTTTCTGTGGGCACCTGACATTGCCCCTTCACAGCTATCTGTATTCAGGCTATATTGCTGTATTGGCACCTTGCAAAAAATGGGTTTTGAATCTCAGTTGGGGACTCTGCCTCTAAAAGGTTCTCCAATCTCCATCACTGGTTTAGGACCTTGAAATGTGTTGCAACATCTTTGGGAGTGAACAAATGTTTGATTCAATGTTGTACTGCCAACTGACTTTGTTAAAGGTGCATCTCCTAGTTATCAAAACTTGAAGAAGAAATGGTCAAGCATACACTGGCAGAGAAGCTCATGTGTACCATGCAGTGTTTACGACAATGGCTGCCTGAGCTGATGCCAACTTTGAACAGAGGGAGGTGATGCCTTCTGGCAGTAGACCTTGGGGGCAGAAGTATCCTTTAGTCTGCAATCTCTATCTGAAGCTGATTTTAGAATGGTAAACATCATTGTCTTTTCTCATCTCTACCTCCCCACCCCGTACCATCCATCTAGATCAGTGATGGTGAACCTTTTAGAGACCGAGTGCCCAAACTGCGATTCAAAACCCACCAATTTTTCGCAAAGTGCCAATACAGCCATTTAACCTGAGTAAAGGTGGCTGTGAAGGGGCGATATCGGGTGCCCACAGAAAGAGCTCTGAGTGCCACCATTGGCACCCGTGCCATAGATTCGTCAACTCTGATCTAGATGAAGAACCCTGGTGATCTCAAAAGTTCTCATGTCTTTGTGAAAAAGCTCTTTCTTAACCAAGCACAATTACCATGTATTTAGTAGTGGTTTTCTACTGCATTTTTTAAACTGGTACATGGATGCACCTCAATGTTTTGAAAGTTTTTTGGCTTGATAGGAAACGCTGGCTGTGCATCAGTTTGAGATTGCTGCAGGGCAGCGGAGGGGGGAGCTCTATTTTTCCTTTTTAAAAAAGTCAATTTCCTGAAAAAAGATTTCAAATAGGTGTTTTTCTACCTCCATTTCCAACAAGATCAAAACACATAAAAGAGAAGAAAACTATATCCTAAGCAACCTTAATCTTCCTCTGGCATTTTTGCAACAGAACAGAAAGTTATCTTTGTTTTGATTTAAAGCTGCTTGCAGAAACTCACGTTGCTGTGAAATTTTAAGGATCAATCTCACAGCAACAATAGTGTAGTGGAAGAAATATATGCTCTCATAAACAGTCTCTTGCATAGACTACCTAGGCAGTTTGCATGTCACTGAAGGAGGACATTTCCTTAAAGGATAATCAATTTTTATTTATCCTAACATGAAGTTTCTTCAGCATCACTTGTTACACATTAGGTTTTGTGCTTGTGCGTGTGATTGGTCATCTTTCTTTCCTTTCTTTCTTTCTTTACCTATCTAGCTATCTCCCAATTAGTACAAATCACTATTCCGGGTGGTACACTTGTAAAACACCAAGTGAAATGACATAATGACATAGTCCAGGCCTTTGCATGGATAATGGAAACTGTGGATAAGGGAGAATGTCCCCAAACCCAAAACTGCTATTTAGTGACAGTAGCTTGCTTTACGGCTGCTGTTTGTGAAGGTAACTTGCTTTACGGCTGCTGTTTTGCAACAGTAGCTTGCTTTACAGCTGCTGTTTGTGACAGTAGCTTGCTTTGCGACTGCTGGGTTATTTATTTAATTTTTTCTGCCAACAGTGGATAACTGAATCAATGGTTAATGAATCAATGGATACTGGGGTCCTACTGTACACCCAAATGACAACAGGATGAAATAGACCTGGCATTAAGCCCAAATGATGGAGTAAGACCAAGCAGCAATACAGGCTGGGCAAAGCTCAAAAGAGTCTGCCAACAAAGGCTTCTTTTAAAAAATGAGCTTTCAGCATCATCTTGAAATTTGAGAAGGAGCAGGGGCAGTTGTAGTTATATTAAAAGATAGTTCCAAAGTGTTGGTGCCACCACCAAGAAGGCTTGACTTCTTGTTTCAGATTTTCTGCCCTCCTTCAGCATGGCTACTCTAAGGATTTGGTGAGCACAGCCAAATGACCATGGGAAGAGGCCTCCAACAAGTAAAACTGCTCCAAATTATGAAGGGCTCTGTAAGTTAGCATTAGTACCTTGGACTTGATCTGGAACGCAACTGGAACCAGTGTATATGAGCCAGGATAGGGAGCATGTAATCTAATGTAAGCATTTAAAGAAAAGTCACTGAGAGATTCATGAGGACCAACAGAGTATGCACTCTCTGGTCAACCTCCCTGGAAAGGTCATTTTGAAAGCATGACCAGAGTTGTCTCAGTACCATGGGGCCACTTAAATTCAGACTGGAATGGATCAAGGCTAATACACATCTTCTTCAACATATTTGATACCGATAAACAAATGGAAGTATATGCAGAAGTCTTGACATGTTGAGTGTCAGTTGGGAAATCAAAATGGGTGGGGAAAGGGTGGGGTGGGTTGAAATGGAAAGTGTGAAATGGAGTACAGTGGTCCCCTGCCCATTCGCGGTTCCTATACTGCGGCCCCGCTATATCACGGGACTGCAGGATATGAAAAAGGCCCCCTGGGGTAAGGGAGGAAAGGCCTTTTTTCAGGCCTCCCTTACTTACTGGCGCTGCCCCAAACGGGCCTATGAGGGCCTTCCCGAGCCTTCTGGAGGCCCCCAAATGCCCAGGATGGCCCTTACAGGCCCATTTGGGGCAGTGCCAGGCTGGGGGTAAGTACAAAAGCCCCCAGCTAAGCACCTTAGGCCTGACCCGACCTGCATCCACATATCACGGATTTTCAATTATTGTGGGTCGGGTCGGATCCCTAACCCCGGCAATAGGCAGGGGAATCACTATATCTTGCAATGAAATATGGTCGGCCATGTGGCCAGAATCCTATGAATGAATACTCCTGATTAGACAGAGTAAAACTTTCCAGACAATAGCCAGTTCTTACAACTGCATTTGTATCTGCAGTAAACTCTGTTGCTGTTGTTATTAAATGATTATTTTAAACATTTAAAGACAAGTACATACATGAGAAGAAAGAAGGAATAGCTAGTATTTTAACAATCCCCTATTTTTAAACAAAAGTTTCATTACATGTGATGGTGTCTGTGTAGAAGATGGAGAACTGTTTTCCTTCCTTTGGCTGGAGTTATCTCATGAGTCATCACATGTTTATATTTTATTTGCACCTAGTGGATTAAATTAATGGAGATACCAGGTTGGTGGTTATATGGCACTTATTACAATATTCCTTTTTACTCAAAATATGAAAGACTCATCTGTTTCCTTCTTTCCAGACCTTTAATATTTTGGCATTTCTTTGATGCTGAGGACTGGGAACACTGGGCCTAGTCCAACCTAAATTAACCACAGCCTTATTTCATAGATTTCTATGAAATAATAAATAACTTAAATGTGCTTAGTGCTACCTGATGACTTCTCAATTTTTAAAAAAATAAAGCTGAGAATTTTGCATCCCGGCAAGGACATGTGAAATTGTTTGACCTTACATATGGTTCTCCTGTTACACCATAGTCTCTAACTGGGTATGTTCGCATTAAACTATAACATATTTCAATTAATTGTATTTTTTCCAAAATATTAGTGTGGCTTTATAAATTACGTGCAATGAAAAATAATATTTCTCTGGAATTTGTTGAAGCCTCTCAGTCTTAAATTTTGTATGGTAGAAGGACAAGTATTTTGTTTATTTTTAAATGCATCCATCTTATACTTCTTTCAGTTTCTGCTGAATTTATAATTCATCTCCATTTTCAAGCACCATTTTTCAAACTGAGCAACATTCTTAGCCCAATAAGACAGACAGACTGTCTGCACTAAAACTATTTAATTTGAGCTCGTTGCCCCTTCTGAAAAATGATGCCGACAGAAGATAAGGAGACAGGCACTTTAAATTTGTTCCATCAGAACCAGTTGCTTGTTAAGAAGCTTATTTGAGGCAATTCAGGACTGTTCACTTTTAAAGGCCCTCTTGAAGGCTTTTTGTAGTAGCAGTACAGCATCGGAGGAACGGTAGTGGTTGATTTCCCTTGTAGTAGCAGTACAGCAGTAGTAGCAGTACAGCATTGGAGGAACGGTAGTGGTTGATACTCTTCTATGTGCATATTCTAATGCTCCTTGCTGCTAGCGGTTGAATCTTGGGTTTTGTCAATAGCATTGGTTGGGAGCAATTCATCACATCTTCTTCTTGAATAACCTTTAATTTCATTGAACACACTGTCTGGTTTATGATCACTATTTTTCTACAATATATATTTTTTGTAAGATTTCTTTGTGTCATAAATCTATAAAATACATTAGAACCATCCATCAGTTTGCTGTTAGAATTAATCAGCGATCACTTCTCTTTTTGTCCATATGACCCCACTCCATAAATCCCTTTGCTGGTTTCTTGTCCAGTCCAGAAAAACCTCTGGTTCTCACTTTTAAAACCCTCCATGAATGGAGCCTTCTTTATATTTCTTATGTTCTATCTGTATACTTCCCTTTCTGATATGTCTTCTCGTCCACCTCATACATCTCAGTGACTCCTGCTCATTAAAACAACTCTACCCAATTATTATCATTTTGCAGCCCCTTACAACTTGTGGCATACTGGCAAATTTGAAAGTACAAGTGCTGACCATGTCAGTTCTCATAGCCAGACTCCTCCTCAGAAGTAAAAAATGTAGAAAATTGGGTCAGTCCATAGGAAGAAATAAGATGTGGATCTTTTGCAAAGTTAATGTCTCTTAATGGCCTATTCAACATGAAACAACCCTCCAATTAATTCCGTTACATCAAGGATTGCTTTGCTGTATCAAAATATTGTTCCTGAGCAAATCCATTTTCCTCCCAGGTACTTTGAGTATTGAAACCAAGCAAAATAAAAAGGATGAGTGGCAAATAATGTCATAGTCCCTGCTGATCAGAAAGTCCTGGCTCCTCAACACCATAGCATATGACTAGAACTGCTTCCCAGAATGTCTCTGTACAAACCCCATGAACTACATGGTTTAACCTAGTAGGCAGGGACTCGAAAACGGGAAGCCTGTGCCATTTGCTTAGAAAGAAAACAAAAGAGCCATGTAGCTATTTTCTTCTGGGGGGAAAAGAATTTAAGCCCTCATCCAGGGATTTAGGGTTTTAAGATTTTACTTTCCCTATGCCTTTCTTTGCACAGTAGGATCCCTATATCCACTGATTCATTAACCACTGATTCAGTTATCCATGGTTGGCAGAGGAAAAATTAAATGAATAATTAAGCAGCCACAGAGCAGGCTACTGTCACAAACAATAGTGCCTTGTTTCAGGGGGGAGTCTTGGGGAGGGAAGAAGTGGTGCCACTATTCAGAGGGTGACAGGCCAAGGAAGATATGGCGGTAGGGGTCAGACATGCCATTACAGGAGGAGGAGGGTCCATCAAAGACAGATTGTCTCTCCTCCTGGTCTGGCCTCTAATCTCCAGATACCTGGTGTTCTTGGCAGCTGTGGTTCTCTGGATCTGAAGCTGCTGCTGCTGAATGACAGGTCGGTTAATAACAAAACTCAGATCATCCAGGGCTTAATCCTGGATGAGAAACCCGACCTGGCATGTATTACGGAAACCTGGTTGGACGAGGTGGGAGGAGTTGGCCTCTCCCAGCTCTGTCCTCAAGGATACCAGGTTCTGCAGCACGACATGTATTGCAGCATTTTTCAACCACTGTTCTGTGGCACACTAGTGTGCCACGAGATGTTGCCTGGTGTGCCGTGGGAAAAATTGAAAAATTCTAAAGAAATTCAACCCAGGGCCGGCGGACGGCCCACAGCTGGGAGGCGCTATAAATAGCATCCAAGGGCCAGCTTGGCTCCTCCCCCCGAGGCCCGCGGCGCTGGCGTCACTTCCTCCCCGGCCGGACCTGGCCCCGCTCATTCTCTTAGTGTTTGCCCTGTGCCTGCCACCACCACCGCGACTCGCTCGCTTCCCTCCCCCCTCCTTTTTTTTACCCTGGACCACCACCACCCCTTTCCTGGGAGCTACCAATGGACTGAGCCGCCCGACAGCCCGCCCACCAACACGAGCTGGCCTGGGAGCCCCAGCCCAGAACAAACCACCAGGTGAGGGGAAGGGGAGGAGGGGCGCCCAGCTGCCCCACGAGCACCACGGCAGGGCTGCGAGGAGGAGGGGATGGAGAAGGCCTCTGCCGGGCCTGGGCTGAGGAGGCGGGGGGGCTACTGGCTACGGCTGGGCTGGACGGACGGCGGCGGCCTTTAGGGTCTAGGAGGGGAAGAGCCGTCTCTGAGGGGGCCCGTGATGGGTTCCTTGAAGTCTTGCCCCTTTCTTTCTGTCTTGGGTCACCCTCTTCTCTCTCTCTGTCTTTTCTTTCTTTTTCCCCCACCTCTCTCTTTCCATTCGTACCCTTTCCCCTCTTCATAGAAACATGCTTATTTCTAGCCTGCATATGTGTATGTCTAGCAGCCTGCCTACTGTAATTAAACCGCCCAGAGACTCCTTGAAGTGGTATGGGGCGGTATACAAGCAGAACACTTTCTGCCTTCTTTCCTTCCTGCCTTCCTTCATCCTCCTCCCCTCCTGTCGCTGGACTTGCTGAAGGCATCTGCCTGGGCCACAGTGTGGAGAGCAAGATGGGCTTTTGGGTCTTATTTGTGTTCCTGGAGAGTCAGTGCCCCTTCTCAGGTCTCCACTGGACACAGAAGTCCGTGCAGGGCAAAATGTCTTTAAAAAAACAACACAGGTAAGTGGGAACTGGGTGCTAGAGAGCGGGCTGCCTCAATCTGTGGCCCCTCAGTCCTGCTTCTTCCTACACCAGCAATGGCGAACCTTTTAGAGACTGATATAGGCACAGAGTTAAATTTTTTAACATTTTCTAATGGTGGTGTGCCTCATGATTTTTTTCATGAAACAAGTGTGCCTTTGCCCAAAAAAGGTTGAAAAACACTGATGTATTGGACCTGGTGTTTATAACTGAACAAGAGGGCAGTGATCTGGATGTGGTGGGGATCAACATCACTCCATTGTCATGGACAGATCATTTCCTGGTAGGGTTTAGGCTGGTTGCGGCCTCATCCCTCCGCAGAGGGGTGGGACCGTATTCTATGGTCCGCCCCTGGAGGCTAATGGATCCAGAGGGTTCCTGAGGGCTCTGGGGGATTTTCCAGCTGATAAGACAGCCAACTCAACCACGGCCCTGGTTGATCTCTGGAATGGAGAAATGGCCAGGGCAGTTGATGAGATTGCGCCTGAGCGACCCCTGCCTCGTTGAACACTCAGAGCAGCCCCTTGGTTTACTGATGAGCTGTGACTGATGAAGCGACAGGGCAGGCATCTAGAGCGACGGTGGCGGAAAACTCGTGATGAATCTGACCCAGCAAGGTGTAGAGCTCATTACAGAGCCTACTCCATGGCAGTGGTAGCAGCGAAAAGATCTTTCTTCTCTGCTACCTTTGCATCTGCCGGGAACCGCCCAGCGGGACTGTTTCGTGTGATGTGGGGCCTAGCCATCCGGCCCCCCTGTGGATCAAGAAGCACACACAGTTTCCCGCTGTGGCGAGTTCGCTAAACACTTTGCAGACAAAATTGATCGGATTCGACATGACTTGGATGCCACATTAGTAGAGATGGGCACGGAACGAACATTTTTTCGTTTCCGTTATTCGTTTGTCATTCTGTTACGTAACAAAACGACAAACGAAAATTGTGATGAAAATGCAACTAAACGAACAGAATCATGAAAATTGTGGTCGTTACGTTTCGTTTCCGTTAATGGCGACGCACAATGAAATGTGCTGTTTTAAATGGTAAAAAACACCCTGGACATCCGTAAAAACACAGCGATCATTATTTATATTGTCTGATAATACCTACTGGGGGGTGGGGTCCTTAAAACGTTTGTTTTTGTCTTCTCCCATCGTGATGTATTTTTCTTTTCCCTTTAAAATGGATGTCACCACCAGCCACAAAATGGAGGCAAGCCATGTGATGGGATCATGTTCAACCAATAGCATGCCCAGGTTGCAGACTGGGTGGGCAGGTCTGGCAGCCACAGAGGGCATAAAAAGCTCTGGCATCCCCCGTCCTCCTTGTAGTCTCTGGTGGGAGTTAGGGAGGGATTGCTGTATCTGCAACTCTAGCTTCAGTCCTGCAGCCTCCCTGTATGAGTGCGTGCTGCGTACCTCTCGGTGAGTACCCTCCCTTGCCCCGCAGTGCAGTCACTCTGCGGCTGCCTTGCACCCTGGGCAATGCCCGCTGCTACCTTTGCAGCCTCCCTGCATACCTAGTCTATACTGTGTCTCTGCCAGCATCCATTTTTTTAGTGTTTTCCCTCTGGTCTGGGGCGTTCGGGGATGCCTGCGCATGGAAATGCTTTAAAAATCACGCAAAAAGTGGGTAGAAATGACAAACGAAAAAAATGAAAAACGGTAACGAAATTTTTCAAAAATTTTGCGACAAACGGAAATGAACTGAAACAGACCTCTCAACGACAAACGAAAAACTGAAATGCCATTTTTTTTGTTTCATGCCCATCTCTACCCATTAGCATTTATGTCTGTTGATATCCCCCTGGCAACTGTCTGTCCAGTTTTGTGGGATTCTTTTCAGCTTGTGCAGCCTGAGGATGTGGACAGGCCATCCACCTGCTGACTCAACCCTTGCCCAGTCTGGCTCATTAGAGCTTTCCGGGTGGGACTGGCTGAGTGGACAGGGAGGGTTTAATTCCTCCTTGATGGAGGGGGTTCTCCTACCTGCTTTGAAGCAGGCAGTTGATAGACCCCTCCTAAAAAAGCCCTCCCTGGATCCCACTATATTAGATAATTACCGACCAGTCTTTAACATTCCATTCTTGGGCAAGGTGATTGAGCGGGTGGTGGCGTCTCAACTCCAGAGGGTTTTGGATGAAGCTGATTATCTAGATCCTTTTCAAATCAGGTTTCAGACCTGGCTATGGGACAGAAACTGCCCTGGTCACCTTGGTGGATGACTTACGCCGGGGACTAGATAGGGGGAGTGCATCCCTGTTGGTCCGCTGGACCTCTCAGCGGCTTTTGACACCATCGACCATGGTGTCCTTCTGGGCCGATTGGCTGAGCTGGGAGTTGGAGGCACTGTTCTGCAGTGGTTCCACTCCTACTTGGAGGATCAGTCCCAGATGGTGGTGCTGGGGGATGCCTGTTCAGCATCCTGGCCCTTGAAGTGTGGGGTGCCACAAGGCTCTATTCTGTCCCCCATGCTATTTAACATGTACCTGAAACCGCTGGGAGATGTCATCTGGGGATTTGGAGTTGGGTGCCATCAATATGCTGATGACACCCAGTTATATCTCTCCTTTCCCCCAGATTCCAGGGGGGCAGTGGAAGTCCTAGAGTGCTGTCTGGAGTCGGTGGGTATCTGGATGAGGGCTAACAAACTGAAATTAAATCCAGACAAGACAGAGGTTCTCCTGGTTTGGAAATCTTCGATGCAGGTGCTGGAATATCGTCCTGCTCTGAACGGGGTTGCACTCACTCTGAAGGAGCAGGTCCGCAGCTTGGGGGTCCTCCTGGATTCAGAACTGCTCCTGGATTCCCAGGTAGCGGCTGTGGCCAGGGGGGCCTTTGCCCAGCTTCGGCTGGTGTGCCAGCTGCGGCTGTACTTGGATCGTGCAGACCTGGCCACGGTGATCCATGCCATGGTGACATCAAGATTAGACTATTGCAACGTGCTCTATGTGGGGCTGCCCTTGAAGACAGTTTGGAAACTACAATTGGTACAGAATGCAGCAGCCCAGGTGGTTACTGGAGCTCGGCAATACAACTCTGTTGGGCCGCTTCTCCAGGGACTACATTGGCTGCCCATTCGTTTCCGGGCCCAATTCAAGGTGCTGGTTAGGACCTTTAAAGCCCTATACAGCTCAGGACCAGGTTATCTGAGAGACCGCCTTCTTCCATATAATCCGGTCTGCCCCCTTCGGTCATCGGAGAAGGCCCTTCTACAAGTACCGCCACCCAAGGAAGTGTGAGGGGCGGCGGCAAAAAATAGGGCCTTCTCAGTAGTGGCACCAATACTATGGAATTCCCTCCCCTCTGAGTTGAGAACCGCTTCCTCCCTTGAAATATTCAAGTGAGGCCTTAAGACTTATTTATTTAGGCAGGCCTTTTGACCTCCAGCCTTCACCAACTTTTATAACATTTTACTTTTTTAGTTTCATTGGCTGGGGAGCTTTTTAAACTCTGCTGCAGCTACTGTTTTTTAATCTTGTTTTTATTGTATTATACTGTATAGTATTTTTATAGTATTTTATAGGTATTGTGTTGTTTTTACATTGTACTGCTTTTATTGTACTTTTATGAATTTGTTGTAAGCCGCCTTGGGTCCCTCTGGGGAGAAAGGCTGCATAAAAATAAAGTTGTTGTTGTTGTTATTATTATTATTATTATTATTATTATTATTATTATTATTATTATTATTATTATTATTATTATTATTATTATTATTATTTTATTAAAGCAAGCTACTGTCGCAAAACAGCAGCCGTAAACCAAGCTACTATCGCAAAACAGCAGCCATAAAGCAAGCTACTGTCACAAAACAGCAGTTTTTTTGGGGGGTTGGCATTCTCTCTTATCCACAGTTTTTATTATCCATGGGAAGGCCTAGAACTGATCCCCAGTGGATACAGAGATCCTACTTTACTTCAAAAAGGCAGTAATGTCCCAAGACTGGTTCCCTGACTTTTTGGAGTAAACATAATTTGTAAGGATCTCTGGCTCTGCCAACTTATTGGTGCATGTAACTTTGGAAGGCACATCTGTATGTGTGTGTGTGTGTGTGTGTGTGTGTGTGTGTGTGTGTGTGTGTGTGTGTGTGTGTGTGTGTGTGTGTGTGTGTGTTGTGTCGTTACAGTCATGACCGATCCTTTGTGACCCCCATATCCATGGAGTTTTCTCAGTTGAAGTCCTTCTATAAATACTGCTGGGGGTGTGTGGTTTGCTTGCTCTGTTGCTGATTGTAGGTTCCTTTGTTCTTTTGTGATCTGCTGTGTGGCTGAGGCGATCGTTAAGGGATTAACTGCTGGTGGGTTAGATGGCTGTTTAGAGACATCTTGTGTGGGTGAGGTGCTGGATGTGTGTCTATCAGCCTTTTGTTTCCCCTTGGTGGTGGGCTCCTGGCAGCATCTTGGGCTTTGGTGGAGTGGGGTCCTGTGTCTTGTGAATTCATTTTGGTCTGGCTACGTGTCTGTGGTCTCCCAATGTTTTTTTGGCGTGTGTATGCTCCATGTGGTGACTGGAGTGGGGTGCCAGTAGATGGTGCAGTCGTGGTTTTGTTATTGGATGGTGGTTTCGTTTCATCTGTGGGAAGGGTCTGGGTTTGTGTTTGTGTGGATGGAAGGTGGTGGCATCTTGTGTCCTTTTGGACCTGGTGTCAGTCTTTGTGACAGAGGCTGTCTGTTGACCAGGGCTAGTTTCCAGATGTCAGGCAAGCGGGAGGTGTCATCACGTTTATTCATGTTGTTTGGGTGTTTCTCTATTTCAATGGCTTCCATGATTATTCGACTGTTGAAGTGTTCAGTTTTGGAGATGAGTTTGGTTCTTTCAAAATCAATTTCATGACCTGT
Organism: Phrynocephalus forsythii; assembly: GCA_029282475.1. Classification (NCBI taxonomy): domain Eukaryota; kingdom Metazoa; phylum Chordata; class Lepidosauria; order Squamata; family Agamidae; genus Phrynocephalus; species Phrynocephalus forsythii. Next base: position 75,797,203 of record JAPFRF010000008.1, on the reverse strand, counting down.
TGTTTTTATGTGCTGGAAGAGAGAGGAAGAGTTTTCTTCTTTTTGACTGTTCTTGTGTTCTGTGTGTTATTCTCCTGTTTGTCTGTCCGATGTATGTGGCTGGGCAGACTTTGCATGGTATTTCGCTACTTGGTTTTCTAGCTCAATCTTGTCTTTGGGGTTTCTTAAAATGTTGGCTATTTTTGGGTCGGTGCAAAAGGCTGTCTTGATATTGTGTTTGTGGAGAATTTTGCTGATTTTGTCTGTGGTGCCTTTGATGTAAGGGAGGAGGGCGGTGCCGTTGTTCTCTTCTGTTTCTTGGTTCTTGGGGGGTGTTTCCTTTTGGATTAGTTTGGTGATGGTGTTTTTTTGGAATCCGTTCGCCAGATTAAATGTTAAATCCTTGCAGAATTAGGTGATCATGATACTCTTTTACAATATACTGTATATATAACCCCACTAAACTTCCTGTATTATAGCCTCATTCTTCAAAAACCAGCTCTTCCAGAGAGGGTTTTGCTAGCTGACTCAGAATGTTGGAGAACTTGGAGCCAGAGGTTGGGAGATCAATTTCTCACTATGCCCTTGTGGCCTTGGACAATCTGTGCACCCCCAGGATGCCTTCAAAAGAATGGATGGGTAAACCACTTCTGAGTACACTGTGCTTAGACAACCACAGCAATCCCTCATGCTAGTGTAAGCACATCAGAGAAATGTGAAGTTCTGGCATGGGAGCAATCTTCACCAGAGTCCTCTGTGGTATGATGACAGCTTGATGAGGATTATTACATAGTGGCCAGAATCATGCCAGACCTTTTATGCACAGGTGAGTGGTTGCAGAAGTTGCCTTGGCTGTTTGCTAAGGTAGCATTTGAATGTCAGTCATAGGGCTGATCACATGACCAGTTGCACAGCTAGTACATACGTGACATGTGTATGGCACCTTGTCAATTAGCTCCTATTAGCTATGGTCACATCCACGATTCCTCTTGCACAAGCATAAATATCCAATAGGATTTTGGCCAATGTGTATATAATATGACTACAGTCTGAGAAATCAATCCCATTACAGCAGTTTCAGAGGTATTCGTACCATGTGTTCCTGGTTCTTAAATTCCCCTTGCTGGCAAGAGCATCCCACACTTGGACTCTTACTTCTTCCCATTTATCATTTTGTGTGTGTTTTTAAAGCACCGCTATTCATTTCTCTTTATATCTAAAGTTCATGTAAGTCAAAGGCTACCATTTTGTACAGCAAGGAGGATGCTCCTTATACAGAAGAAGAATCCTATGAAGCAGGTTGCCACGGCAACCTTCAGGCCAGATTACAAGCCCTTGTGACACCAGAAAGGCCATCACAGATCTAGTCAGTCCTTTATATAGCAAAGATAAGATTCTTCGTTGATTTGCCATATATCCTTGGCCTTTCTTATGACAAAGCCTACCTTTTTAAAAGCAGTATAATTGAAGCCCTGGATAAAAGCCAAATCAATAGACATAAAAGTCCAACCTATACTTGCTGATGTCAGTAAGAGGAAATTGAAGGGAGCAACTTTGGTCCATGATCTTTCCGGTTCAGATGCCTGCTATTAATTTGGACAGCCATTATTTGATTCAAAAGAAAGGCAACAGGAGCAAGTAAAACAGACAAAGACATATTAACTTATCTTTAAACTGGGGAGACACACCAGAAGCTGATAACTTAAATTAGATTGAGGTGGCTCTATCTCTAAATAGGAGCTTTCGCTCAGAACAAGGAAGTGAATTTATGAAAAAGGAGTGAATTAAGAAGGGAAACAGTCTAAGCATTCATTCAAGCTAATAATCACAGTCTTTACATATTTGTGTCCCCTCCCCCTTGGGATTTCCATATCCAAGTTCCATAGCCATATTATTCTAGCATAACCGAAAACTATGCAGAGGTAAAAAATGTTTCCCGTAAAGTAGTGCAGATATTTAACTAATTAGCTAACCGACCTTTGCATCATTTTCAGCTACCATCTTCTTGCATAAATATTTCATGAATTACATGTAATCATTAGTAGCATCAACTTGAGTGAATTAATTACTGCCAATTCCTATTAATAAAATGCATCTTGTAATAAATAATGTTGGTTTATTACAGAGCATTAGTCTCAGAGGCATTCACATATGCCAGTTGCCTTGTACTTGAGGCTAAGAGAAAAGTAATCAAATAACTGTAATTATTGTACTAAATATATCACCGTTTGTTTAAAATGTCAACACGACTGGATAAGGGCATTTATAACACCAGAATGAATATTCCAATGCATAGCAGCATAAGAACACAGAGGCAAAAAAGAGTAGAATTCAAATATCAGGCTACTGTGACTGATGCCATTTTTATAGCAGATATGTCAGCAAACAGATGGAAGGGCAGATGCTTCAATGCAATGAACTGTATTGACATCTCAGGTGCTTACCGGTTTCAAGCTGACCTCCAAACACAGAAACCTTACTGGTGTTCTCAGGACTTCAGCTAAGCCCAAACATGGACCTAGTAGACTAGCAGACAGTCTAAATCAGATTTACTTACCTCTGACTCGAACACATATATTTTGCTTAGAACTTGAAAGTGAATCTATGTGAAAGATTTCAAGAAAGGAAACAGTCCAAACAGTCATTCAAATAAAAAGTAACCCTGTCCAAGTACTCAAAAGAGACTAAAATGCCTACTTTTGTTACATTTTCAGAAAAACACTGAAAAGCTAAACACCTCTGGATTCTGGTACAAAACAAACTTTCCTTGTGTTTACATCATTGCAGCCTCTATGTCCACAAAAGAGCAGGAAGAAACAGTAGAAAGCACAGAATGAGCCAGCATTCAAACTGTTTGATATTCTTCCTCAACCATTTGTATTTCCAGTCACCATTTATGTGGGTTTGAAAGCTGAACAGTTAAGAAAGCTGACAGAACAAAACTGATTTGTTTGACATGTGCTGCTGGAAGAGAATTTTGCTGATACTTCAGACTGCCAACAAATGGGTCCTAGATCAACTCAACCTGAACTAGATCTGGAGGCAAAAATGTTGAAACTAAAGCTTTACTACTTTGCACATCATGAGAAGGTAAGATAGCTATAACAATAACACTGAAGCTTAACACATATTTAGAAGCAGTTGCCCCCTTGCTATATATATATAAAAAGTTAATTGGTCATAGCTATAACAATAACACTGAAGTTCCATTTGTGAATCAATAATGTTTCAAGTTTTATTTTGAAGATACACACAAAAAAGTTATGTTTAACATTCCTTTTTTAAAACTAAAGTTATAATTCATTTGGGAGGGGTTGCGGTGGAGGGTTGTGTTTTGGGCCTCCTTTTTTAGTTTTGGCTGTTTTGGTTATGTTTTAATTCCCCTCTTTGTCTGTCCCATCCTGGTCACCTTGAATGGCGGGGGAGACTATCCTGGTGGTGTTGGAAAGTGGGACGTATGCTAAGAAGTGAGGGGGTTGGTTGGGTTAGGAGAACTAGGGTCAGGCATATTATGCCCATCCCTTGTTCTGGACCCCCATTCATTACCACATCTCAGGGAGCCAGTCCCTCAGTTCCTCTGACCTGCCTGGTTTGCTGATTAAAGCCAGGTTGGTCCATAATGAGTCCTCCAGTCATCCAAGATTTGATCTTGGATGAACAGGGCAACCTGGTTTGTATTATGGAGACCTGGGTGGGCACAGAGTGGGGCTTCCCTCTCCCAGCTGGGTCCTCCTGGGTACTGTGTTTAGCATCTGGGCAGGTCAGTGATTGGGGTGAGGGGTGGCCATTGTTTATAGGTAATATTTTGTGTTCAGCAGAACCACAACATTGGTTAGTCCTGGGCTTGAATGCCTGCACCTATCAGTGGATCTTCTGGACAGGTTTGGGATAGTGCTCATGTACCGTCCTCTCCATGACCCTGCACTGTCCCTCCATAGCTCTCCAAGTTTGTCTCGGTGGCACTGTTGAGATCTCCTCGACTCCTTGTGGTTGGGGATTTCAAAGTGCATGCCAGGTCTGGACTGTCAGGAGTCCATGGCCTCCATGAACCTGTCCCAACATGTCACTTGTCCCACTCATAGGGCGGGGCACTCACTGGACTTGTTTTTTTCCTTGTCCGTGGCTCATAATCTGAAGGTTGGTAGCATTGTTGCCCAGCCCGTGTCATGGTCAGATCATTACCTGCTGACCTCGCAGGGAGCCTGGGCCCACCTTTGGAGATTCCCAGACCTTGATTGGTGCCTGGGGACCTTTGGGGGTTTTCTGGATGGCCTGGCTGACAATCCAGGTGAAGCCCAGATGGAGAGGTGGTATGAGGAGGCCACCCCGGCTGTTGACTGGATCGCTCCCAAGCGCCTCCTCTGCTGCAGAGCCTGCTCCTTGCCATGGTATTCAGCAAGAAAGGAGAAGGCTCAAATGCAGATGGTGGAAAGATCAGTCAGTGTTTAATCGGGCTGCTGTTTGTGTGCTTACCAGGTGATAGTTTACAGCCATAAGAGTGGCCAAAAAAAGCTTATGTTATTCAGAGAATTGGTGTGGCCACGAACTGCTAGGTGGAGTTGTTCTGGGTGTTCCGTGATCTCACCAATCCTGGTCAGCCTGGACCTCCTCCTAGTGACTTCACAAATGAGTCTTTTGCAACCCATTTTGTTCAGTTTGGGCCTGTATTATTAACTGATGCCTCCAGGGCACTGACGCATTCTAATACAGTGGCTTTTCCCATTTGACCCCTGCCCTTCCTGGTTTATTAACACCACAGGGGGGGGTGCATGCTAGAGTAGGCTTCTTCAGTTACCACCGGCTCCTTTAGGGATGGGATTTTCCCTAAAGGAGACAGTGGTGAAGCCCATTCTTAAAAACCTAGCTTGGCTGTGGACAATCTGTTTAATTATCATCCAATAGTCATTGCTCCCTTTCTGGGCAAATTGGTTGAGCCATTGTCTGAAACGTTGTTCATTAGCAGGAAGGAAATCAATTGTCTCCAGTCAGCAGCTCAGTGGTTTGAATCCCGGGTGCCACGCAGCGGAGCGAACTCCCGATGTTAACCCTAGCTCCTGCCAACCTAGCAGTTCGAAAGCATGTAAACAGGTGCCACCATAAAATGAAGGAAGGTAAAACAGTTTTCCTTGCAGCCATGCTGGTCACATGGCCACAGACTTGCACAACCCTGGCTCTTTGGCTTGGAAACAGAGATGAGCATCGTCCCTAGAGTTGGACACAACTAGCATGCATGTGTGGGGGAAACCTTTACCTTTACCTATCTTGAACTACAACTACTAAAATGGGCTTGGGAGTTTAGACAATTAAGAAGAAACTCCTGCATTTCAGTCAATTGTCTCATAATAGTTTCATGATCATATCGAAAAAGTAAAGATATTCATCTTCCCATATTGTAGTATGATAACCTTGGTCTGTGATACATCTAGAATTCATTTTATTGGCATTTGAAAAGTACACATGGTATAGCTTATTCTTTTCTTTTCCATGTCCTACGTGTTCTCCTGATTTACGTGCATCCTGACTATGACATCTGCACCATATATACATAGTTCATGCAGGAGCAGAAATGAAAGGTAACTGTCCATTTACAGTATTCAGTTCATCCACTTTGGACAAAAATTCTGCTGCCTGCCTTTAGCCAACCAAAAAGGGAAAAAAATTGTGAATCTGAAATATTAAAACAGCTGAAAGGCTATGGGAAAAGGAGGGTGACTGTACTGTTCAGAGTCGCACTGGAAAAAATCATGCAAGGCCAATCTATGGAAAATGCGTAAAAATGTCAAAAGCCATATCCTTGCTGAGCCTGACATATGCCCTTTCAAAAATAAACCTTAGGGTGGGTCATAATTCTGTAGTTAGTAGCTATTGGGCCTCATTCTGCCAAGAATGGAAAATAGAAAAAAAAATAACATCTTATGCTTCTTAGATCCAAAGATGGATGTTAACCAATGACAATACTGTATTGGCTCGGCCCATGCTGCTGCATTCTTTTGCTTTCTGGATGCAAAGCAGACACATTAAATTTACAGATGATTGAATAGGATGGAATAAGGATCAGCTCTGCAACCCACACTCCTATTAAATGCACAATTTGCAGAGAAAGTTTTGATTTTTTCCATTATTATTATTATTAAATTGACACAGCACACAAGATAACTATGCTGGATTATGATTATGATGATGATGATGATTATTATTATTATGATGATGATGATTATTATTATTGATTGATTACACAGCAGACAAGATAACTACACTGGATTTTGTATTACAAATCACTAGTCGAATGCTTCCCAAGCATTTAGGACTACGTGATATATCGGCAAATTATGTGAGCAGATCCCAGTAAGGTGGCTTTCTGAAGCTGACTGATGGTGACTTTGTCAACTCCAATTTCTTCTATTATTATTATTATTATTATTATTATTATTATTATTATTATTATTATTATTATTATTATTATTATTATTATTATTATTATTATTATTAATTATTCTTTGTAGAATATATGCTGTTCCTTGTAGTTGACCGATGTTGATCTTGTCAGTGCCAAAAGTTTTCATACGTTGATCCAGGTATTTTGGGATTGCATCCAAGGCACCTATTAATATTGGTATTGTTCTTGCTTTCTTATTCCATAGCTTTTCTATTTCTATATCTAAGTCCTGATATTTGGTTATCTTTTCTAACTCTTTGCCACTGACTCTTGTGTCTCCTGCTATTGCCACATTGACGATCTGAACTTTGTTTTCTTGCTTGTATACTATCGTGATGTATCTTTGCATGACAGTGGAAGGGACAGGCTTCTGGCAACGAGGACAATCTGGACAGTATATAATAACAATACATACATATACTATTTTTATTTATTTATTTATTTAGCTCTACCCTGAGATTCTTAGAAATAGTGTGGGATCGAAATGTTTTAATGACTAGAAACAATAGATTCTATATAGATCAATCCACTTTTCATCTCATGCAGTGCAAAAGGATAATTAGTTCCCCCACCATATTGAATGAGCTCATCATACAATAATCATGACAGCAAAATTCTGATGAAAAACAATTTTGGGGTGTACACATCTCATACACAATGTGACAAAGTATCATATGTTCCAAAACTCTCAAAGAATTAGTAGCAATTTAGTAATTTAAATTTGATAATTAAATTTGCACAACAAGCTTTCAGCCGCTAGGGATAGCATAAAACAAGTCAAACTATATTATGTTTTGTACATTTCTTAAGAATGTGAAATTTGTTAGCTGGTAGTCAAAGCCTCTCTCAGCTTTTGGAACTGCATTTCCATTTGAAAGTCACCAGAACTGCTTGTGCTCATTAGAAAAAAATGATTATTTTAAGTGATTACTTGAAACTTCAGTGGAGTTAATATTTCCCAAACTAAAGGACCATAAGCTTGAATTCTGTGTTCATGTAGTGTTCATGAAGAAAGTCCTTCAGATCGTAGAACCTAATGATAAGATCAAGAACACAGGTAATTAAAGAACTTCAAAACTTCCCATGAAGTCCTCAACATTTTTAGGAGCTCAACAGTAACAAGAAAATTAACTGAAAAGATTTAAGACAAATGTAATCCTGAACAGGAATGTTTCAAAACACACATTCTGTGAAAAAGTGACAGAAATATATTTGAAATCATGAGGTTTAGCTTTATGGTAGCCCTAGTGAGCTCTGTCTGGGGTCCTCTCCTGAATGTGTAATGTTCCTAGAACATTACAATTAACTGCCTCTGGCTAAATAGTTTCTTTGTTCTCTTTGATGTACTATGTACCACTTAGATGATATAGCCTACTCACATGTTCCAAGTAAAACTACAAGGAGAAGGCACAAACCACATCCCCTCTGTCCTTCCTTTGCTCCTGTGGAAAGGGACAGACACCCCTACCTGTGACAGGAAATGCAAAATAATAATAATCAGAGCTCTGCCTCACAGGGAGAATTTCCATTCATATAAGAAGCTCCCGGTGCATTTCTGAACAGATTTTAATGGAGAAAGGTTTTGAAAAATTAAGAATGAAAAGCTGCCAAATCATGTAAATCAAAGTCACAGTATATTTCTCAAGTTCTTCTGTTTCAAATATACAGAATTTGTTAAATATGGAGCAAAAAAGGGGGGTGTCAGATGAACTGCATGTTGTTGTTACATGCCATCAAGTGACCTCTGAGGTACAGAAAGTGAGAGATCTCCAACGTATCCTGTCCTTGACCACCTGGATCAGCTCCTACAAATTCAAGTCCACGGCTTCTTTTAGCGAGTCATTCCATTATATTCACTCTTCCTCTTTCCCTGCTGCCCACAACCACACATCATTGTCTTTTCCAGATCATCTTTCCTTTTCGTGATGATGCGCCCAAAGAAAGACAGTCTCAATGTCATCCTTTTTGCCTCCAGAAATAGTTCAAGCCTTTATTTGCTGCGGAACCCACTATATCACCTCTCCGGCAGTCCAGGGTATCGGCCAAGGTCTCCTCCAACACCACATTTCAAATGAAACACTTTTCTGCACATCAGGTTTCTTCACTGTTCAATAGACATGGGCACGACTTAGCGGTATTCCTGTTTCCGTTTCCGTTACTCGTATCCGTTACTCTACGGAAACGGTAACGGGAATTACTCCGCCAGAATTCGAGCTCGAACCGACGAACGAACATTTTGGTCTGATTTGTCGTGCTCGTTACTTGCATCGCGGCGATCGCGCAATGCCAAGCGGCACAGAAAAAAGTTTTTAAAAGTTTAAAAAAAACCCGATTCCCGGCCCTAAAAGTAGGCGAAAACTGTCTGAGGGCACCTACCAGGCCAGAAGGGTGTTTTATTTGGGGGGGGTTCCCCGCCCCCCTCTCCTTGGCTATTGCTACTGCTGCACTGCTGGTACCAGGCTGGGAGGGCGCATCCATTTGCCATGCAGTGCGGGGGATCCAAAATGGCGACCGACAATATTTTTTTTGAAATCATTGCCCAAAACCCCACCAAAGCACCACAGAAACATGCGAAAATTAGCTATTTTAAATGCTTCAATTTTTACAGTAGCAGCAGTGGGTTTTTCTTGCAAAAAAAGTCTCCATTTATTTTATTTTATTTTATTTTATTTACACCTGCGCATTCGCAATGATGGGCTCGCCCATGGGAGTGGACCATGCAAAGTTTTGGAGCCATTCCACCAATCGCATGGCCAGGTTTTGCTGACTGTACCAGGCTGGGAGGGTGCATCCATTTGCCATGCAGTGCGGGGGATTCAAAATGGTGACCGCAATATTTTTTTTGAAATCGTTGCCCAAAACCCCACCAAAGCACCACAGAAACATGCGAAAATTAGCTATTTTAAATGCTTGAATTTTTACAGTAGCAGCAGTGGGTTTTTCTTGCAAAAAAAAAAAGTCTCCGTTGATTTTATTTTATTTTATTTTATTTTATTTTATTTTTTTACACCTGCACATTTGCAATGATGGGCTCGCCCATGGGAGTGGACCATGCACATTTTCCACCAATCGCATGGCCACTTGGCCAGGTTGACCACAGAGACTTCTGGGATGTGCCAATCGGGCATAAACAGCCCACTAATCGTAGCCCGAACCCTAAGCCTAAGCCTAACCCATACGCCAGTACACTGTCCTTCTAAGTGGGTCAGAGAGGCACCCAGAGGTGCACCCCAATACTCACCCTAACCTCACCTGTAACTAGCCTAACCCTAGCCCTTGTGCTAACCCGTCTTAACCCTAAGCCAGATCTACTTGCATTGCACTACATGCAAGTACGTGAGACAGAGCGGGTGCAAAGAGTCTGCCAGTCCGTCACTTGTGGCTCTGGCTGACTCCTGCAGCTCCCTCCAGGAGCCCGCTACCCCCCAAACCAGTACTAACGACAACGAAAAAACGAAAAAACAAACCGACTAATTTTTGCGAAATTTCGCGAAAAACGGAAACGAGCCGAAACGGACTGCCTCCGACACACGACAACTCGAAAACGTCATTTTCCCTAGTCGTGCCCATCTCTACTGTTCAACTTTTATACTGATATACGATGATCCAGATTCCAGAATCAAAAGCGTAGATGATCTTGTTTTTGTTTTCTAGTGACACATCCATACACTTGATGACTCTTTCTAATTCCTTTGATTGCTGCACTTCAAGTGTCACTCTTCTTTTGATTTCTTGGCTACAGCCTCCCTTTAGATTGAGGACTATACCAAGGTATAAAACATCTTTAACCATTTCAGTTTCTTTATTGTCAAATTCAAGTTGCGTAATTTTTCTGAGGTCCTATTTTGGTCTTCTTAATGTTGCACTGCAGTTCTGCTTTGGCAATTTCTTCTTTCACTTTCACTAGAAGTCATTTTAAGTCATCACTGCTTTCTGCTGGTAATATGGGGCTACCTCCATATCTTAAATAATTAATGTTTCTTTCACCAACATTCACTCCTCTCTCAGCTGAATCTGGTCTGGCTTTCTGTATATTTCTGCATCCAGATTAAATAGTTAAGGGGTGGGGTGGGGAAAACACACCTTTGCCTACAGGAAACCATTTTGCATCTCCACATTCTGTCCTAATGGTAGCCTCTTTACCACAATACAGGTTACACATCAGGACAATCACATAGTAAGGCACATCCATTTCTTTAAGAACAACCCATAGTTGCCCCACACTGCCCATAAAGAACAGATTAATTTTCTTTTGATTTTTTTTTCTGAGTTCCAGTAGCCGGTGGTTATTCGCAGTATGATCTCAAATTCCTCTTCCATTTTGGAATTCATCTTGAACATCAATCATGTCTCACTGCATATAAAGTTGCAATACTTTGGGGCATTACGCTGAGCCTGAAAAAATAAATTCCATCATATTCCCTCTACCCATGGTGATTTATTTGTTTCTAGTATTTTCAAAGTAGCTTTCACTTCACTTTTTAGAAGTGAAAAGAAGCTTTTCACCACAGAATTCCTCTTTGTTGTCATCAGTTCATCTCTTCCGTATAGGTCTTCAGTATACTGTTTTCACTTTGTATGGATTATTGTAAAAGTTATCTTTGTCTTTATAAGACAGTTGCTGAAATACTGCTTTCAAGGTTCTGAACCTGTTTCTGTCACCTTCTACTTTTGTTTCTCACTTGTCCTTTACAACATTAAGTCTTTCTTCCATCATCAAGTTGTTTTTGTTTGTTTTTTGTTTTACTATAAGAATTTTCTTTTTGCATTCTTTCCTAATAAAACCTCTCTTTTCCATCTGGAGTTATTCTGGTTCAAACGCAATTGAGTTTAGTAATCCATATCTGTCCCGTATATGGACTTTAAATTCATCAGGAATGTTGTTTAAATTACATTTTGACACTACAATTCTTTTTCAATTTTACTCTAATATTGGATATTCATTATCAGTAATACAATCCACTCCTGGTCTTGTTTTGACAGAGAGAATAAAACATCTCCATTTCCTTCCCCCAATTACATAGTTTATTTGATTTCTACTGTATATTGCTAATCTGGTGATGTCCATGTACACATGTCTCTTCAGTTGTTTCAAGTATGTGTTTCCAATAAACAGATTGCTCGTTTTATTTTCCTGCTTCATATTTTTCTCCTAGGCCAAGTTTTCCAATTACATTTGATTCTACTTTGTCCCCTACTTTTGTGTTCTAGTTACCTATGATTATAAGCATAGCTTTTTGTGGTGGGCAATTTCTTCTTGGATGCTTGTGTAAAAACATTCAGTTTCGTCCTCTTCAGCATTGGTAGCTGGAGCATAGTTTTGAATGATGGCGATGTTAATAGAATTTCCATAAAATCTGATTGATATTATTTTGGTTAGACTTTGTATTATAGCCCCTGTTTGTGTTATGCCTTGCCTCATTAGCCTCAGTATTAGAGCTATTCCCTTTCTTCTGGGTTTGTAATTTCCAGAATAAACACTTTGTAGTTGTGTGACTAAAAAGATCCTATTTCTCTCCACTTCAATTCACTGATACCAGGCACTACAATGTTTATACAGTACGTTGGTTTTCCATTTACCTTTGAACTAGGTTTGGGCACAGATGATGCTTTTCATGTTCAATTTTCCAAATGTCCATTTTGTGCAGCATGGGACTTCTTTTTCACTTCTGTGCACGTCAGCCACTAGATATCCTTTCAGTTTTAATCTGTTTGCATCATTATGGACAGAGCTATATGTACTTTTCTAATCTAGGAATTTCATCTCCCAGCACTATCTCTTGTTTCATATGGACGCTTTCATCATAGTTTTCATGGTAAGGCAAGTTCAGCAGTGGTTTTGCATTGTCATCTACTGAGTATTAACAAATGTAAGTTTGAGTCTCGCTGCCTTTTTTTCTGCCTACAGTGTAACTTCAGCTATCACGGCTACCCAGTAGCTGCCTTGAAGAGGGTGGATGTGTATTAGTCTTTTGTTTCAGCTGTGACCCATCTGTCTTGGGAGACCCTCCTAGAATTCCAGGCTTATAATGGATATAGCATCTTGCATGCACTGTTCTCAGTTTCGATGACATATTAAATCCCCATTAGTAGGTGTGCATCTAAGAAGGAGATGAGCCATATAGCAGTTTATCAATGTATTCCACAATTTTGTTTAAATGTTAAGATTTTCTTTAAAGGATTATAAATTTTAAAATGAGGCAGATATAAGGGGGGGGTTAAAAGAAAATACTACTTAACCTTATAAAGATAATTACCAGATGGGGAGAAAACGTAGCTAACAAGAAAAAATTACTTTGGTCATCGCAGAAGAAAATTAAAGCCATGTTGCTACCATACAGCCACCAAATACTAGACATTGGGAGAAAAACATCAATTGTATTATAAATAATAACCCAAGAGTCCCAGAGGACATCAGTAGATGAATAAAGAAGGGAGGTGGAGGGAGAGAGAACATACAATCTCAAGCCTATTTCCAAAATGGTGCTAATGCTTCTCTAAACTTAATTTTATAATTTACTGGCAGTCAAGATGGCAGGAAATAAAATAATTTGCTATATTCTGCACAGCAAACCCCACTTTTCCTGGGAAGGGTAATTATCCCTAAAAAAAAAAAAAGGAAAAAAAAGACGACATCTCATATTAAGCTAAAGTCTCATCAAGAAGAGAAAGAGTGCCTCATTACATGTAATTACCAGAGAATTAGAAACATCATTTAACTAAATGAGCGAATAATGCTCAGGATATTGAAGAAACTTGCCTGCACTTCTACAGAGCACTCTAAGTCCCATTACAAAAATTGCACCTCTTTAATGGAATAATTTTAGGCCTTGTCTGCCTTGCTTTAAAAATAAAGAGCCTCCGAGAGGCAAAAAGAGGCTGAAACTACCATAAACAACTGTTGAAAAGAGCTGCTGAGCAGGAGCAGTCTCTACTGGATACCATGATTTAAAATGACTCATAATCTAACATAATCATGAAAATTAAACCTTAGGACTTGGGAGGGGGTGGGGAAAGAATTATCATTTCTTTCAGGGGGGGAAATGTACAGACTTGAGCCTGCAATGTGTTTGTGATTCGATATTGCATGATGAGGAAAAGATTTTGAGGTTAAAAGTATGTCTTTTTGCATCTTTTTTGAAAAAGAGGCTGTTCTACTAGAAGTGTGTGGAAAAGCAGGATCAGTACATGCCTAAGCAATGATTGCTGCCCTTCTGAGAAGCAAATTTATCAGTGGTTTTATTATTATCTGGGATTCTTTTTTTGGCAGACTAGCACTAACTGTACCTTAACTTGAAAGGAAACTGAGGCCCACTTTAATTCAATACAAGTGGAATATTAGCTGAAATATTTGAAATTTGAAACCAATGGAATCTTTTCCAGTGTTTCAGTCTCCACCAGGGATTTTTAGATGAAATAGCTTAGAGGAAGAGAAGGCATGGGGAGGTCACATGTCCTGTTTTACAAGGGATAGTCCTCAAGTTGAAGGGCTTTCAGAAACAAGCTTCTATTTAAAGGCATCTGTGCCCAAATGTAGTTTCAGCTCTGGAATTTGACCACAAGCAGTAGGTACCTAAATAGGAGATTAAGTAGGTACTCATGTTGTCTCAGACTTCCTCATGTGTGTTTATTTTATGTCATCTTATGCAAATTCGTGTTTGCTATTGTCCTTATTTTTGTTGAAGCATTTCCTCATTGGAACAGGAACAAAAAGGCCAGCCTAATAAGAAATAATAGTTGGAGCATGAGTCTGCCTCACTAATAGGTAAAGGTAAAGGTTCCCCCCGCACATGCATTCTAGTCAATGCTAGGGGCGGTGCTAATCTCTGTATTCAAGCGGAAGAGCCAATGTTGTGCAAGTCCGTGACCATGTGGGCTGGCATGGCTGCAAGGAGACACTGTTTTACCTTCCCACGTTTTACAGTACTACCTATTTATGTATTTACATGCTTTCAAACTGCTAGGTTGGCAGGAGCTGGGGTTATCAGTGGGAGCTCGCTCCGCTGCATGGCACCCGGGATTTGAACCACTGAGCTGCCGACCTTGCAGCCGACAGTCTTCAGTGCTCTAGCTCACTGATCCACCACGTCCTTTGCTTCACTAATAGGGACATGTGAAATGGCAAAGATCACAACACGTTCCACACAAAAGTTTTCTTTTCTCTGAGATACTTTTTCATATGAAAGGATGTATTCAGAACTCAGTAGTGCAGGGTGGCCCAGGTTAAAGTATAGATTTTATTAGTTCAGGATGGTCAGGCTTAAGTGTTTGTGGAGAATAGGGAAGGGCTATTCGTTTCAGAAGCTACTGGTTCTGAAACGACCCGTGCGAGCCCAGCTGGTGTTCAGAAGCCTTCAAAACACCATCAACCAACCCCTTACGTTGCTCTGCCCCTGCACAGACCTGAGTTCCAACAAGGAAGAAGCCTCTGACAGCATAGTTCCTTCTCCCTGGTGCTGGCCAATCAAGAGCTGTGCAGGGAAATGCATCATCCTGGCTCCCTGTCTTTTGGCTCTTTGCTCCTCCCTGTCTGATTGTCCAGTGCCAAGGAGGAGGAACGATGGCCTTCCCATTGGAACTCAGCTCCATTTGGGTGCAGAGCAAGGTATGAGATTTGTGTTTCGGAAGCTTCCGAACACCAGCTGGGCTCGTGCGGGTTGTTTCGGAACCAATAGCTTCCAAAACGAATAGCCCATCCCTAGTGGAGGATAAAATCTTCCCTATCCCTTAGCTATCCATTTCTATTTCTGCTGTCATTTTTAAGTCCTCACTGTGTTCTATTGTATTTGTACCACATCTATTGCTAACTGCCATGAACATCAGCTGCCTTGGAGTGTTCTGATCTTTTTGTAAGGAAAGGGGATATATAAAAACAAACATTTTAAATACAGAAATCGTGATAAATACAATGGTACCTTGAGATACAAAATCAATCTATTAGGCTCGAGACGTTTCGTATATTTAAAATTTTCGTATCCTGGACCCGAATGGGAAGTCTTCGGCAAACTTTTCATATCCTGGGGCTTTCCATAGGAAATGTACGTATCTCGAGTTTCTGCAGAAGACTTCCATTCTCAAGGTGCATTGTGCCCGGGATGGACTTCCCTTTCGTATCTCAAGGCATTCATATTTCAAGGCATTTGTATCTGAAGGTACTATTGTAGTAGTAAATACACAGTCAAAGCAGTATTTTGTAGGGGCATGTAAGGATCTCTAGAGATGGAAATACATTTTAAAGCTCACATACATATGTAATTGTATTTATCTGGGGGAAGGAATATTTAAGCACAGTAGGCATTCAGAATTTTAAAAAAGTTGATGCCATCTCAACTTTTATTGCATATATTATCATTTACTGGGCTTTTCCTTTACTTCTTACACCCAACAGCAAAAAGCTTTTTAAAGGGTAATTTATATATATTTCCTTTTAAAAGTCTCACTTAGTTCTAGCCCCATTACCTGTTTAATTAAGTTTTGGGTATTTATAATTGCTAATCACATCTTTTGGGAGACTGTACATTTTAATCACAATTATATGATGAATATTTTATTATATATATCTTTTGCGTATAATTAGGAATAAAAATTTAATCTCAAAAAGATGTTTAATAATGCATGCTTCTTTGGGGTTGATTAAGGATATTAGGGGGGCAGGGGAAATGATATAATTATGGCCAACTCAGAAACTTTAAGCATGCTCTTGTTAAACACAGAACTGTCACTTTTGAATCTAAGGGGACCATAGCCATTAACCAGATAATTGTTTCAGTTTAGTTAAAAGCTTTTGATTTGTACAGCTTTGCGCCTTAGGACTATGGTCCATCTTTCAGAGCAGATGGGCAAGTGCAGTCCTCCAGATGTTGAAGACTGTGTCTCCCAGTGTTCCTCACAATAGGCTGTGCCATCTAGGGCTTATGGGAGTTGAACATATTCAAGCCCATTTATAAGTTCAAACACAGGCTGTCATAAAAATCCTCCACCTCAGATGACTTATCCTCTCCTTCCCTGTGCCAGAGGCAGTGTCCCTCTTTATGTGAATTGTTGTCTAAATGTGTAGGGATGGTGCAGGTGCAGCCATGTCCTGGCTGACTATTGCACAAATCAAATGTGAAGTTTAAAAGACTTTTCATCTTCTGATGCAGCACATCTCATCTTACCTTCTTATGATCCTAACGCTCATACATCTGTTGCAGAATCCACACACATGCTTAGGCTTACAAAGTAGTCATCCTATGACATTGCCACCTAAAGAGTTGTGAACAGTGCTCATCCGCTTAAGATGTAAAGGTTTGTGGTGCTGTTCTGCTACTCCGTTTCTCTTTTGAACAGAAGAAAATTCTAGGGAAAGGACCATTTCAAGAAATCTATTGCTTTTTGCTATTTGGGGTGCAACATATGATAACTTGATAATATAAGCACATAAAACAGCAATAATCTAATGTAACACCAAAATATGTAACGGTACCAAAAAAGTAAAGAAAATTATAAACATTAAAGTGCAAAATACAATAGTAGGTGACAAGACAGATTCAAGGGATCAACGTTCAAAAACATAAGTGATCCTAAAAGTTAATGTGGGATAAGACTACAAAAGGCCTATGTAAACAGCCAAATTTTAAGTTGTTTCCTAATGCCCAAAAGGGAAGGAGACAGTGACACATGAATGCATACATGAACTGCTGGGTCCAAATATGCAAGCTTTGTTTGGAAGTTATTTGCCTTTTTGCAGGATAGAATGTAGGGACAGAAATCTGACTGGAAAGTTATGAGTAGGAAAGAGTTGCTTCCAAGCTGAAGGTTTCTAGCATTACCCGTCAAGAAAAATGTGCAGATAGTGTTGGGACCTTCCCTTTTCAATAGATTTGTATGTGATACTGAAAGAACAGAGGGAAAAATGAGAAAACATGGGAAGAATTCAAGGTTGCCTGGACTCCCCATAAAGTTTTTTGAATTAGTGAAGTCAAATGCATAAGACTAGCCTTGTCTGGAATTAAGGCTCAAGACTGGACTTCCAGTTGGAGATGTTCTTCTAGGGCAGTGATGGCGAACCTTTTAGAGACCGAGTGCCCAAATGGCGATTTAAAACCCACTAATTTTTCGCAGTGCCAATACAGCAATTTAACCTGAATACAGGTGGCTGTGAAGGGGCGATGTTGGGTGCCCACAGAAAGGGTTCCGAGTGCCACCTTTGGCACCCGTGCCATAGGTTCGCCAAGACTGTTCTAGGGCTATGAGTGGGAAAGAACCATGAGATATCACCAAATATAGCACTGCTCCCATCCTGAGGGGTTGTAGGATTTAGAGCTCCCCACCCCACCACCAGACTCAGATGAGACTCCAAGCTGTGCAATGTTGCCAAGGATACAACATGTGTTAAGTATTTCACTCCCCCGTGAGTGGGTCAAATGGAGGGATTGCAACATGGGAACCACCACCTGTGGCCGTGACAGACCTGGAGACATGAGAAATAGTCTTGTCACCAGCCTGGTGTTTCACTTGCCAAACATCTCCCAAGTCCTTGGGGATGCTTCTTGTTATAAATGGTGTCAGCATTCCTGCAGCCTCTTCCATTGGATAGAACAGTCCCTTTGCTTATTGGGTCAGGCAACAAGGAGGAGGAAAAGACTCTCCATTGTTGCTGCCATTAATATTCCTGGAACCACTATCTTCAGCACTGTTAGGGATGTAAAAAAAAATAAAGTGAGGGAAGGGGCATCACATTGATCAGCCAAGAAGATCACCTTTCTTAACCTTAATTGTTCACAGCCAAGCCAGCATTCCCACAAAACATGCAGAATCATACATACATTTCACACATTATATTTAACTCCAGTAAGCTGAAAACATCAACTTTGCCCTTACTTGAGTCCAGCAACATAAGTGAATCTCAGATAGCCAATTGGCTTGTTGATGCGTGTAACTGCTCTGAGGCCCCAATCATTTAATCTAGATTTACCAATGTTTTTCTGACCACAAAATTTTAAGACCGCTAAAGTCCAAAATTTTAAGACCACGTGATTTCACAAATCATTATAGCTCAAAACAAATTATTGTATCTAGAATCTGAGGTTTGACATAAACTCCGCCTTATATTAGCCAAGACCCTATTGCTTGGTGTAGTAAGTCACACTAGAATAGATTCACTGCATTAGTGGACATTTGGTGAGTCCAGTCTTCTAAGTTTCATTGATTCAAATGGACCTATTGCAACTTACTCTTTTGCAGTTACTTTGAATCAGCCTAACTAGAGTAGGCTGATTAAAACTAATGGAATTTATGGAGTTGACTTGCCAAATCTCCACTGATTTAATGGGCTTAGTGCAATTTCCTACATTAAGCAACAATACTTCAGCCACTGAATTACAGGAAAACAGTGTATGCATGCATGGTCAGAAGAAAACCCATCACGGTCAATGGGACTGACTTCCTAGTGACCATGTACACAAACAGTGACTTTTCTCACAAATTTGACAAAATGATATTTACATTTTATAGCACAACAGCACAGTGGTTTAAGGGTATCAATGCCACTTGGCTTCCAATAGCATCGCATCATACTCCTTCCTTGATAGACATCTTGTGACTTTTTTACCCTTGCATGCAGCCAAGGATGATAGATGAGACTATTAGGATGACGGCTATGACTCCATGTTTGTCTGGAAGGCCTTCAACCATTCAGCAAGAAGCTGAATGACTTAAGAAGCTTTTTAAAACTCAATTACTGTACACTGATCAGGAGTCTGTATATCTTCTTTGCTCGGCCATTTCTCATACAGGAGAAAGAACATTCATTGTGTATGATTTCTTCTGGCTCCCAAATCTTTCCCTTTATCTATATTTCTAGAAGAGTGCTAATAAAAGGAAGATTAATTGCCTCCTTATAGAAGGAATATCTGTACATTTACTACATATATATTCCTGTCTCAGTCAGTAACACAGCTTTTGTCCTTTTCAACTGTTTCTCATTCTGGGTCATGCCAGATGCCTTCCTGCAAGTAAGTAGTCTACCATTTCAGTCTGAAAATTGTGGTCATACAAAAGAAAAAAAATAGTCCTTCAGATTTACTTGCTCTGGTTTTTATATACTGGGACTTGATATATAGATCAATAATCATTTCATATTTTCCTACTTTTTGGAATACCAAATCATCTACGTTTCAATTTTTGATAGGTCTGCATCATTACTTGAATTTTTTACATGTTCTTATTTCACATTTTATCTCCTTCCTTTCATAATCTCGATTTCACTTTCACTTCCCCACCTATTTTGCTATCCTTTTAACACTAGTGTCTGAGGTGATAAAAGGCTGCAGTCAGACATTTATTAACATACTGTTAACACCAAGCAGTATTAATCCTATAGTTTATTATTACAGTATAAGACATTGACAGATGGTGAAACAGTGCCAGTCATTTTCTAAGACTGAATTGAAATAATAGTGAATGGCTGGAGAAACAAGATACATTAATGTTCATATTAGTTGTAAGAGATGAGAAACATTCTGTTAAAAAAAAAAAAAAAAACACTTGTACGACCCAGCCTTTACAGCTCTGAGTACAATGCAGCAGCACTGAGGGTACTTGAGCACAGATGGGAAGGAGCAAACAGGACAGCAAATATGCACAGTAGAAGTCAACCAATTCATCACTGCTACATTTTGATAAGGGAGAGTCCAGGGGAGCAATTTATTTCATCTTCCAGCTTCTGAAACAAAGAAATGTCCAGTCCAGTCAGACAGCCAGTAAATCCATTCTACATAAAGAAGCAGCACCTCGTCAAACTATCCATTAGGGCATATGGATGACCACAAAGAAAAGTGAATAAACAGAGGCGAAATTGACTGATAAAAGAATAACTGAGGAATTTTCACTGATAACAGCACCAAGGAAGCAATGACCTGTGGCTAGAGATGGGCACGACTTAGCGGTATTCCCGTTTCCGTTACTCGTATCCGTTACTCTACGGAAACAGTAACGGGAATTACTCCGCCAGAATTTGAGCTCGAACCGACGAACGAACAATTTGGTCTGATTTGTCGTGCTCGTTACTTGCATCGCGGCGATCGCGCAATGCCAAGCGGCACAGAAAAAGTTTTTAAAGTTTAAAAAAAAACGATTCCCGCCCCTAAAAGTAGGCGAAAACTGTCTGAGGGCACCTACCAGGCCAGAAGGGTGTTTTATTTGGGGGGGGTTTCCCCGCCCCCCTCTCCTTGGCTATTGCTACTGCTGCGCTGCTGGTACCAGGCTGGGAGGGCGCATCCATTTGCCATGCAGTGCAGGGGATCCAAAATGGCGACTGCAATTTTTTTTTTGAAATCGTTGCCCAAAACCTCACCAAAGCACCACAGAAACATGCGAAAATTAGCTATTTTAAATGCTTGAATTTTTACAGTAGCAGCAGTGGGTTTTTCTTGCAAAAAAAAGTCTCCGTTGATTTTATTTTATTTTATTTTATTACACCTGGACATTTGCAATGATGGGCTCGCCCATGGGAGTGGACCATGCAAATTTTCCACCAATCGCATGGCCACTTGGCCAGGTTGACCACAGAGACTTCTGGGATGTGCCAATCGGGCATAAACAGCCCACTAATCGTAGCCCAAACCCGAACCCTAAGCCTAAGCCTAACCCATACGCCAGTACACTGTCCTTCTAAGTGGGTCAGAGAGGCACCCAGAGGTGCACCCCAATACTCACCCTAACCTCACCCGTAACTAGCCTAACCCTAGCCCTTGCGCTAACCCGTCTTAACCCTAAGCCAGATCTACTTGCATTGCACTACATGCAAGTACGTGAGACAGAGCGGGTGCAAAGAGTATGCCAGTCCGTCACTTGTGGCTCTGGCTGACTCCTGCAGCTCCCTCCAGGAGCCCGCTACCCCCCCAAACCAGTACTAACGACAACAAAAAAACAAAAAAACGAACCGACTAATTTTTGCTAAATTTCACGAAAAACGGAAATGAGCCGAAACGGACTGCCTCCGACACACGACAACTCGAAAACGTCATTTTCCCTAGTTGTGCCCATCTCTACCTGTGGCAATGATTCTGAAGCAATAGTTCATTTGAAGTTTCCTTCCAGTAGCATTCCAGGTTAATACATGGACCTAGAACTTGTCCAGAAAGTGGTTATCTTTATCTCATTCAACTAGAACTTAAATTCTGGATTGGATTCCCATTTGCGATTAAAAAAAAATTAACTGTGATTGTATCTCCAAGATAAACTAAATAATTGAAATTTAGTAGTAAGACTATTTCCATATTTTAAAACATTTTGGACTCTTTTCAGAGGAAAATAAACCAGTTGCTTTACATGCATATTAATCTGGCAGACAATGTGACAGTTAAGTGTGTATTTCAACATTTCACTGCAGAAACACAGACCTGGACATTGAATTCAAGCCAACTAAATAATCTCAGTTAGTCCTAGCCTTCATAAACACTAATGTAGAAATATCTAGTAGAATCGAAAAGACAGATGGACAGTGGAGCAATTTTCTATTGCCAGAAATCTCAAACTACACCATAGTTTCTTACCTTAATGCACTGCCAGGAAAAACAGCACACATTACACTAAGTAAATATGTACACTGATGTCCAGCTTTGGATTTGCTGATCCAGAACTGTGATTCAATCCACTTTTTCATATTACTCTTTGTGCCAACTTAACAAAATCTAACCCCCCAAAAAGTGTTTAAGAGGGACAGGGATGAATATCCATAACTTTAAATTTAATCCCCTCAAAGAGAGGTTTTGTAACTTTATAAGCAAAAATTCCACAGGTATCAAACAAGTATCATCTTTTTTAAATCAGTGAACTATAGCAATAGATTTAAGGAGGCAATATGACTGACACTGTTGATAAAATATGGCTTCAAACTAGGCGTATGTATAACATGTCTAAAACCCAAAATCAAAACCATTTGACTGCCATGGGCAATGACTCATTGGCTGAAATTCTATTGCCTATATTATGCTACATAAAACTGATGATGTTATCCTTTCAACTGTTTTGGGGGGAAATTAAGTAGTTCTGATATTTCCCTTGAAGTTACCATAGTTTCCACATAAGCACCTCCACTGTCAAGAAGCCAATGGGTCTGCGGGAAAGCAAAGCAAAGCAAAAGCAAAGTGTTCTGCTTATATACCACCCCATACCACTTCAAGTAGTCTCTGGGCGGTTTACAGTCTTTAGTTACAGTATGCAGGCTACACATTGCCCCCCCCCCATGCAATCTGGGTACTTTAATTGCCAAAATTAAAGTGGAAATGTTCAGTAATTAAAGCCTTCTTCTAGTCATGATTCCCAACAGCTCACTAAAAATGAAAGGAATTATTCAGGAGCCTTGTTAGATATAGGAGAGAAACATCCGACTACCACCACCCAGCCCCCCCCCAAAAAAAAATCAGTATAGCTGTAGCTGAAGTAGCTGAGACACATCCCTGGGATGTCAAATCTCAAAGAGGGGCAGAGGCATGTGAACATATGCAGGCCCACGCCTTAGAGGGAACCTTGCTTTAAACCATAAAATATGCAGATTTATGCTTAAGCTGTTACATTTAAATTGCACTTGAAACAACCAAGAGTGTGATAACAAGTGATTTAGCCCACCTCTGTAGTATAGTGACTCCTTATACGGAGCGAAAGGAATCAATATACAGCCTCCAAAGTACAGCAGGCATCAAAATCCTTATCAAGACAACAATATATTTAGGCTAACTCAAGAATCACAAAAATGTGCACAAATGTTTTGAAATCCCGATTTGCAGGGAGGAGACAAACCAGATTTTCAGGGAGCGGACAAGAGAATAAAGGGCTGGCTTGACGCCGCTGACCACATGAAGTCAGCATTGTCAATCTTAAAAAGAAATGGTGAAAAGACTAGTGCCAGACATTCAAATTTGGCTCTCCCAGGCTATGTCCTAGTTTCAAGCTGCACCTAGAACTGCTAGGAAATGGAAACAAACTTTGGTTGATTAATAATGTGAATATAAAGTCCAGCGAACTCTACTGCTGTGGAGTAACTAGTGGCTTCAAATGAGGCTGCATAATCTTGCCTATGTCTAAAAACAAGAATCTTCAATCAGTTTAATGGGGGCCGGACAGCACTGCAGATATTGATGTGGCTCCCTCTTGCCAAATTGGCATGAATGAAAATCCTGAATGCATTCCTTCCCCCATATATCATTGTTATTTGATGGTGTGCCATTATACTTTACCTTTACATAACTCCTAAATCTTGCAAGATAAAAAATGATGTAAATATGACCAAGGTACAACTTAAACTGCAAAAACAGAGGTGCGGATGTACATGGCACCGTTTCCTGGTTCTCAAGATAAGTGTATAATCCAGGTCTCTGCTGTTGCCAATATATTTCTTTCTTCAGCATAGGATTTAAGATGGAGCTTTCAATAGATCAAAACAATATATTAATGTTTCAATCAAGAAACCAAAATGCCAATGTTTCTACCATGGAATCCAAGGAGGGAATTTATTAACACACGGCTGCTCAGTAATATACGTGGTTTTTGAAAATATTGTTTATTGAAGCAGTTAAACTAGCATTTTCTTTACAAAAATTCTACAACTACAAGATATAAGATTTTCAATGGAATAAAAGGGCTTACAGAAAACTGTTTAAGCTGAAGAAAATACTGAATCTTCAACATGCTTAAAAGTATGGTGAAGAGCAGGTATGGGGAACATGTGACCCTCCATATGTGGTCAAATTCCACTGTCTGTCGATCCTCACTAACGTGTGTGCTAGTTAGAATTAATGACAAGTGCAGTTCAACATCCAGAGAAAAACCTGCTCCCAAACCCTAATACAGAATATATCAAAGGACAGCACAAGCTTCAGTTTTGAGTGAAAACAAGTACTGAAACACAGCCTCATTCAATCCAGGGTTATGTATTACAACAGTCTTGCCAGAAGGAGATGGAGATGTCTTTAACAGCCAAATGTTATTGACAGTTTTGGTCAGATTTTAAGTTGACCTGCAATTAAAAAAACAAAAAGGAACAATTCAGATAACTTTTTCCTTAACATTTCAAATGAACTTTCTAATAGAACAGAGAGTTTTGTCCACCCGAAGAAGATATTTTATTGCATTTCCAAATATCTTGAGAATTAAAAGAGCACCACTATAACAATTTTAAGAATATAAATAGTTTCAGGAAATGCTACAATTTTTAACACGGTACAAGATTACTTGGATGGAGCACCACAAGAAAATTCAGTATCCAGCTGAAAGCTAGCACAAGCAACATGTTAGATAAGCATATTAATGTTTCAGAAATCCATTTAAAAGCAGAAACAAGTCCGAAAAGATGCTTGCCTAAATGCATTGCAATTATATTACAATTATTTTGCAAATACACAGATATGCTCTGCCATGTCTCAGCTCATTACCAATTCAAACAATTTGCCCTTCTGGGATCAATTGTTTGCTAATAAATAATTGTTTGCAGCCAGAAAATGATATTAAGTACTATTCTTATTAGTTTTGCTTCTACATCCTGTAATAAGATTCAGAACTAAATAACTCCCAGGAGTCTAACCTTAACCTTGCTGTGTTTAACAGCCCAGGAAATGATGAACCATCTGTTTCAGAAAATAATGGACAGCCAAGAGGAAATATTGTTTAATTGTAGATTAACCTCCTCAGAAAGCAGAACGAAGCATCCCTATTAGCAAACACAATGCAAGGATAGAAACAGCTAAAGACCAAATCATATGATCAGGTCTTCTATACACTAAAGACTTTCCCCATGTTATAGTCCTCATCAATGCACGTCATTTGCAGGAACACCCTCATTAAAATGTGTGAGAACTGGATCCAAGCATTTACAAAAGTAAAAGTATTTCCATTATACTTATTTTCTGCAAGCTATGCTCACTAGAACTGTAGAGCAAAGCAAGAGAAGACAGAGTGAAAATATGAAAGATAAACTCAAGCTCTAATTAGGGAAAGAATATTTTAAAAAGGAAATTCCTATTGTGAAATTGGAATACTATAACTGCTTCCATGGTTCCTTTTTACCTTTTGAAATAAAAATCAAGTACACATCCGAGGAGACCCAGTGCACAAAGCAGACCTTGCAGTATTTCTTAATGTATAATCTGTGACAAAGTACAGTTTATACTGTACCCTTGTATAACAAACAGTTTGTATAACATAAAATTTGTACGACATAAAAAGTTCCGGAGATAGGGGAAATTTGCTTAACATAATCGGCTATAGGGTGAATCCATACAACATAAAAATGGGATTACTCCATTTTCAATGTATTCCTATGGGAAATTTGTATAAAGGAAAATTTGCTTAACATAATTTCATTTGGAACGAATTAATCCCTTTATACAAGGTATCACTGTATTGGCTGAAATACTGTTCTGCAAGTAGCATCATGTTAGGCTGGTGATTTCATTAGCCAGGACAATTTTTCAAAATTTAACATTTCCGTTTCCAGACCCAGGCCCCAAAGTTGGCATGGAATCCATTTCATAGTGGAGAACCTGGTGCACGGTGCAGAAAATCACAGTGCAGGCCTTACACAATGCAATTTACAAATAAGATTTCTACCACTGTATTCTCATTCTACAGATCATATAAGTCACCTAAAAATGTACAGAATAGCTAGAGATGGGCACGAAATGAACAATTTTTCATTTCCGTTTTCGTTGTTTTTGTTTCGTTACGCAACAAAACAACAAACGAATTTTATCTCTAAAATGAAACAAAATGAACAGAAACACCAGAAATTTTGTCGTCCGTTTCGTTTTCGTTACGGCAATACATTGAACTGCTTTAAAAGCTAAAAAAAAATCACAAAAATTGAAATAAATGGTAACGAAATGGTAACAAACGAATGAAAAGGAAAATGATTTTTTTGCAAAAAATTCACGAAAAACGAAAACAAACCGAAATGGATCCCTAAACGACAAACGACAAATGAAACACCATTTTTTTTTATTCGTGCCCATCTCTACTAATAGCAGTCCACAGCCTGTTAGGGACCAGACTGCACAGCACCTCAGAGGCTAGCAAGGTACCCTAAGGAGTACTCCTGAAAGGGCATGCAAGCTTCTCTGCACACACCCATGAGTTTTGACTCCCTCCCTCCTTTTTTTTAGTTGTGACAAAACCAGAGTTATAGTGGGCATTTTGCATATGTGCACAGAAGCACATAAACCAGTCCTTGGCACCAAAAAGGTTGGGGCCTTCTGATACAGGACATATTCAGTCCGATATAACTGGTTACAGCTGACTTTTCAGTAGACATGTTTTATAATTAAAGCTAAATTTCTATGCACCACTGAACTATATACCATTATGTTCAATGCTGCTGACTTCTGAATAAATATTCCCAGGACTGAAATATGTTGATGAGTAATCATGTCTAGGGATAGATCAACTGTATTCTGTCCATCCTGAATAAAAGTTACTTTTGCTGATAATTCTTTCTACATTCTGTTCTCCAAAAAGCTACTTTGAAGGTGTGGATGTTCTCTGGAACAACATGGGGAAAAAGCTGAGGAAAAAGGGGCTTATGGGAAAAGTTCAGTTCCCTTACCTTCACTGGATTTCCAGTGGATCCGAACTCTATTCAGTTAGACAGTACTGCAAATAGACGTAACCACTCCTTCTATATCATTTACAAATACAGTGATGCCTTGAATTATGAAATTAATCCATTCCACCAGATCTTTCGTAATTCAAAATTTTCACAGTTCAAAATGCAGTTTTCCATACAAATACACTGAAAACCGATTAATCCATTCCGCAGGAGAAGGATTACAATAGACTTTCAATGCATTACTATGGGAAGCCTGTCCAGCAAAGCAGGGGAAGATAAAAAAAATTGGCCTTTTTGTAATTTAAAATTACTCTATACCGGCAGATTTCCTTTCATAATTCAAGTTTTTCATTGTTCAAGGCATTTGTAATTCAAGGCATCAATGTATATAAAATACCTTTTTGTCAACAATGTAATACATTGCAAACAAACATTCTCTAAAAATGTCAAAAAATTACCTTTTACACAACATTTATGATGCTCCCAATATATGATTTAGTGATGATTTTTAAAATGTTAAGATCTGTTGACCCTGCACAGAGAAAAAACTTGCACACACGCTCACATGGAAAGAAAGAAAGAAAGAAAGAAAGAAAGAAAGAAAGAAAGAAAGAAAGAAAGAAAGAAAGAAAGAAAGAAAGAAAGAAAGAAAGAAAGAAAGAAAGAAAGAAAGAAAGGGGGGAATCTGAAAATTAACATGGGCATTTTATTTATTTTTGCAAATTGTGGATATGAATGATAGAAATATATAATTTATATTTGGATATAAATGAATCTAGTTGCTTTGCATTAACTTTGTTCATTTTTTAAAATCCAACTAAATGTTTAACTTTAGTGTTTAGTATTAAGTACATTTATTTTAGAGTATTTTTACCCCGCCTTTCTCCTTGGAAAAGGACCCAAGGCGTTTTTACATGATGTCATATGTACTTCAAATGATTTTTAAACTAACATGAAGTGTTGATGCTAGATTTGTATTATATAGTATAGCCTCTGAAAATTGAAACTAACATCAGGGGTGCAGGGAATCCTTAAAAACACAGCTATAGCAATAATGTGCTATGATGATTAAACATTCTGAAGCACCAAGAAAGTCAGACAAACCATCATGCAAAATTCAACTGGCAACATAATTCCAATAATATCACTCAGCAGACAGAAAGAAAAGCCTGGAAATGACCACAGGGGAAGAGAGCTTGGGACCAGCTTATGCAACTCACTACACAACTTTATTAAAGCCCACCATCTCAGATTTTCATGCAAAATGTGGGATCATCACAGCATCTTATGGATATCTAATCACGAAAACAATCCCCACACATATTTGGAATACTGTTCTTAATGACTTTCAGTTAATTTTTTGTAATTCTGTTTTAAAAAAATCTCTGTCCTTTAGTGTAACCCTTCTTTACCAAAAACTTACTCTATTTTAAAATTAAAATAAATAAATAACCCCTAAATTTAGAGAGGCAAGTGCCTGCACCATATTATTTACTTTACAGGCATCTCATTGCTGAAATCCCTGTTCTGAACAGATAGGCTTGGAAAGCACAACTCACTTATGATTTCCATGAAGTCTACCTTAAGACTCTACAGCTAGATAAGTTTAAGTAAAAAAAATGAGGCAAATTGCATAATCAAAAAGTGTAAGAATATTTCTTTACACCAATAATCCACATACCCACTGAAGCACATTTAATTCAGTTCACACAAAGATTTCCAAGCCATATGAGCCCCCAAACCACACTTTAGTGACTGTGAGAATTTTACACAGAGAATCAAGAACAGTATCTCAAGCAACTCTGACACATGGGTGGTATATGTGCATTTCTCCCCTTCAGAATGAGACAGAACATTCTGTTTTGGTATTGAATAAATATACCCTTTCCCCAGCAGAAGCAAACATTGACCATTTCACAATGTTCTTTCCCTACAGACACTTTTGAAACCCAGTGTGGTGTAGCGGATCAAGTACTCGGACTAGAATTCAAATGAACAGGGTTCATATCCCTGATTAGACATGAAATCTAACTGGGACGTGACATGAGCAATCCAACTCTTGAACATCACACATACAGTATGTCATAAGTCAAAAGCCACCTGACAGTATATAACAAGAGCAAATGGTTCCATTCTCTTATGTTTCTCCTTTCCCTTCCTGAGAGGAAGTACTGTGGTAGTGAACCTTCGGCCCTCCAGATGTTTTGGACCACAACTCCCAGAATTCCAAGCCTATATTGCCAATGACAAGGGACTGCAGTTGTGATCCAAATCATCTGGAGCAGCATGTCCAAACTTCGGCCCTCCAGATGTTTTGGACCACAACTCCCACAGTCCTTTGCCATTGGCAATCCAAGCTTAGAATTCTGGGAATTGTGGTCCAAAACATCACAAGGGCCGAAGTTTGGACATGCCTGATCTGGAGTGTGAAAGGTTCACCACTAGTAGTATACAGCCAGATATGAGGCTCATAAGAACAATAGGCACAGTGCTTCCAAACACTTTGGGCATGTGTATTCTCTTGCCACGATGCTAAAGTGGCAAAACTGAGTGCAAAAAGAAAAGAGTGTCCATGGTAGCAAAAAAAAAAAAAAATTCACAACATATTTAGTTTTGGCTAGATTCATTAGCTTTTGGCAACAAAATATAGCTTTATCTTTGTTAGCAAAGGTAACATATTTGTAATTAAAGAGATACACCTACCACTTTAAAACTATTTGTTCATTTATGCAATGGTATAACCAGCTCAGCCTTGGTGCATTGTCAATTGTAGCCTAGATCTATGGGCAAAAAATACTGCCAATAGTATGAAATCTTAAAGATCCAATATAATTAGATCGCCTCATATGAATTATCCTGAATTCTTTAACGTAATTTTAAAGCAATGAGCTAGTAATAATGCCATGGCTTCATATAATAGTGCTTATTCAAAAAAGAATGAGAGTTTGACATTCTTCTCCTACAAAACAAGTAGACAATTTTATCCACCAGCCGTCTATCAACCTACGGATATTGAAAGCTTGGGGAGAACAAGATAAAATCAATTCCAGTCCTACTGTCAACCTGCACTATCTACCAGGAATCAACAATGCTATTCATGAATTTAGGAAAATTAATAAGTCCTGGAATAAATGTTAGAAAAAGCTCAAATGCAGGTGAAGCATACTCACTTGGGTTTTGTTTCGGCATCTGTCACTTGGCGAATGTAGATACCATCTTCAGGATGTTCAATGTCATCCATTTCATACATATAGGATGATGCTATGGCAAGAGTGGTTCCATCATTACTGAAAGCCAGGGATGCTATGCTGGTGGGATAGCGATGAAACTGGCAAAGTCTCTTTTTATTGAATGGATCCCAAATATTGACAAAGCCATCAGAACCACCTACAAACAAAATGAGAAAGACCCATACATTAAATGCTGGGAGAACTGGTTTCTGCAGAGTTTGTCCCCAATTACGTCTGCTCAGAAAATACAATATCTATTGGTTTCGCCAAAAGGAGGAGAAATGTCTAATCAGACTAACAACTAGTAAAAAGGTAGAAACTTTATGCTTGAGCCGATATTTAAACGATAAATGTTGGAGGTACTGAGAGGATACCACAATAACTTCATTAAAAGCTGCAGAGCTACACTTTCACATGTGCATTATAAGTGAAGAATTTGATTTGTTAGGTAACAGCAATAATAAGTCAAATTAATTAAGGTCCAATATTACCTGTAGCAAATGTGTTGTGGACATTGTGGAAAGAGATGGCGTTAACGGGATAAATCTGCTCAATGTTATTTTCCTTCAGTCTATGACATTTGAAAGCATATTTCTTCTTCTGCACCTCTAAACTTGGATCCAAATACTCAACAGCAACACGACCTTCTATGGAACTTAACACATAACCCTTAAAAACAGAAGAAGAATCTTCACTCAACTGCATGATGATCATACAGCGGAGATTTTTGTTATGTAATTGCTCTTCAGTTTCTATGACCATGCAACATACATGTCTCATATTTAACTTTTGAGACAAAAGGTTACAATTTGGACTTTAAAAATTCAAGAGCATTGGCTGATGCAGGAGATTCTGGACTAATTCTGATATCCTACCTCTTCCATGATAACAAAGTACATACTAGTGCCTTCTAAAGTGAGAAATGGTCCAAGGCAACTCTTCATCATGATATAGTTCTACTTATAATTCACATAAAACTTTCTTTCAGTTAATGCTAAATCTACATGAGAAATCTGCATCTTCTAGCATGTGCTTGATTATTTGATACCAAGAAAAATCTGTTAGGTTTTTCATTTTTTCATCAACAGAAAGAATAAAGTCATGCCAAGACACTACACTGAACCCCAGAAAACAAGAGGAGAGAAACAAAGACTCTTTTGTTCTAGTGTTAATTCTCTTTGCAGCTTTGATGGGTTCAGTAGAAGAGCTATGCCCAGTAGAGAAGGAACTCCTAACCAAATAGTTTTATCCAAGATCTATAACAGTACAGTGGAGCCTCATATAACAGTTTGTATAACATAAAATCTGCACAACATAAAAATTCCGGAGATAGGGAAATTTGCTTAACAGAATTGTCTATGGGGCAAATCCGTACAACATAAAATGGTCACATTTAGGGATTGCTCCGTTTTCAATGCATTCCTATGGAAAATTTGTATAAAGGAAAATTTGCTTAACATAATTTCATTTGGAACAAATTAACTCCTTTATACAAGGTACCACAGTATTTCTCAGAACACTCATTTTTCTAGAATTTTGCATCTATGCTATTCTACTGTTCCTGTATAATGCAAATTTCTCTCTGACAATTTAGGAACTAAACACATGTTAACATTATAGTTTTCAACCACACTATCAACTTCAAAACCTTATAGGAAAAGCAGAGAAAATACATATTTTTGAGATAACAAAATGAGAAAAACAGAAAATCAAATTTTGAATGAGTCAAAAATAAATTTCAGAAGCTATAAGAGATACCATTTCTCCTTCAGACAGCTTGAATATGAGCTATTGCTGCTCAATTCAAATACCTGTTTGTTTGGAAAGGCTCTGATGCAACGGGTCTGGTATTTCAGGCTTGATTCTCTTCTTTGTTGAACATAGCCCATATTCCTCAAGTCCCACACCAGAACTCTCCGACCTGCTGTTCCCACTATTAGCCTGTCACCAGACACGGACAACGTATACACCTTGAGAAAATTTATAAAGCAGTTTTATTTTTCAGTTTCAGTACTGAGTATTTTTCTGATAGCATAACAGTAAGAAAAAAAAGATGGATGACCTGTTCTATTGACATGCATAAGGAGTGTGAGAAACAGATATAACTGCCCATGGAACAATAGGTAAAGGGAAAGGTTCCCCCTGCACATCCGTGCTATTCGAGTCCGACTCAAGGGGCAGTGCTCATCTCCGTATTCAAGTCAAACAGCCAGTGTTGTGCAAATCTGTGGCCATGTGGCCAGCATGGCTGCAAGGAAACACTGTTTTACCTTCCTGCTTTTTACAGTGGTACCTATTTATCTACTTGCATTTACATGCTTTTGAACTGCTAGGTTGGCAGGAGCTGGCTTTAAGAGTGGGACCTCACTCCGCTGCGTGGCACCCGGAATTTGAAACCGGGTGCCACGCAGGTCGCCAGTTGAGCTGCCGACCTTGCAGCTGACAGTTTTTAGTGCTCTAGCCCGCTGAGCCACCACACCCCTTCACAATGGAACAATAAAACATATTAAAACAAAATACTTAAACTTTGTGAATGGTAAAATCCTACATGCAAAATCATCCTATAGCTAAGAGCCACAATACACAAATATGTAACTTTTTTGCTTGTTTTTCTTCAATGTTTTTACATGTCACTAGTGACTTTCCTGAGTATTTCAGTGCATAACCTTCCATCCAGTCTATCAACTTAAAAAGCCACACAAAACACCTAGTTTTAATACTTGATATGACTGCCAATTTATATAACTAGAGTTTCTCCCTCAGTAACAATGACCTGAATTCTATTACTTATGACTGATGTACAAC
The DNA here is from genome assembly GCA_029282475.1 of Phrynocephalus forsythii. NCBI lineage: Eukaryota > Metazoa > Chordata > Lepidosauria > Squamata > Agamidae > Phrynocephalus > Phrynocephalus forsythii. Next base: position 75,764,172 of record JAPFRF010000008.1, on the reverse strand, counting down.
AATCAACATGAATCTCAGTACATAATTGTTGCTCATTAAGTAGGAATGGTGTCAGACAGTCACATGACAGTAGACAACAGCAAGAGCCAACACCTACTTCCTAAGGAGCAATAATTCACCACTGCAATTTACACTGAGTGACTTCTGCCAGCATAGTTCTTAAACAGGGTTCCAGCCCATGGGTAGAAAAACCAGCAAAGACATATTCAAAGACTTAAACAGTAAATGGGAGAAAATATATCCGTAAGGGGGGAAATACAAAGAGAAACGGACCACATGGGTTCAAAGATTATCTGTTGTCTCTTAACTATGGCTAGCAAATCAAAATACAGATGCATCTACACTGGAACTACTTAAACAACTTTAACACAAAAATAATATCAAGTGTTATATCCTGAAATATCCAGCTAATAAATGTTTTACTTAAACATTCTAACTTCACTATAAAAGAACTGGTATTCAAGTGCATAAACCTTACTTGTAGTTACATAAAGTCTGAAAAATCTACAACTGGCAAAAACAAAACTATGTTACACTGAATACCAGTTGTACATTCATGCCATCTCATATGATATAGATTATTGCTAAAAGCCAGGGATTGTTCTAATCTAGTACTATGTTCCTTAACTCAGTTTAAACTGAACTTAATTGTTTAAGTAAAAACTTAAGCCATATCAAAGCTATGAAAGGAACAACAAAAACATAAACACTTGTCATTTCACCTAAATTTTACAATCCTTTACAATCTTCTGAGTTTCTTATACTCAGGAATGTAGGTTGAACTATAATTGAGACTCCCTCCATTTCTACTAAAATGAACCAAATGTAACACATACAAGTTGATGCAACCTTTTGATATCCATTTTTAGGTTTTATATCAGGATGAAAATAATTCAAACATCATTGTTACACAATGAATACTTGCCTGCCATTTAAAATTTCAGATAAAACATTGATTACAGAAAACCATATATAGGAAATAATGCACCAAGAATGTTAACTACCTGAAATCTTCACTAGTAACAAACTAGTGTCATACTTTTCTATATCTCACGGCCATAAATCAAATTAAACCTATGTCACAAAATGGGCTAGGTGTACACATTTATCAGACAGAACATTTAAAGAAGTGACATAATGAACCTTGCTTTACCAATATGGAACTTGATTTGGTGTGACTGTCTATTTTATGGTGTGGCACAAGCAATTTATCACGGTCTTCTATATGCTATGTACAACTATAAATCACAAGTAGAAACATTACAATTTTATTCTGACCGAACTTATTTCTGATAGCATCAGATTATGTACAGCCTCCATTATTTGACTATCTGAACATGATATTGCCTCAACTGCTGTCTGTTAGGAAGTATTTAAAGTTATGAAAAATATCTAGAACAAAACAGATTTTGCACATGTACAATCTGACAATTATAATAAAACAAAGATTAACAGAGGGCCACCACATGTCTGTTGGACCCTTGCCCTTCCTGGCTCATAAAAGCTGCCAGAGAGGGTCTGGCAGACTGGTTAGGAAAAGCAGTGAATACCGCCTTAAAGCAGGGCAGGATTCCAGCATGCTTGAAGGAGGCAATAGTAAAAGCACTGTTAAAAAAGCCCTCTTTAGATCCAACAATACTGAACAATTATCGACCGGTATCTAACATCCCATTCCTGGGTAAAATATTAGAGTGGGTTGAGGCGTCACAGCTCCAGAGGTTTCTGGATGAAAAAAACTATCTGGATCCAGCTCAATCTGGCTTCGGGCCTGGTTATGGGATGGAGATGGCACTGGTTGCCTTGGTAGATTTCCTATGCAGGGAAATGGATAGGGGATCTGTGTCCCTTTTTGTTTTAATAGACCTCTCAGCTGCTTTTGAAACTATCGACCAAAGCATCCTCCTGACAGGTCTCTCTGAAATTGGACTTGGGGGCACTGTCTTACATTGGCTTCAATCCTTCCTGCAGGAGAGAATGCAGAAAGTGGTGTTAGGGGACTCATGTTCCAACACCACGGCCACTGACTTGTGGGGTACCACAGGGTTCAGTTATGTCTCCTATGTTATTTAACATTTATATGAAACCTCTAGGGCAGTGGTCCCCAACCCCCGGTCCGCGGACCGGTGCCGGTCCGTGGACCGGTTGGCACCGGGCCGCCTGGGGAGGCTCCTCCCCTTTTCCTCCACCGCCCTCCTCCTCCTCCTCTTTTCTCCCGCGGGCAGCCGGAGGGAGCCCGCCGCCGGGCACGCGCACGGGCGGGGGGGGGAGCCCGGGCTCCTGGGCGGGCGGGCCCCGCCTCCTTCGGCAGCCGCGGCGGCCACGGCAGCCGCCCGGGTTCAGCCGCGACTCCGCGGCCGGCTCAGCGGTCCCGGTGGCCCTCGGGCCGAGACGCCACCCCCACCGGCCTCCTCCCCCCCCCCTCCCGCTCGCCCACCCGAAGGCCGCAGCCGGAGGCACGGCGCAGAGGTGCCCCACCGAGGCGGGCGGCGGCGGCGGCCGCGGGCGCCCCGCCGCCGGCTGCGGAGCCACAGCCGAACCCGGGCGCGGCGGCGGCCCGCAGCCGCGCCCGCCTCAGTTGGGGCACCTCTGCGCCGCCGCTTGCCTCCGGCCGCCGATCCCCCCCCCGTTCCCGTGGCCCCCAAGGTACACACGAAAGCCCCCCGCACCTCCTCCTCCGCCTCCTCCCTCCCCCATCCCCGCCCCCCACACCCTCCCCTGCCCCCCACACCCCCCCACCTCCCCCTCACCACCCCCCACCCCGGGCCACGGGAAAATAATAAACAAATACCGGTCCGTGGAGACAAAAAGGTTAGGGAGCCCTGCTCTAGGGGATATTATTCAGAGTTTTGGGGTTGTCACCAGTATGACAATAACACTCATAAGTACATAAGTACATAAGAAGAGCCATGCTGGATCAGGCCAAAGGCCCATCTAGTCCAGCTTCCTGTATCTCACAGCGGCCCCACCAGATGCGTTTGGGAGCGCATGAGACTAGATATCTGTCTCCTGATACCACTCCCCTGCATCTGGCCCTTGAAGTACCCCGGTTTCTCTATCATGGTTTGTAACCTGTGATGGACTTTTCCTCCAGGAATCTGTCCAATCCCCTTTTGAAGGCATCCAGGCCAGATGCCATCACCACATCCTGTGGCAGGGAGTTCCATAGACTTACAATGCGCTGGGTGAAAAAATATTTTCTTTTGTCAGTTCTTACTCTCCCAGCCCTCAATTTGAGTGTATGTCCCCTAGTTCTGGTATTTTGGGAGAGAGAGAAGAGCTTCCCTCTATCCACTTTACTCATACCCTGCATTATTTTGTATGTCTCAATCATATCCCCCCTCAAGCGCCTTTTTTCCAGACTAAAGAGGCCCAAATGTTTTAGCCTTTCTTCATAAGGGAGGTGCCCCAGCCCAGTAATCATTTTAGTCGCTCTCTTCTGCACCTTTTCCAGTTCCACTATGTCTTTCTTGAGATGCGGTGACCAGAATTGTACACAGTTGTACTCATTGTACTCAGCTCTATCTCTTGTCACTTCTGGGTTCCAAGGAAGCTATTTCGACTTTAGACTTTAGATCAGTGCTTAGCTTCAGTAATGAACTGGATGAGAAAGAACAAACTGAAATTAAACCCAGACAAGAAATAGGTTCTGCTGGTCAGTCAAAATGGAGAACAAGAGATAGGGATGCAACCTGTACTGGACGGGATCACCCTCCAATTGAAAAAAGATGTATGCAGCTTGGGGGTGCTCCTGGACTCATCCTTGCATAGCATATAGAAGTCACAGCTGGGGCTAGGAGTGCATTTGCAAAATTAAAATTAGTATGCCAGTTACTCCCTTTTCTAGAGAAACCTGCTCTGGCCACTGTGTCACATGCCCTAGAGACCTCCTGGCTGGACTAGTGTAATGTGCTCTATGTGGGGCTACCAATGGAAAGTCTCAGGACACTTTAATGAGTCCAGAACACAGCGGACAGATTGCTGACTGGGGTGGGTTATATGGATTACTATACATGATTGCATTGACTGATTTCATAAGAACACTAGTTTTTTCCATGTTGCTTTTCACCCCTCATAATTGAGTTTTCCTTTCTTCTTGCATGCTTTTTATAGCTCTAATGTTACCTTTTAATGTTCTAATATGCCTCTTCAAACTCCCTGTTCTTAACCGGAATATGTCTAAATGTTCTGGACTGTATATTGTCCCTCATTATTATAAGCCACCTTGGATCCTTTTCCAAGGAGAAAGGTGAGGTAAAATATTCAAAATCAATCTATCAATCAATCAATCAATCGTACACACACACACACACACACACACACACACACACACACAATGTATACTCAAAGGTTTTCATGGCCGGGATCTGATAGCTGTTGTGAGTTTTTGGGGCTGTTTGGCTGTGTTCTGCAAGTTTTTCTTCCTGATGTTTCACCAGACTCTATGGCCAGTATTGTCAGAGGGCAAGGAGCTCAGGGAACTAGGAGTTTTCTCTGTGCTTTGGGGTATAGAGAGAAAGAGACTGTGGGGTTCTAAAGTTGTGGGAAATAGGAAACTTGTCCTTGGCAGGAGAATAGGTGTTAGTCATTGTATTGTGATGGACAAATTAAGGTTTCACTGCATTGGGGGGGGGGCAGGAATCCTTCTTTGCAGTTGAGGGGTGTTGGCTGTTCTTCAACAAAAAATTATTTCACTAACATCAATCAATATGGCTACTCAACAGTTACATTGTGTTCATGATGATGATGATGATGAAGTAAACAGGCATACAATCTTTATAAGTCTGAACTGCTTAAATACAAACCTTTTCAGGCTGAGAAAATGTGCCTGCATTACAGGGTGTTCTGGGATCCCATAACTTGACTGTTTGATCCCAGCTCCCAGTTACCATTACATTCACCTCCGGACAATATTCAACACACCTAATAGGAGCATCATGGGTGCCAACAAGATTCTCTGTCAAGAAAAAAATGAAAGAAGTGGGGGAGAAGAAAGAAAAAGAGGATTAATACACATAGCTATACTAATCTTATTGATAATCAAATTTAGTAAGAAGAACACAGCAATATTCATACAGCAGTAACAAGGTCTGATGTGCCTCTCACTAATGTATGTGCATGCTGGGACATTTTTCAAAAGTCGCTTGATCCTCTAATCTTTGCAATAGATACACGCTTCTGAAGTGTTAAATGCAGACTAATAGATATCAACTCGGCATTTCAAAGAAGCTGAAGGAGAGAGTTGGTACCCATGCAGAGATTTTCAAAGGAACAAAAGAGATTTGTGCACCTAACTCTGCTGGACTCCTCTGAAAATCCTAGCCATGAATTACATGCTATAAAGATCTAATAATTGGTGGATGTGGCATGACCACATTAGTTCATGCCTTCTCCTCTTGTGAGTAATCAGGCGCTCTCAACAAAACATGATCAATAAAACCTTTATTCTATACCACCATTCATTTTAGCTATTCATCATGCAGTATTAAACTGTTTTAGAAGCTTTTAAAGTGATGTGGAATGCTTATTGTATAATACCTTACTTTCTTTCTCCAACTCAGAAAAGAAACAAATTACTGAATTTGTAATCCTTTTAGAAGTTATTTTAAATAGCTTCCTCCTCCAAAGCAACATCTGTTCTTCAACATCTTTAAAGACTTCAAGTAAGAACTGCCAGGAAACTTGTTATCCATTTAATAGTTCACATTTAATCACATCCCAAAGAAAGCTAGATTTTCTGACAGATCATTTATTTCAAAATATTCAGATGCCGTGTCATAATTTATATTTACATACAGAAAATATATTTGAAATATTTGATATTTCATCTGAATAAGTAATCTGCATTCCCACAAAAACATAAAATGTAAACGGTGATAATTTTAAAGTACCACAAGACTCTTTGATGACCTTGTTGCAGATGTATTCATAAAACCATCACTGAAATTGACTAGTCAGGAAGAGATTGTTTAAAAAGGAAAGGTTTAAACAAGAACTGAAACCAAGTAACATTAAATGCATGCTTAATCTGAGTCAGGCCTTCCACCAATCAGTAGTAGAGATGGTGGGGAAAGGACTGCCAAAATGGCTTGCCTGGGCTCCAGGAAAGGATTCCCATTCCTCACAAGAGGTGGGTGGGGAGGGGAGAATATGCCTGTCACACAGATACTGTCTTGCCTGGGCTCCACACCCCTTCTGTCTACGTCCCAAAGGAACAGCTGATCCATTGAGGCATAGGAAGAGAGGGAAGCCCTACAAAGGGACAAATTAAACAGGGTAAAAGTAGTCCCTCTGTATTCATTGGAGTCTCTAGAATCGACAAATACAAAGGGGTAAATACTCTACAAATCAACAATATTCATGGATATCACTTATTCGTTTTTTAATTCCTCCCAATCTCCATTCAGTAGCTATACCGAAAAAAATGTCTCTTCAGGAGCCCACATGACCAGGTAGGATGATGAAGAAAAAAAGAAAGAAATATAAATCAGGCTCTGTGGTCCCAAGTAATTCATGGCACTGTATACTAGTCTCATGGGCACGATGGTCAAGCTGTTGTACTGCAGCTATAACTGTACTCAAGATCTGGGGTTCAATCCCAGGCTCAAGGTTCACGCAGCCTTCCATCCTTCCAAGGCTGGTAAAAGGAGTACCCAGCTCATGGGAGGTGGGGGTGGGTGGGGAATGTAGCTTGCATAATTCAATTATAAACTGCCAAGAGAGTGCTTCAGCCATGATGGGGCACCATAAAAGCATACCCCCCCTTTTTTTTTGCTTTTTAGTACCCAAACCCTGAACTTGATCCTATAGCAATTATCAACAAGTCCAAAAACTTTCAGCAAAGGTATAACATGCTTATATGACAAGCCCAAATTCAATTTCAGAAAATTAGAATACAGGGGTCCCCTACCCATTCACGGTTCATATACTGTGGTCCCACTATATCACGGGACCGCAGTAAATGAAAAAAAAACCCATGGGGTAAGGGGGAAGGCCTGTTTCAGGCCTCCCATACTTACACCAGGACTGGCGCTGCCCTGAATGGGGCTGCTAGGGTCTTCCCGGGCCTTCTGGAGGCCCAAAAATGACTCCATCCTCATTCCTGTGGCCTCTGAGAGCTTTTCTAGGCCTGTTGGAGGCCTCAAAAATGATTTTTCAACAGTCCAGAAGTCACTTCCAGTTTACCGGAAGTAACTTCTGGTTCACAGGGAGGCTGTTTTGGGGTGCCCCAGAAGGCCTGGGAAGGCTCTCGCAGGCCCGTTCAGGGAAGCGCCAGGCTGGGGGTAAGTACAATGGCCCCCAGCTAGGCCCCCCAGGCCCGGCCCGACCTGCATCCGCATATCACGGATTTTCAACGATTGCAGGTTGGGTCTGGTCCCTAACTGCCATGATAGGCGGGGAGGGGTCACTGTAGTATGAAAAAGTTCAATATTCTAGGCTCAAAGTGTCCCATTCTAATCTGCTAATGAATCCATAAAACTTGCAAAGGGTTCCTGAGTTTTTAAATGGTGTCTCAGGCTGGTTCAGTAGAAATCACAATCATGGGAAAGACTACTGACCTGACAGTTGTTCAGAAAACCATCATTGATACCCTCCATAAGGAGCGAAAGCCCCAAAAGGTACAGATTGCAAAAGAAGTTGGATGTTCCCAAAGTATTGTAACAAAGCACATCAATAGAAAGTTAAGTGGAAGGGAAAAGTGTAGAAGTAAAAGGTGCACGAGCAGCAGGGATGACCGCAACCTCGAGAGGATTGTCAGGAAAAAGCCATTCAAAGGTGCTGGGGACTTTCACAAGGACTGGATGGAGGCTGGAGTTAGTGCATCAAGAGCCACCACACAGAGATGGATCCTGGACATGGGCTTCAAATGTTATATTCTTCTTGTCAAGCCACTCCTGAACACTGTTGCTCAGTGGTCCAAAGTCCTCTTTTCTGATGAGAACAACTTTCACATCTCATTTGGGAACCAAGGACCCAGAGTCGGGAGGAAGAATGGAGAGGCACACAATCCACGATGCTTGAAGTCCAGAGAGGTTTCCACAGTCTGTGTTAATTTAGGGAGCCATGTCATCTGCTGGTGTTGGTCCACTGTGCTTCATTAAGTCCAGGGTCAATGCAACTGTCTATCATATTTTGGAGCACTTCATGCTTCATTCCACAGACGAGCTTTATGGGGATTGCTGACTTCATTTTCCAGCAGGACATGGCACCTGCCCACACTGCCAAAAGTACCAAAACCTGGCTCAGTGCCCCTGGTATTACTGTGCTTGATTGGCCAGCAAATTTGCCTGACCTGAACCCCATAGAGAATCTATGGGACATTGCCAAGAGAAAGGTGAGGGACATGAGACCGAACAATACAGTGGAGCTGAAAGCTGCTTCTGAAGCATCCTGGTCTTCCATAACACCTCAGAAGTGTCACAGGCTGATAGCATCCATGCAACGCCGCATTGAGGCAGTAATTGATGCAAAAGGGGCCCAAACCAAGTACTGAGTACATATGCATGCTTATACTTTTCAGAGGTCCGATATTGTTCTATTTCCAAACCTTGTGTTATTCATGTCATGTAATATTCTAATTTTCCGAGATTGTGAATTTGGGTTTTTCATAATCATCACTATTATACCAAAGTAAGGTTTGACATATCTCACTTTGCATGTAATGAGTCTATCTCATATATTAGTTTCACCTTTTCAGTTGACTCAATTAAATAAAAGAACATTTGCACAATATTCTAATTTTTCAAGTTTCACCTGTATAGTGCAGCAGTAGAAGGTCACTAGCACTTTTTAATTCAGTTGTTGTTTCCTGAGAAGTCTCAGGCAAAATAATCTTTGCTCTCTTAACCAATGCTGCAATATGAGTGTCCCAGGTCAAATCCCTAATAATAAACCCCAGAAACTTGCTCCACTTGATCTCCATTGATAACTAGGAGTTGAATGTCTAATCTAGTTCTTCTGTAGTTCTAACACTGCAAAGATTTTTGTAGAAATTTTACCAGGGAAACAATGTGGAGCATGATAAAACAGCTTAAAACCCTCAAATATCACTTTCTGAACTCAAGGAGCTTTGAAGTGCAATTTAAAAGGCTACATCTGGGGAAAAAAAAACAATCTCCCAATATTGGTGTACATGCATATAGCATGCAAAGTGGCCCAGAGAGTTAAAAATGAGATCATATTCAGCTTTTCAGGCAAATATGAAAATGGGCTTTAACAGATTTAATCACCTATAAGCATGTTCCTAAGATCAACAATACAAATATAAACATTCAGGCAATACTGATAGACTCCTCCCTTTCTGAACAAAGAGAGAAATAGTCTTTGAAAAATTTCAGCACAGTAGATAAAATCAATATTTTACAAAAAAAAAAACATAATCAAAATGATTAAAATAATGATTTAAATCACTTAACGCATGCTCTAAAGATTTTACATACCCATATATACTCAAGTATAAGTCGACCTGAGTATAAGTCGAGGCCCCTAATTTAACCCCCCAAAACTGGGGAAATGTACTGACTCGAGTGTAAGTCTAGGGTGGGAAATGCAGCAGGGCCTGGCAGCTCTTCCTTTGTGAGCTGGGGGAGTGGTGTGTGATGTTTAAATTTAGCCACTGATGCAAGTGCTTGGGTCAGTGGCTAAAAGTCATTTTAAACACTGTGTGCCGCTCCCTGTGATGCAGAGGGGGGTCATGAGAAGCGGGATGCAATGTTTAAAATGACTTTTAGCCACAGTTGATTTGCCTCAGTGGCTAAAAGTATTGACCCGAATATAAGCCGAGGGCCCCTTTTTTCAGCCCAAAATTAGGGCTGAAAAACTAGGCTTATATTCGCGTATATACAGTATTTAGATAAAGACAGAACACTGCAGATCTCTGATTATGGAATATTAACTCTCTACATACTAGGCTAAAAGTGTGAACTGCCTGATAAAGCATTAAATGCACAAAATAAAAATGAAGTGGAAAACAGTATGTTAACAAATGGACCTACAAAAATTGCTCAGATAGAAGCACATGGCAGTTAATAGAGATGTTGTCAACCGCAGAAAAAATAATATTTTAATTTAATACCAACAATATCGATGCTATATGAAATCCAGCCACAACTCTTTTCGGTTCAATACCTTTCTATTTTGACGCAATCATGTACATGTCTACTCAGAAGTAAACCCTCAGTCTAATGGAGCTTGGGCCATAGAAAATGGATGTATGACTGCAACCAAACTCTTGAAACACAAACTGATTTATATTACTTCAGTAGACTGTACTGCACTTCAAGATACATTTACCTTGATCAGTGTTCAGGTCATGCATTTTTAACTGTCGATCCAATCCTCCACTCCAGGCATGTGTAGGGTCCTTTGAAAGAAAACATTGCTCATTTATGTTACATACTGTAGTTCAAGGACTAATGTCTTTCTTTTAAGTACTCTTCTGTTATATCACATAGGGATCAATGCTCTATTCATTAATAGCAAGGATAATTCGAGCTAATACTGATGGGCTAGGACTCAGGAAGGCTGAGTTCAATCCACCACTCAGCCAAGGAAACTCATTAAGAAAGTTGTACTGATAGAACTATTTCACAAATACATCACCTCTTATCTTGAAAACCTTGTCAGGTTTTATTTATTTAATTAATTGATTGACTGATTTGATTTGTATGCCACCCACATCTAGCCTGAGGCCACTATGAGCTGCTATATGTTGGTTTGGATAACACATTAAGACAAGCCATTTTTTTTCTTGAGGCCAGGAAAGACTGGAGCAGATGAATGAATAATACAGGACAGAAGAGCACCAGAGTAATTAAGGCAACTCAAGAATGAATAGGAAACTGCCACTATGAAAGTAGCTCAGTCTATTTTATTTAGGCAAATAATATATTTTAAGTAACCAGACCACAATGTTTTAAAAATAATGATTGGAAAATGTATTCTCTTCCACATTAGCTTATGCTTCAATACATTTTCACTGATGGTCAAAAATATGAAAAATGTACCAAACATCAAAACAAAATCTGGCCAAAATCCAACTGCTATCCCCACCTAGAATAGGTCCATTAAGGGAATTACAGTAAAGTATTGAATTGCGAATGCCTTGAACAACGAAAAACTTGAATTACGAAAGGAAATCCACCGATATAAGCAAATTTCCAATTACGAAAAAAGCAGGTTTTTTTTAACTACAAACAAAATTATTAATAGTTGTGCAATGCATTCATAGGCAAAACATATCCCAACCCAGTAAAGCAAGGGAACAGCTAAGCTGTCAGACGGCAGCCAGGTGATTTAAACAGATCGGCAGCCATGTCCATGGAGTTTTCTTGGCAGGAATACTGGAGTGGCTTGCCAGTTCCTTCTCCTACAGGTGCCTACAGCACCTGGTATTCCCTGGCGGTTGCCCATCCAAGTACTAGCCAGGCCTGGCCCTGCTTAGCTTCCAAAATCAGGCAAGACTGGTTGTGCTCAGGGCATCTTAATCAGTTTTTAATACATTCCTATGGGAAACCGCCTTTTAAACGATGAAAATTTTGAATTATGAAAGATCCGTTGGAATGGTTTAATTTTGTAATTCAAGGTGTCACTGTACTAAATCAGTGTTTTTCAACCTTTTTTGGGCAAAGGCACACTTGTTTCATGAAAAAAATCACGAGGCACACCACCATTAGAAAATGTTAAAAAATTTAACTCTGTGCCTATATTGACTATATATAAAGTAATTTTTCAATTTTTCCCACGGCACACCAGGCAACATCTTGCGGCACACTGGTGTGCCGCGGAACAGTGGTTGAAAAACACTGTACTAAATAACAGTCAGCAATTGTGGATGGCCAATGGATTCAATGGGCCTACTCTAGGCAGGACTATCAACTGGAATTTTTTTTCTGTGATCTTAACTCTCACACTCCTCAATTAATCAAAGGCCTGGTTCCCAGGAAACTTAGGCCAGGATTTGAAGCTGATGTTCCAGAAGGTTTTCTGCTCTTTAACAAGAGACCTTAAAAGGGGATAGCTGACAGAAAGGTCTGCTTATATGCAGAACACTCTGCATGATGATTTGAAATCCAGCCCACAACTTTTGAGCCGTCTACTAAATGAATGAGTTATTCCTTGTACTCTCTCTTGGTATTTCCAAGAGTCCAAACCACAAAGCAATAAAGTATATACTTACATAAAAAGCACAGTCAAGTACAGCGCCTGTGTGTTGATATTTGAGTCTCATGGTGTTGGGAGGAACATCATACAATCGAACAGAAGTGTCCCAGGATGAAACAAGCAGAAACTGTGATGTGTTAGGGCTGAATTTGACAGATGATATTCCATCCTCTGGTGGTTGGTTCAGCTTAAATTCATTTGACCCAGTCATCTGAGTAAGGGTTATACAGAATTTAGCAAGTTTGAGAACCACTAATCTAGCATCATCTTTGTGTCAATGCTCTAAACTGACAGATTTAGAAGAAGCGTGACACAAAATGCATCTTTTAACTAATCAGAGGTCAAAATCCTTTTGCATGGTTACATATGAATGACATAAAGAGGGCAAATTTAAGGGCTACCTGACTCAAGTTTTTTAAAAATCATCTCTTTGTGTCATGTAGGTATACTCGTGTATACTGAATTTTGCACTTCATCCTACAACAATGCTATCCTGATTCCTTAACTTGAGACAATTTGCCTCTAAGAGTTATGTTGTTTATGTTATGCTGCCGTAACACTGGCCAAATTTTTGACTAAGCAGAATCGTAACTCAGTTACTTGAAAAAATAATATAAAGCTATTGTTTAGACCATGCATAGGCAACATGAGGGCCATGGGTATTTTGAAAAGAAGTTAAGTTTTTGAAAAATTATTTATTTCACAAAAATTCACCTTCTGTCTTCTGCAGTTTGTGGGAGACCCCATCATTTCTTTTTAAACTGGCCACTAAAGGGCTCAGAATGTCTTATTAATTTTAAAACAAAATTTTAGTTGCAGTAATTCCATTTGACAGTTAACAAATAGCCATCGTAACTTCTGCAATTTACCAAAAAAAGAAAAAGAAAAAAAGAAATTAAATATGGAAATTAGCCTTTTCAGCCATATCCGAGCCCTTTGGCCTCCAATTTCTGTGAGTGCAGCCAGTAGGTTATATCACAGTGATGGAGAAGAACCTTTTAGAGACCGAGTGTCCAAACTCTGATTCAAAACCCACTATTTTTCACAAAGTGCCATACAGCTATTTAACCTGAATGCAGGTGGCTCTGAAAGGGCGATGTCAGGTGCCCACAGAAAGAGCTCCAAGTGCGACCTTTGGCACCTGTGCCATAGGTTTGCCAACACTGCTATATCATGATACTCCCATTTTATTTTTAAAACTGCATATTTAACAGCTGAAAAAAGTCTGAAATAATGTTTTTCCAGAGTCTATTATGGAGTCAGTGTACAGTAAATGTGCTGTCCCCTCAAAATAATGCAACACACAGCCATTAATGTCTAAACCGCTGGCAACAAAAGTGAGTACACCCCTAAGTGACAATGTCCAAATTGGGCCCAAGTAGCCGTTTTCCCTCCCTGGTGTCATGAGACCCATTTGTTTCAGAAGTTCTCAGGTGTGAAAGAGCAGGTGTTATTGCTCTCACTCTCTCATGCTAGTCACTCAAAGTTCCATTTGACACCTCATGGTAATGAACTGGCTGAGGATCTGGGAAAAGAGCATGAATTGTTGTTCTACATAAAGATGGCCTAGACCAACGGTGGTGAACCTTCGGCACTCCGGATGTTTTGGACCACAACTCCCAGAATTCCAAGTCTGCATAGCCAATGACAAAGGACTATGGGAGTTGTGGTCCAAAATATCTGGAGTGTCAAAGGTTTGCTACTACTGACCTAAACTATAAGTAGATTGCCAAGACCCTGAAACTAAGTTGCAGCAAAATACAGCAGTTTAACAGAACAGCTTCCACTCAGAACAGACCTCGCCATGGTTGACCAAAGAGGTTGAGTGCCTGTGCTCGGCATCATATCCAGAGGTTGGCTTTGGAAAGTAGAATATGAGTGCTGCCAGCATTGCTGCAGAGGATGAAAGGGTGGAGGGTCAGGATGACACTCCTACAACCATAGGCTGCACTATCAAATCGGTCTCCAGGGCTGTCCTCCCAGAAGGAAGCCTCTTCTAAAGATGATGCACAAGAAAGCCCGCATATGGTTTGCTGAGGACAAGCAGACTAAGGACATGGATTTCTGGAACCACATCCTGTGGTCCGATGAAACCAAAATAAACTTATTTAGTTCAGATGGTGTTAAGCATGTGGTGGCAACCAGGTGAAGAGTATAAAGACAAGTGTGTCATGCCTACAGTCAAGCATGGTGGTGGGAGTGTCATGGTCTGGGGCTGCGAGTGCTGACAGCACTGCAGAGCTGCAGTTCACTGAGGGAATCATGAAGACCAACATGTGCTGTGACAGAGCATGATCCCCTCCCTTCAGAAACTGGGCTGTAGTGTAGTATTGCAATGTAATAACGACCCCAAACACACCTCCAAAACAACCACTGCCTTGCTCAAGAAGATGAGGGTAAAAGTGATGGACTGTCCAAGCATATCTCCAGAACTAAATCCTATTGAGCATCTGTGGGCCATTCTGAAATGGAAGGTGGAGGTACACAAAGTCTCTAACATCCACCACCAGCTCTGTGTTGTCACCATGGAGGAGTGGAAGAGGACTCCAGTGGCAACCTGTGAAGTTCTGGTGAATTCAATGCCCAAGAGGGTCAAGGAGTGCTAGAAAATAATGGTGGCCACACAAAACATCGACACTTTGTGCCCAATTTGGACATTGTCACTTAGGGGTGTACTCACTTTTGTTGCCAGTGGTTCAGACATTAATGGCTGTGTGCTGTGTTATTTTGAGTGGACAGAACATTTACACTGTTATACAAGCTGTATACTCACTGGTTTACATTGTAGCCAAGTGTCATTTCTTCAGTGTTTTCACATGAAAATATATACTAAAATATTTAAGAAATGTGAGGGTATGTGCAGTACTCACTTTTGTGATATAATGTACAACCTCCAATTCAGGAACAATAATACAAGAATACAATTATTTGCTTTAATTTATTTCGTTTTTTTCTTTTTGTTTTTGCCGTTGGCCCACTGATACAAAGCAAAGCAAAGCACAACTTGTTCTGCTCATATACCATTCCATAGCGCTTAAAGCACTTTCTGGGAGGTTTATGATTTAATTATACAGGCTACACATTGCCCACCCCCAGCAAGCTGTGTACTCATTTTACCAACCTTGGAAGGATGGAAGGCTGAGTCAACCATGAGCCAGCTACCAGGGATTGAACCCCAGGTTGTAAGGACAGTTTTAGCTGCGGTACAGGCATTTAACCACTGCACCACGAGAATGGGATATAAAAAAAATTGCACATATACAGTGGTGATGGGATTTTCAAAACAGTCCCACAACTTAATACAATGTAATGTTAACCTGAGCAAAAGAAGGAATAGAATAGAATGGCTGGATAGGCAAGATAATAAATAAAACATGTAGAAAAAGTGTAGGAAGAACTATCTGATTTATCTGGCTAGAATGAGTCTATTACAGTAGGACCCCCGTATCCACTGATTCATTATCTACTGATTCAGTTATCCATGGTTTGCAGAGGAAAAAATTTAAATAATTCAACAGCCACAGAGCAAGCTATTGTCACAAACAGCAGCCGTAAAGCAAGCTATTGTCACAAATAGCATCTGTAAAGCAAGCAACTGTCACAAACAGCAGTCGTAAAGCAAGCTACTGTCAGGAAACAGCAGTTTGGGGGTGGGTGGGCAGGCGTTCTCTCTTATCCATGGTTTTCATTATCCATGGGAAGGCCTGGAACCAATCCCCAGCGGATACTGAGGTCCTACTGTAATCACAATGAACCTTTTCCCCAGTAAACAGAAATATGAATTGATCATAAAACTAAATTATTGTTGTTTATTATATTTATACCCTGCCCATCTGGCCACCCTAAATGAGGGGAAAACAAGATTTAATATAAATGGGATCAAACAGCCCACTATAACACAAAGAAGGAGGAAGGGGGGAAAGGGGAGAGAGAGAGAAATACATGCAGCAGGCAAGAAAGGTAAAAGCTCTTGCTCTTCTAAATCTGTTCCTATTTAATGTGAAATATTTCTATAAAGTAACACTACAGTACTAATACAAATTTAAAAAACAGGGTGGTAGTTCCTGGGCTCTAGCAGCTCTCTTCTGCTCTTACACATGGCCATATAAAAGGGTGTGAGGCACTGTAGCCCAGTCCAAAACGCAGGAGAACCTACCTGGAGCACTGGAAATGCTTTGACAAGAACAATACAAATGCAAACTACAGGAGCAGCATACACCACCAGTGTCCAGCATACAGCAAAACAGGCAAATACGTATACACAAGTGGACGGCTCATGTTTTCTTTACCTAATTCTTCAATTCAGTGTCAAGATAGCTTAGTTACTCCACTCCCATCTGATCCATATTTTTCACCAACCAAGTAAGTTGAGCTCAAACGTACACATATGCACTTTTGTGTGGGAAATCAGGAGGGGCTAGCAGCTGGAGGCGGAGCTATGACATTGCAAGCATGCTCAGTAGAGTTAGGGTTTAGACCAATAAACACCGTTCTTTGGGCTTGAGCTAGTGTGGAAGCTTCTGATTGGTTGAAAAACTGCCATGGGGTAACATGGGAATTGTAGTTTTACTGTTTTCAATAAAAAGGCTTTGCTGGGTGCTAATGGGAGTCTCCTCCATTTTGTGCACCAGATACATGTGTCTGAGTCTTTTTCAATCCGCCCTGGGGCTTGCTGGACAGGCTTTCTTGGCGGGTTCCCACATCTGGCGAGCTGAACCAGGAGTACTTTTTCTTCATCACTCACCCTCAGTCCGGGAGAAAGGACATCGAGCGCGCTCAATTTCACAATCGGAAGGCAGCCTTTCGATTCCCGGGTGAGTGACCCCCGAAACATGGGTTCTGCACTATCTACGAAAAGCTTTCAGAGACAACCTGAAAGATGGTCATCAAACCTCCACTTCTGAGGTGGAAGATCTGATTAAAGCCATACCATTGCCCTTTTTATCCAGAGGGTGGCTCCCTAGATTTACAAGAATGGGACAAAGTAGGGGCTGTTTTTCATAATCATCCTCCATCACAATAAAAGTCCTGTACACATGGTGCAAAATTCGTTCCTGTTTGGCTAAATTAACACCCCAAAACATAGCTCAGAACAGTCAACTCATGTGGCCCTTAACCATCCTCCGCCGGATCGTGGAAAGCCTCCGGACTTGCCTTATTTGGCCGTGGAACAGCCTGCAGCGCTGCCAGCACCCTCGCCGCCAGCAGACGCTCTCACAGCCGCCATTACCACCACCCTTGCATGCCCCCTCGGGGTGACCATGCCGGATCAGAAGCACAGCTGCAAGCTCAGCAGCCACCGGCTTACAAAGGAATTTACCCTTCATCAAGCAATTTGCATGACTATTCATCACGCCCTCCTTGTGAGGCTTCAGGAAGGATCACTAAATTAGCTCTGCTTGATGGCTCATTAACTTTCCCAGAGGCTGGTGCAGAGGACTCTAATGCATTGTTTCCTGTGAACCACCCCGGCGGGCGGGAGGAACTGGGAGGCATCAATTACAAGCCTAAATCAGTCAAGGAGAATGGTGTGCATGCCCCTACACTTTAACGATTTTGCGTAGTGTTGGAACTTTGCAATTGCTCCCTGAGGACTGGAGGGCTTTGTGGACACAGTGCTTTCTCCTACACAGCGCTTGATGTTTTTCCGTGAGTGGGAAATGGCCACTCAGAGCTAATGTGAATGCTCACGCTCAACAAGGCGTTAACACCACTAATTGGTATGAGCAAATGATGGGGTATGGGGCATTTAGAACACCTGCAGCTCAGCTTGTGATTCCTGCAAGGCGTTTGGAGGCTGTTACACAAAATGCTTTGACTGCATGGGACAAAACTCCTGTTGCAGAGGGGGCTGCCTCTGTGACCTCCCCTTAGCAGCATCAAACAAGGTCCTAAGTCTTTTCAAGCCTTTGTGGATCGCCTCATGACTGCAGTCATGAAGCAAATAGAAAGCCCTGAGGCACGCCCTCCTTATTAGGCAGCTTGCTTTTGAGGGTGCAAATGAGGACTGCCGCCAGTTGTTGCAGCCTTTAATGGCTGATTCCAGCAAACACCTGGAAGACATGCTGAGGGTATGCCAAGGAGTTGGCACGATTTCCCATAAGACTGCTTTGTTGGCTGCAGCACTGAAACAACAGCCTGAGGGGGCAGGAAACAGGAGATGCTTCGGTTGTGGAGAAACTGGGCATTTCAGGTCCCAATGCAGGGCTACCAACCAGGCAAGACCAAAATCTAAATGCCCTCGGTGTGGAAAAGGTTTTCACTGGGCGTCTCAATGCAGAAGCAATCCCTTGCCTCATTCCCAGGATCAGGGAAACACGAGGGCGGGCCTTTCCCAGGCCCAGGAAAAACAATAGGGAGTTCAGCCTCGTCGCCAGTAGATGGCGCCAATCTAGCCCCAGGAGTGGTTCTTTTGAAAACAGTGGAATCTGTCTCTGTCTTCCCACCTTATCAGTCAGTAGAGATTTCCACTCAAGTGGTTGGGCCCCTCCTCCTAGAATTTCTGCCTTAATCCTGCCGCATGGGCCAGTTGCCCGGAAAGGACTCATGGTTATACCAGGATTGGTTACATTGCAACCCCAACAGAGACTATCAGTGTGGGTTTGGACGCCGCTTGTTACGTCTGTTGTTTTAGAGCCTGGGGAACCAGTGGCTGAGCTTATGCTCCTCACATTAGCGGATGATGATAGCCAGGGGGAGCTCTTCACTTCTGTTCCTCCAGAAGTAGCCCCATTAGCTATGGCTGTGATTGCTGTGTCTTCAAAGCGCCCAAATTTGTCTCTTCAAATGGGAGGCCGGGAAATTCAAGGCTTGATTGATACTGGAGCGGACATTACTGTTATTTCAAGAAAGGATTGGCCTCCTCATGGCCCACAGTCCCTACAGAAGAGGTGTTTGGAGTGGGGGGCTATGAGCCCGCTCATAAAAGCCTCCATCCTATCATTTTTCAAGCCCAGTCTGGCAACACCTATACCATCCGTCCTTTAATAATGGACATTCCCCTCACATTATGGGGACGGGACTTGCTGGGCCAAGCTGATGCAGTGCTCCATACAAATTTTTGATACGGGCCTCCCTGCTGCGCCACGCCATGCCTTGCCCTTGGCATGGAAGCCTGGCCCACCTGTGTGGGTCGATCAGTGGCCGCTGCCCCGAAAAACTGTCTGCAGCGGAGGCCTTGGTCAACGAGCAGGTTCAATTGGGGCATCTTGAGCCTACAGTCAGTCCCTGGAACACCCCAATATTCGTCATAAAAAAGAAATCTGGGAAATGGAGATTGCTACAGGATCTGCGCAGGGTTAATGAGCGTCTGGAGGATTTGGGCCCTCTCCAGGCTGGGGTTCCGAACCCAAACTTAATTCCTCAGGATCACAAGGTCTTGGTTGTGGATCTTAAGGACTGTTTTTCTCTATCCCCTCTGGCGCCAGAGGACCGCAAATATTTTGCCTTTACTCTGCCTACCTACAATAACTCCCAACCAACTGCTCGTTACCAATGGGTGACCCTGCCCCAAGGTTTGAAAGCTAGTCCCACGTTGTGCCAGCATTTTGTGGCCCTTGCATTGCAACCCTTCAGAGATCGCCACCCAGAATTGCAGGTTTATCATTACATGGATGACATTCTGGTCCATGGCAGGACACTTCCCCCTGACATCATTGCTCAGTTAGAACGGGACCTTTCCCCTTACGGCCTTGTTATTGCCCCGGAGAAAGTTCAAACAATGGAGCCCTATCAATATTTGGGACATAAGTTAACAGCCTCGTATTCTATCCCATTGATACCAACTGTGGTGCTGCCCCAGCGCTCACTCTAGTGCAACTGCAGCAATTGCTAGGCAGATCAATTGGGCCCGCCCCTTCCTAGCCTTGACAACTGCTGAACTCTCTCCACTCTTTGCTGCTCTTGTTGGTCGCTCTGATCCTGCTGACAAGATTCCTGTTGATGCGGACATTCGCTGTCATTGCCTTACTCAATAAGCGTCTTCAGATGGTTGCAGTGGATCGTGTCCCATCTCTGAGTGACTGTTCTCTATCCTGTGCTGTCCTGCCAACCAGCTGCCTTCCCACTGCCATCCTGTATACACCGGACAACCCTCGCCGAGTCTGCATTGTTGAATGGCTGCACCTTTCCAACACCCCACCAAAAAGTGTCTACTCAATCATTGATTCTACCTCTGACCTGATCAAGAAATGCCGCCTTAGGGCTGTTCAACTTTCTGGCAGGGATGTTTCTACAATCAACCTTCCCTTCAAGCAAGATCAACTTGATTTTCTGATGGCTTCTTCAACCCTTTCCAGATTGCAGTGGCTGATTTTTTTGGGTCACTTTTCTTTCTCCCCTCCCAAGGACGCCCGCCTTACTTTTTTTGTCTTATGTGCCTTATGAACTAACCTCTTGTTTTGTGTTGCAGCCTATCCTTGATGCAGTTACAGTTTTTACCGATGGGTCCAAAACCAGAGGCGTTGTTACCTGGCAGGATCAAGCCTCTGGGGAATGGCACTCTGCATTCACAGGCAAGCAGAGTTCTGCCCAGCGTGCAGAGCTAGCTGCTGTCATTTTGGCCTTTGACATTTTTAAACACCAGCCCTTTAATCTGATTGTTGACACTCAATATGTTTATCGCTTGCTGTTTGGATTACCATTTTCTTACTTGAATCCCTCTCTGGACAGAGACTTGTTGACTTTGTTTTTTACTCTTCAGACATGGCTGAAGCAGCGGTGCTTTTCTTGTTTTGTAGCCCACATTCGCTCACATTCCAACTTCCCTGGGTTTTTGGCTGAAGGGAATCAGAGGGCTGATGAGTTATTGCGTACTAACTGTTTTTCTGTGTTTTCTAGCCCTATTGACTGTCATGCTAAGTTTCATCTACCAGCAAAGGTTTTGCATAAAAGGTTTTCAATCCCGATGACTCAGGCGAAGGACATTGTCTCTTCTTGTGCCTCCTGTTCCAAAGCCCCCACGGCCATTCCATATGATGCTGTCAACCCCCGGGGGACTCAAGCCAACCAGATTTGGCAGATGGATGTCACGCAAGTACCCGCTTTGGCACCTTTGAACAAACTGCATGTGACTGTGGACTTGTACTCAGGTTTCATCTGGGCTACCCCTGCCAAGGGTGAAACGGCTCGACATGTCATTCTACACTGCTTGGCGTGCTTTGCGGTCATGGGGGTGCCCTGCACTTTGAAACTGGACAATGGCCCAGCCTATATCTCTAGGGAATTTGCTCAGTTCTGTTCCCAGTGGAACATAAAACTCATTCATGGTCTTCCTTTCAATTCGACAGGTCAAGCCGTGGTGGAGAGAGCACATGGAACAATCAAAACCATGTTGTTCAAACAAGCCAACGGCAAGAATCTTCGAACTCAGGAGATCAGTCCCATGATTCATCAGGTTCTCTTTACTCTTAACCACTTGCTTACTCCCCATAACAGGTCGGCTTTGAGCTGCACTTTCGCTCAGAGGAACGGCTTCCCAGACCGTTGGTCGCTTATCGCCAACCTCCTGATCCACAGTGGAAGGGTCCTGTACCTCTCGTCACTTGGGGACGTGGGTAGCTGCAGTCATCGGACTGTTTGGATCCCTGCACGCTGTGTCCGTCCCTGGCGATCTCCTCCACCAGCTGCCTCTCAGGAGTCGCTGGAAGCATTGATTGCACTGTTTGAAGATGATGATTAGATTTGGACTTTTGTTTGCTCTCTGTGTGTGTTTTATCAAAGCCAATTGTTTTGTACAGTTACATATTGTTTATTATGGCTGCTTTCCACTCCACAAGTTATGGAAGATAGATTCCCGTATGTGTACCATAGCCCAAGAGCCCCGTTTTCGGTGGCAAAAAACATAAAAGAAAAGAGTGACATGTGGGAAATCAGGAGGGGCTAGCAGCTGGAGGCGGAGCTATGACATTGCAAGCATGCTCAGTAGAGTTAGGGTTTAGACCAATAAACACCGTTCTTTGGGCTTGAGCTAGTGTGGAAGCTTCTGATTGGTTGAAAAACTGCCATGGGGTAACATGGGAATTGTAGTTTTACTGTTTTCAATAAAAAGGCTTTGCTGGGTGCGGCGAGCGGGGAGTCTCCTCCATTTTGTGCACCAGATACATGTGTCTGAGTCTTTTTTCAATCCGCCCTGGGGCTTGCTGGACAGGCTTTCTTGGCGGGTTCCCACACTTTTGCTGTGGATAACCGAAATTACTTTAAATAGAGGATCTAATGTTTCCATCTTCCCAGCCCTCAATCTTTAGACTACACTAATCCAAAAGAAGCTTAGAAAAAAATGCACCACCTGATCAGCCCCATCCCTTCGTCTGCCACATAACCCCTCCATCATACTGTGGAACGTGCACACTATAAAGTTCCCGAAACCAAAACACCCTCGACCCACACTGCTTGCGTTCAACACTACACCGGATGAAGAGGAAATGTTTCCTGAAACTTGTACATTTTTGTGTACCGCTCTTCTCACCTTTTATATTGGCCTAAAAAACTATCATCCACCTTCTAGAATGGCCTTAAAAACGTATCACTTCTAGCATTTTGGAGCTTCCACGGCAACCACTGAGGAGTAATCAGAAACGGAGGGGGGGGTCACTTAGTTATATCTCTTTCTCTTATGCCTCACCATGTAAGTCGTTAAGGTGCCATGACACCTTTGCCCTTTTATTAATTTATTTATGCCTCTGTTAAAATAAAAAGCCAAGTCGCTCCCAAAAATCAAGCCGTGCGCCCTTAAACGGCATCCACGTGCCTTTTCACCAGAGATCTTGGGGAGCGGGAGGGAAAGCAGGGCAGGAGCTGAGGGGCGTGGCCTAGAAAGGGCCAGCAGCCCTAGTGGTGAGGTAAAGGAGAATTGGGCGCGGGGAGGGGGGGGGAGAAAGAGAGAAGGCGGCGGCTCATTCCTTCTAGCCGCGGTTCCCTTAGGCCCCCAAAGGGCAGCCTGGACCCGCCAGAAAGGTCCCCCCACAGCGCGCCCCAGCCTTCCTTCCCAAGGTACCGAGGCGACGCTCCCCTCACCTTGTCCTCCAGCGTTTCCCAGTTCGAGGCCTCCCTTCGCCAACCGCCTTCTCTTCCTCGTCGCACAAAGCGCGCCCTCACAGCAACTGCCGAGCGAACTCCCAACAGCCTCAGCGAGCGAGCGGGCGGGCGGGGCGGGGGAGAGAGAAAAAAAACCACGACCCTGCGCTGCGACTGCTGATTGGTTGATTTGAACTACCGAACTAAGACGCACGCGCAGAGCTCAACGCGCTCCGACCCTGCCACGGCTAGACTACAATGCCCGGCGTGCCACGGGGCTCAAGTTCCTCCTTTCGTGATCTTATTAGGCGGCCTCTCTGGACCGTCTTCCGCCGCTGCCTAAAGGGCGAGCGGGGGGTTCCTTCTTCGTGCTTGCAGTCCGAGCAGAACTGGCGTCGGAATGGGACGCAGCGTGGTGGGGGACGCTCGCAAAGCCTCGTGTTGTTTCTGTGTGTGTGGAGGGGCGGGGGGGGGGGGAGAGCGTTAGGCCCTTGAGGATCCGGCTACGAACGTCAAACGTATTTTTAGGTTAAAAGGGTGGCTCCGTGGTCCGTGGCGTATAAAAAGAGGCCAGATTATTTCCGTGCATCTAGATAGCCCTTTCGATGCTCTCCTTCAGTTGCTTTGATGCCGCTGAAAGGCTCGCGCAGGTTTGGATGGACGATCAAATCCGTGACCAATAGCTGCTAGGTGATCATTTCTTTTCAAACTGTTTTATAGCTGAGTTTCCGGGAACAGGCAGCCCTCAAGATGTGAACAGTGCCTGCTGAAACATGCTGTCCCTTGTCATTAAGTCTGGCTAAACAGATTTTTTTCTAGATTTCTGTGAGGACAGAAGCGGTTAGAATGTTATCAGTTGTAAAACAATGGAGGAAGAGGTGCGGTTCAGTGTTTCTCAACCTGTGGGTCCCCAGATGTTCCTGGACTGCAACTCCCAGAAGCCTCCACCACTCGTTGTGCTCGAAGGGATTTCTGGGAGTGGCGGTCCAGGAATATCTGGGGACCCAAAGGTTGAGAACCACTGGAGCTCCATCTGCTTTGTAAGATGCAAAAAGAGTAGCAATCTGCCGCCTCACTCTCGGTGGGTTACACTCCAGATCCCGTAAGGGCCAGCCCGGTAGAGCCAATTTAGAGAGGAGCGGTGCTCCAAAACATCTGGACGAGACCCGAGTCGCTCACACTAAGTGGGGTTCCCCCCCCCAAGTTCTATCCTGTGCGTACAGTTAACCTATCGTTTTTCGCTGATGCAGTAATCCAGATATTTGGCAATTCCATCCGTGAATTTCTTCTCATGAATATATGGGAAGAAAATAATACTGTCTTCTCAAAAAGACCACCTGTTTATATATAGTGAAACCAAGGCCTTCGGTATTTTAAGGACTAAAGCACTTTTGTTTGTCCTAAATTCTTGAGGGCTTGTCTGAAAACTTCAGATTTCTTGTCTGAAAAAGTATGCTACAGTCAGCTAAAATCTAAGCCAAATAAAGCTGGTTTTGTCCTTAAAATGCGGTAAAACACGGTCGTTTTTGCTGTTAACAGACTAACGCTAGAATCTCCTCCGACATTGCCTTTTTATGTCTATTGTTGTCAGACTGTCCCTAAGCTACACGTTTCTTTATGCAGTCTTTGAAATAAATAGCCTTCTGGGCTTAAATATGCGGGTCTGCCTGTGTAGGAAAATTTGCTCCGGGAGGAACGTGGCCTTTTCATAATCTTCTGTCTTTACATAGAATTGAACCTTCTTCCTTTTTGTTTCAACGCTTCTGTCCCCCGCCTTATTGCACGGTAACATGACACCTGTGTCATGTGTCATCAGACGACCAGTTTCAAATATACGTCTATAGGAAAGTATCTGCCGAAATATTGGCATGTTGTACAAGTAAGACGAATGTGCTGGACATGAAGTACGGTTTATAAACCTTTAAGTTGGACTTGTCTGGTTTGATGACCTTGCTACTTGGTGAAATTCCCTCCACACTTCAAAAGCAACTTTTCGAAACTTCTCTACAGCTTTTGAGTTCTTGGAATTGGCCCCGTACATTTACAGGAAAAGGCCAATTCAGCAGGGAAAGGGAACAGGTAGGTAGTCGTGGATGGAAATGAGTCAAACGCGCATGCTCTTAGCGGCTGGAGAGAGACGGGGGCCTGGAACATCGCCGGAATCGCGCTGCCACTGATGCCTCGTAGAATCATGGCCGTAGCAAGTGGGGGGGGGGGACTTTCCAATAGAACAGAACGTCCTGCAGACAGAGAAACCTGGCAGTTCAAGGTTAAAGCAGATTAACAACAATTCTGCGTTCTCGGAGGGCCTTCACGGGTTTAAATGGGGGGGGGCACACTATAAAATCTATACAACATCAAGTTCTACGGCTGCCTATCTCCTCGACTGAAGCTCTGCCGCCGAACTTTGTTCTGTCTTATAGACCAGTACCATTTCTTAAGTCTTCAACTCCCTCTTAACGGTTTATTAGCAATGGTCTGCACAACGTATTGTTCAATATTTCCTAGTGTGGCGAAACAACTCAGGGATTCATAGGATTCCTCAGAATTGGTCAGCAAGTGATACTGGATGGTAGAAGAACATGAAATCGGTGTATTGCTCTGCCTGAAATGCAGCTCGCAAAGTTTGCTGCCTTAGCAGCCAAGAGCCTTTTTGAATCGGGGTGACTGAAGAAACACCCTGCGCCTTCCAGTGTGTTAGGACCTGGCGGTGAATGCTGTCAGATGGCGAGGGGGACGGGAGATTTAAAATACCCCACGCTTGCACCAGAATTCTGCCTTGGTCCCAATACTGTAATCTATTGCAATGTGTTTTCAAAGAAGAAGCAAATTCTAGATTTTAACGACTAACGGAGTAGTAGGGCAAAGTGCGAACAAACTGAAAGTAATTGAAAGGGGGGGGCAAAACTGCAACCCTGTAAACGTTCGTTTCAGCATAAATTCCACTAAGCTTAGTGGACCCGCGTCCAGGTCCAAGACACGCCACTGGAATCCTTAAACTGATATAATCAATAATACAATGCCTTTAGGACAGAGCGAGATCCGAAAGAATGTAATTTTTACTTAGGCAGTTACAAATACGCCAGTTTAAACAAGCCATTTGAAAGCATATTGTACATTTTTATCCCCGATGTGGTGAAGGTATCATCAATAAGTTGTTTCTCAGGCTCTTGTCCAGATGTGTCCTTTCTATTTTTCAAATGTTGATATTATTTTAAAATTATGTCTTTTCTTTGGTGAAAAGCCTGGATTTATAATCTAGCAGTTTCTCCTAGCCTGAGAGGTCATTATATGTCATGAATATGAGTTATACCCCTCTTGGGTTGAGAGTCCTAAAATATTCTTCCGGGTGGGAATCGTTTCCATCCCGAGCTTGTTATTTACACTGGCCATATGGGTCGCAAATCCCCCATTTCTGTGTTTAAAAAACATCGTAAAGGTAATTTCAGATGGCTTTTAGTTATTGCATTTTAAAGAGCCCTTCTCTGTTTAAGATCCTGAGCTAATCAAGGAACAGGTGGCTGTGATAAACCACGCTCCGGCGCCTGCAACTTAAATAACACTTGATGGAGTATTTGCTTTTTGTTTGAACGATTAGCGTCCTCCGTTCGGCACCTCGGAGGCTGCAGGTGTTCCTGAGCATGGGGATGAGCGCGCACAGATCAATCAGGGCTGGGTTATAATGTCACATTTCGGTTTTAAAGAGAAGCTGGCAAGGCCACTTCGCGTGCGATCTTGGCATTTACCAGTATACACTTCCACCTCCAAAGCAAGCAAGCAAGTCCATTTCCGGAACCACTTGTCAGCCTCGATCTCTTAATAGAAGACGTTCGCCTTCTTTTCTCGTAACTAACTCTATCTAGGCAGCTGCTTTGATCTCCAGGGCGTTTGACATTTGCAAGTTTTTACACCGGGTTTAGAAACTGGTGTTTTCCTTCACTACTGATGAGGAAAAGTGAGGCGCCCAATGACAGGGAGAAGGCCAGAAATGTGCCCGGTTTGTGACTTGCTTTAAAAAACATATTTATTTTTAGGAGTGGGCCCGAAAGTAGCTGCGGCGCTCCGGGTCATCCCCGCCAGCTGCATGCGAATCACGTAGATACTTGTTTGCTTCTAAAAAGAGACAGATCCAAAAACCAGCTAGAGCAATTGAAGCAATCGCGGCGAAAACCTATTGATTCGTAAGGACAGCTCTTCCTACATAGTTTACTTCGGTCCCTTCCTTCCTTCCTCCCGCCCACTCCTGAACTGATAAGGGCTTCAGGAAATGTGCTTTGGCTCAGGATATTGAATTTCCAAATAAGAATCAAACGCTGGCCAGAAAGAGAAAGAAATTTCTTCTGAAATCCACAGGGTTTAGCGGTTAGGGTCAGACTGGACGATGCCCCTGAGGTCCGGCCCTGTTTAAAATGAGGAAAACCGAGTGAAATAAGCTTGGGAGACTGAATGGTAAAACTAGAAAACGTGTATGTGGAAGAACAGTTCGTCTTAATAAACCCGAAGCAAAGTACCTATAGATGAAATATCTCCTGGTGTGGTCGCTGAATATCAATGGACATCTAACAGCTCCATCCTAGGTCGGGGGAAATTAGATGGGAGCAAGTCTAATTCAGATCCAGACTTACTCAGGAACTAGGGTAGAATGAGAACTGAAGGTATCTCACTGGAAACCTAGCCATAAAGGATGAGAAGCCCCCTTTGTTTCAGGAAGGCCCTTTTAAACAAGGTGGGAGTAGCTAATGTAGCGAATTATCAATTATTCTTAGTATTCCGGCTTTGCGGGTCAGCTTCGTGTTAACGCTGCCAGTCTTGGGGGAGGAACGCCACTGGCAGCGGCTCAAGAAGTCTTGTAAAACCACCTCCCTCCAGGAAAGAATACCCTCTCCGTTGGCCGAATTTGATCCCCCCCTCCACCTTCCTTCAAACATCCTTGTTCCCGGATGAGAGATGACTCTGGCAAAAGGCGTTCGGCTCTCCGCACCTCAAATCCAAACACATGCAGTACCTGGGAAAAAGGAGACGCCACCAGAAAACACACAAGCAATCCGATCAGTTATCAACCATGTTTAAAATGCTTTATTTTCTTTTAAAAATATGTACAGATCTGAAATAGGCTCGCTTGTTTCGACGTCCCCAGCCCCACACAGATAATAATAATAATAATAATAATACTCAGCGAAATGTAATGGAAAGAGACGGCGAAGGAGAGTCCGACCAAGGACGTGGGGTTCCAAGAGCCCCGTGCAGTTATTCTAAAGTCACATCTGTGAGTTGGACCTGTTTCTTCCACCCCTTGCGTTCAAGATCAACACAACTCCGTTCCGTCTGGATAGGGTGGAATCCCAAACAAGGGGACAATAATAACACACATTGCTGCGGCAGCCTAGAAAATCACCCGAACCAACCTACCCACCCACCCACCCACCCAGAGAGAGAGAGTTCTCATAAATAAAAATATTAAAAATATAATATATAATATATATGTCATAGTAATGAATACACACGGTGTATTTCTTTACGAGGCGAGGAGCACCCTTCTCCCCTCTGATGGATAAACAGGCGGCTGGGTTAAGAAAAGGTGTTGGGAGAGGGGGCCACCGAGGGCGAAGGGGGGGGGTCCTCAGCCGGCGGACGGGCAGCGTGGCCAGTCTGGAGTTGGTTTCCCTTTTCTCCTTCTGCACCCCCTCCTCCTTCCTCTTTCCCGGAGACAGTTCAGTAGTCGATCTTGTTGTAGAGGTTATAAAGCGGCAAGGCTGACAGATTGCTGCCGGGGTAGTACAAGGGCGCCGGGAAGGCGATGGACCTGGGGACGGGCACTCGGAGGAGGGAATTGTCTCTGAACACCAACGGCATCCCCACCAGAGTCTGGGCCGAGGCGTGAGCCATGTTGGCCGCCTCCAGCTCGGCCGAGAGCTGCCGCTTCCATTTGTTGCGGCGGTTCTGGAACCAGGTTTTCACCTGGGTCTCGGTCAGCTGCAGGCTGGAGGCCAAGCAGGCCCGCTCGGAGCTGCTCAGGTAGCGCTTCATGTCGAAGGTGGACTCCAGCTGGTAGACTTGGCTGCGCGAGAAGACGGTGCGCGTCTTCTTCTTGGCCGAGCCGCCCTGCCGGTCCCCTCCGTCCCTTTGCCGGTCGGCCAAAGGCGGGGAAGACGCCGGGGCGAAGGGCTTCTCTTTCTCTTCCTTGAAGTCCGCCTGGGACTGGGCGAGGAAAGGAGGCGTCCTCTCCGCGTGGACCGACCCGCCGTTTCCCCTCGGATTGCCTTGGGAAGGGAAAGACGAGAGAGACCAAGAAGGGGGGGGGGGCGGGGAGGGAAGGAAAAATAAAACAGCGCGGACCGGTAGGAGAGGAGAGGAGAGGAGAGAGAGAGGGAGAGAGAGGTGTTTTGAGTCAGGGTATAAATAAGACAAGAGCGATCCGCTTACCTCGAAAGAGAAAAGGAGAATAAACTAAATCCAAAAATACCCACACCAGGATGTAAACCAAGCTACTTCCCTCCGATACGAAAAAGACACGCATTCTATTTCCTCTGTGCTTACCCAACTCGATAAGAAGAATGGGAAATAATCAATTGCATATCTTATTTCCACTTAGATATATCTCCCGGTGTATTAAAACCACCTTGCAGCCTTAACCGGCGGAATGATTTAAAGATGACCCAAATTCCGCTCACGAGTTAGTCTATCTAGAAATACAGCCTACCCAGTTTGTATATGAATCCAGTTTAAATGTCTAACGATGATAACACATTTGTTCACAAGTAAGTAACCCCCGCTTTGTTCAGTGTGTCTTATTGCTACACCAGTATACATGACCAAAATCTGAATCTCAACGCATATTTTTCCGTGGGAGTAAATATTTCTGCCATTGAACGCAATAAAACTGACTTCGTGACAAACAGGAGGTAATTTTTCGTTTCCTATTATATTTAGAAGAGTCTACCATTAAAAAAATATAACAATCTTTACATTCCATACGTTGTTCATTCAGGAGCTATGCAGGTGAATTCCCCTTTTCCCTTCATTGAAGAGGAGTAAGGAAAAGTCACCCTTATCTCTCGTAATAAATGAGATTGAACGAAAGGGGAAGGAAGAAGCAAAATGCAATGAGATTTCTTCTTTTAAAAAACCCACCCTCAAAGATCTTCTTAATCCGTATTCATTAATTTTTTCCTTCGCACCTGCCCCTCGCCCCCCTCCCCACAAAAGCGTGACGAGGAGAGGAAATTAAAAACAATTTTGGCGAGGGGGGAAAGAAACCTCAGAATAGGTAGCTGCGACAGAGCTGATGAATGTCTTTTTGTCTTTGTAAAGAGAACCACTGTATGTCGAAAAGCACCCCAAACCACTTCGTCGCCCGGCCTTCCTCCCAGCCGGGCGCAAACCTCTTCCACCCCCCGATGTCCCTTTTGGTTCGTTTAATACCTTGGAAACTGGGCCTGACGAGAGAGCTAGAATAAAACCGGGCAGCGGGGCGCAAAAGCCTCCCCGGCGGCATTCTGCCGGCCGGGTTTCATCATGTTATCATCATCCTTCTTGATTAGGAAGGGAAGGGTTGGAGTTTGTGGACGGGGGTGGGGGGCAGTCAGGACGGTCGGTCGGGTCGCGTACTTACTGAGACACGTGAAACTGATGGGCTGGTGTTTGTGGCACGTTTCTTTAGGGCCATGCGAGTCGGGGCAGAAGCAGGCGGGATGTTTCCAGCCCTCCTCCGGCTCCTCTTCTTCGGAGGATACGGACAGGCTCCTCTTCCGGCTGGGCCAGGCGGTGGCGGCCGGCTTGGTGGAGCAGGGCTCCCGGCCTCCTCCTCCTCCTCCTCCTCCTCCTTCCGAGGCGTTGTTGGTGGTGGTGGTGGTGCCGCCGCCTAAGATGGACTGGATGGTGAAACTGGAGATCGGCGCGGCCGCGGGACTACTCTTGCTCGGGTCTTCTTTGTTGCTCATCCTGGACTCATAAGAAACCAGAGGAAAGAAGCTCTCGCTTTAGAGAGACCCGGGGGACGGGGGGAGGCGGCGGCGGCGGCGGCGGCGGCGTCTGGGAGGGGGGCTCGTCTCCCTCGCCCGGCTCGAGGGGCGCCACCACTTTGGGGGGGCTCTTTGGGGCGCGCCTGGGCAGGTTGTCCCTGAGCCGCCCGCGCGAGAATGCATGCTCCTTTCTCTCTCTCAGATCTCTATTGATCTCCCGGCGGCGGCGGCGGCAGCGGCGGCGGGGGCTGGCGGGGGCTTCATTTGCATGGAGGGTACCTCCGGCTCGGCCAATCACGAGCGCCTCGGCAGCCCCGGAAAGTTTCAAAATTCTGGAACGCCGCCGACGGCGCCCGGGGGGGGAGCGCCCGAGCCGGCGGGAGCTCCTCGTGTAAACGCACCGAAGGGAAGCGGCGCAGGAGGGCGGGAAGAGGCACCTAGTCCTCAAAGCGGGGTCTAGTGGGGGGGGGTGCAAAGAGACGCCCCGCGGATCACACCTCGACGCGCCTCCCCACAAACCAGCGCGCGCGCTCCCCTCCCGGATTCTTTTGGGGAGGGCTCCAGGTGAATCGGCGCGGCCTGGGCGGGGTGGGGGGGGGCAACTAATACACACAAACGATCGCCTGGCACTCGCCTCTAGAGCTCATCTTACTCGCGGGGCAAGACTAGCAGAGCACGCGGGTGCCAGTCGAGGGTCGCCAACATTTTGGGAGACGGTTTTCTGAACCTCGTTTACTGGGCAGTAAAGACCCCGGGAGAGTTAGCAAGGGAGCTTACTCCCGAGTAAAGGCCTGGTACTACGGAAAGCCGAATGGTTTCGAGTGGGGGTGGGGGTGGGCAGTCACAATCACCCTGTCACCCAAGGTGCCGAAAATCTTTAGCAGAACGTCTCCCTCGTCGAGGAATGCCTCAGACGCTCTTCCCACTGTTACGTTTTCTCCAGGTTACAACCATCCTTTTCTTCCCCACCGGTTCCCCACCGACTTCAGCCCCTCGTTTATTTATGTTTAATTCCTTTCCCTTCGGCCTCGGCAAGAACCGATCCGGTGAAGACAAAAACAGCTTGCTTTTGCATCGCGGAAGTCGAGGGAGGTCGTATTTAAGCCACAAGGATAGGATTCTAGCGACAGAGAGCCGTGCTGGTTTTCATCGCCTGCACGTGCACCGCGCTCCCTCCTGCCGTGGGCCCGAAATGTCCTGTCAATCGAGGACGACTCGGAGGGCGAGGGCGAGGGGGAGGGACACCCCCCCGCGCCTCAATGAAAGGCACCGTTTGAGCCTCGCTGTTAAACCTTCAAGCCCGGAGATGGCTGCTCATCTGCCTCCCTCGGGAGGAAAGGGGGGGGGGGCGAGGGCGAGACAGGCTTTTGAGCGGCTCCTTTTCCGCGGCTGGGGGGTGGGGGTGGGTGGGTGGAAGGGTTGCTGGAGCAATGAAAAGGCGGCCGGGTCTTCAAGTTGTCTGGCGCCAACCTGCCCGAGCCGAGGGGTCTCCGGCCCCAGGATCAATGGGGCGCTCGCCCGCCAACCTGAGAAAGGGCTTCCCGTTCCGTAACTCCGCCAGGTTCCTCTCTAATCTTCCCCGTGGGATGTAATCCATCCCGATGGCGCAGGGTCTAGCCTCGTGATTATTATTATCCTCGCGATTTTCAAGGACTGGATCTAACAATATGCAATCGCACGTCGCTATTGCTTTGGGATGGGACCGACCGGCGTTCTTGCCAACGACGGTAACACGATCGCCCGGCTTCCTCCACCGCCTTGTCCGCCTTTGATCGTAGTGGGGGGGGGGGGTAGAAAAGAAATGTAGGGGGCAGGGAGAGGGATATTTCTGTCCCAAAGTCTTCAGAAACTTTCCTGTCCAGAAGAGGTACCGGGCGGGCGGGGGGGGGGAGACGAAATACCTTGTCCCCACCCCTGCCTCACTGGAAGCCAGTCTAGGCGATAGCTTTTGGAAGGTTAGGGGAAGTGTGTGTGTTGTTACAGTCGTGACGGACTCTACGTGACTCCATGTCCATGGAGTTTTCTTGGCAGGAATACTGGAGTGGTTTGTCAGTTCCTACTCCAGGCGCCTACAGAACCTGGTATTCCCTGGTTGTCGCCTATCCAAGTACTAACCAGGCCCTACCCTGCTTAGCTTCCAAAATCAGGCGAGGTCGGATATGCTTAGGGCATCTAGGCAGCTTGGGGAAGTAAAGGGGCCCATGTATTGGAAGATAGTTCACCACCACCACCACCACCACCACCTTATTTTAGCGATCTGCAGGGAACTTTGTCCTGTACTGCAAAAGACCTCCCCAAAGCTTCCCTCCTCCATCTCTGATAGCGCTCGATCTGTGTGAAATATCCACGAGCGCAGGGCTTCTCCCCCAGTTTTAAGGTGTGAGTGTGTGCGTCCAAAGTCAAAAGGACCACTACCTACCAAACATGCCATAAAGGGAGCGCCGTTCTGGCTCTGACCTGCCCCAACCCTGGCAGGCCTTCTCGGGCCACTCGGCCGCCCCGCCTCGCCCTCTTAAAGGTCCAGCATCAGGAAGGTGCACAAGTCTGTTGTGAGAGATATATTAAAACCCTTACCATGAAAGCAGCATTGCCGCCGTTAAAACAAAACAGTGGGGCCTTCAACAAAACGTTGCAATATATTCTCAGATCCTAACGGAAGTCCTCTTGTTTGGTCAGGCGGGCAGACCTTCGGGAAGCCAATCCATTCTCCCTCCGGCTCTCTCTCCCCCAACGCGCGCTCACGTACCCGCGCGCGGGCGCGCACTTTCTATTTTTCTTTTCAGTGCTCTTAACGGGTACTGAACATGCTCAGTTTATATATCAGCCTAGTTGAGGTTGTTTGCTTCCCTGGATATTTTCTTTTCTTTCTTTTTCTTTTTTTTCTTTCTTTTTAAGGAATTAACGGGATATTTTATGTTGCGCCATCTCCTCCTGATTTATCAGGAACTTTGGTTCTGATAAAGGGTCCTTTATCAGGAACAATCTGGTTCCATTGCTCTGAAAACCTGAGTTTCCCAACAGGGATGGCCCATCCTTGTGATGGGAAATTACGGAGGGGGGTGGGACCCATGATGCGTGGATTTGCAGCCGGTCGAGATTTTTTTCGCCACAGACGGGGTGGGCTGGGATTCGAACCGGGTCAAGTAAAACACGGAGGCAGGAGAAAGATGACCCGTTAAGATGGTGAAGAGGGGTTCAGCAAGCATCGGGACCCTAGAAGTACACTTTCTGGGATTAAGCCTCGTGGAACTTAATGAGCTGTGCTTTTTAGGCGCGGACAGAACCGCCCTGTAAATGATGCCACTGAACTTTTCACAACGGGAAAGCCCTAAAATTAAAACGACCTCAGTTTGCGCTCAAGTATTTTAGGTGGCGAAAAAAGCTGGTAGTGGCCCAGGGTTTTCTCTACTTAAGTGATGGTGGTCTTCTTGGCAGCTTAACGTCTCAAATGGGAAGTGCTAAGGGCTTCAGAGATCCCACCCATAACATCTACAGGAAGCTCTGCTATAGTAGTAGGGCTGCTTATGATTCCTGAAGCATGGCAGAAAGGCGCTTTTCACGTGCTCAAAGTGACCGTTGCATCCCATGTTTGGCACTCGCCTCAGACTACCTGGTTAAACACTAGCGAGTCCTGTGTCCAGTTTAAGACAGGGACTCCCCCCCCCCCAAGCCTTGAAAAGTGCTACAGAAAATATCCATTCTGAATTTAAAGTTTTTGCCCAGTTACAACCGGCCTGTGGTTCATGTAAAACAATAAAGGGGTATAAACAACCCTCAAGATTACAGCAATCCCAGCCACATTGCGATACCTGGCAGTGCACTAGAGCAAGGTACCCTCCAAGAGACACATACACTCGCCATTTCTCACCGAGTCCTTTGTGTTCATATAAGAAAGAAAAGGTAGAAAAGGTAGGATGTTTAAGGGAAGCATTGCTGTGGTTACTCTGTTGCCTAAGGGAACCCCCAACAGGGCTAACCTACAAATAAGTAAATATATAAACAATAAAACTCTGAGTAGACTCTAAATATGATGTTGCAATTGTCTAACTAATTGTAGTTCATCCAGCCCTGGACTGCAAGGCTGGATGAAGCATTTGGATTGCAATTCACTCTCCAGCCAGCATCTGGGGCTTCTGGGGTTTGTAGTCTGTCACATCTGGTCGACTGGGGATGGGGAGAAGGCAATTGAATGCGCGCGCTACTTAAGAAATTTCTTTCCACTGAACACCAAGGCTATGGTCTTTGGCGTCTAGCATGCGGGTTTCTCACATCCCGGGGAAGGATGCGTTCATTCCTAGTGATTCTCAGCTTTGACTTTCCCTGCGGGGGGCGCGGGGGGCGGGGCGGGAAGCCGGGGGGGGGGAGAGAGAGAGAGAGAGAGAGAAAGCCCTCTCGATCTTCAAGGTGGGGCCTGGAAGTCACTCTCCTTCGGTCCCCCTAAACCAGAAGGACCCGCCCTTTTGCCCGACCGGCTTCCTTAACGAGCTAATTACCCTCTTCCTTCCTCTCCCCTCCTTCCCGCTCCCCAAAATACATAATGAGAGATAAAAGGCAAGATTCAGATCGATACAGACAAATGTCAAGACGTTTTCAAATGACATTTTCATTAACTTCAAGCCCCGCGTTCGGCCGGGCATATTGAATCAAGTGCTTATAAAATAATTAGGGATAGCGAGATGACGAGCGAGCCGCAGCACGATCATTCACTCCTTAACTACTAGATAGACTCATTAAGGGGGCTAATTGATTGGGGGGTGGGGGGGAAGAGAGAGAGAGAGAGAGAGAGAAAGTGGCCCGGCTCCTCCCCGCCTCGTGCGGGGCAGGTGCTGTCCTGTTTTACCACATTAACCTTTTCAGTGCTTTTCAACAGGCTCCAGACACATTACAAATGGTCAGCTTTAATCATGATGTCAGCTCATTAACCCGGAAAGACCTCGCACTGAAACACAATGTAAGGGATCGTCCTTCACTCAGCTCCGCAGACGGCCTGCGCTCCCTCCAAAGCCTGCCGGGGGAAGAGAGGGAGGGAGGGAGAGAAGCGTGGCAAAACAGAAAGAGGAGCAGCTCATCTCCAGGGCAGGAGCAAAGCCTAAGAGTCCAGAGTCTCTGTGAAAGTGCCTGCTATGCAATGTTATATTTTGGAGTTGTATTGTTTATATATTTACTTATTTGTAGGTTAGCCCTGTTGGGGGTTCCCTTAGGCAACAGAGTAACCACAGCAATGCTTCCCTTAAACATGCTAGGTCAGTGATGGCGAACCTTTTAGAGACGGAGTGCCCAAACTGCGATTCAAAACCCACTAATTTTTTTTTTTTT
This sequence comes from Phrynocephalus forsythii, assembly GCA_029282475.1. Classification (NCBI taxonomy): domain Eukaryota; kingdom Metazoa; phylum Chordata; class Lepidosauria; order Squamata; family Agamidae; genus Phrynocephalus; species Phrynocephalus forsythii. Next base: position 75,727,723 of record JAPFRF010000008.1, on the reverse strand, counting down.
GCAAAGTGCCAATACAGCAATTTATTCAATACAGGTGACTGTGAAGGGGCGATGTCAGGTGCCCACAGGAAGGGCTCCGAGTGCCACCTTTAGCACCCGTGCCATAGGTTCGCCAACACTGTGCTAGGTCCATCTGTTCTCTAGAGCAGTGGCTCACAATCTGGCTCCCCAGATTATTTATTTATTTATTTATTTATTTATTTATTTATTTTCCACCTTTCTCCTTGAAAAGGGCCCAAGGTAGCTGACACCAATGACAAAGATAACATTTAAGCTTGAAAACAATGAGTATATGCAACAGTGGTTAAAAACGTCATTAAAAGACAGGACTTAAGGCCAAGACTAAAACGTGGACTAAAACTCCCAGAAGTCTTCACTACTAGCTGTGCTGCCCAGGATTTCCGATAGCTGTGGTCCAAGAACACCTGAGGGCTCAAAGCTGAGATCTGCTGCTCTGGAGTAATAAACCAGGCATAGTTTTTAAAAAAATTTTTAACAGATTACTAAGATTTCTTTAGAAAATACCTTAATAGGAAAGACTGATTCCTCTTCTAGATAGGTGACTATGTGCTAGGCTGGCAGGGGTACTGAGTTGAGTCCCTCTTAGAACATAAGAATATAAGAACAGCCTTGCTGGAACAGGCCACAGCCCATCCAGTCCAGCATTCTGTCTCACACAGTGGCTCACCATTTGCTTCAGGGCATTTCCAAGCAGATGTCTCCACCTGCTTACGATCCCTGCAAATGGCATTGAGAGATATCCTGCTGATATCTCCAACATGGAGGTTGTCCTTAGGCATCCATAGTGATAGCCATTGATACCCTTGTTCTCCATGAACTTGTCCAATCCTTTCTTAAAGCTGTCAAGGCTGACAGCTGTCACCACTTCTTCTGGCAGGAAGAAGTGCAAGAAATGTTAATAGTTTGAAAGGAAGGAAAAGAAAAGAAACAGATCTTTTCCTTTCTTCCTGCAATAAGAAGGTGAAGAACAGCCAATTGCTCTACTCCCAAATGTCCTTACTGGGCATTTGTGAAAGATAAGTGCCAAGAGGTGTTTTCAAGATAGCCCTTGCATCCTAATGATAGCTCAGTGGTTTAGGTATTGTCTGCGGAGTCAGAGAGGTTGGGAGTTCGATTCCCCACTGTGCCACTTGGACGGGGGCTGGATTTGATCATCCACAGGGCCCCTTCTAGCTCTGCAGTTTTAAGATCTAAAATCAATGCAGCTATACCCTTATGTGGGTTAATGTGCATTAGATGAGATCGGGTGAGGTGGAGTGAGACTTCATCCCATCAAAAGCAGGAACGAAACTCAGCCTTTGAAACAACTACTTGAAATCTAATACTGTCTGCCTAGATCAGGGATCCTCAAAGTTTTCAAACAGCAGGCCGGTCCACACACACATACCCCCAGACACCACTGGGGGCAGGACCACAGTCCCCCCCCAAAAAAAGGCTGACATGGAAAAAAGAGGGGCTGCTCCTGGCACCCCAACCATCTGGGCGGTGGGTGGGGGGAGTGGGGGACCTTGCCGTAGCCCTCCCACTTTGAACTGCCCCACTAGCCAGCATGCTGATTATCTGGGTGGTAGTTGTGGGGAGTAGGAGAAGCGACATAGACCACTGCTTTGAACTGCCTCAGCAATAGAAGCAGCTGCAGAGGCTGGCTTGCTCCCAAAGCAGGGGGTAGGTGGGGGGGTTGCAATTGGTCCCGGGGGCCAAATTCAGGACTTTGGGGGGCCGCATCCAGCCCCAGGGCCTCAGGTTCAGGACCCCTGGCCTAGATTGAACAGAAAATGTCATCATCCTCAGTCCATAGGAGAGCCATTGGCATTAAGGCCAGAGGGTGACATTTGGGGCAGGGTAGGAAGAACAGTAGCCCAGAATGTCTGGAAGGTACCTAGTCATGGGAGGCTGCTTTAGAACCTTGAGTAGAAGGTCTCTGGCTTCAAGGCTCCCCATCTGCAGGGCCAGATGGAAGGTATGGAGCAATAAGAGACCTTCCCTTTAATGGGAGAACATCAGCCACAGAGTGGTCATGTCATCTGCTAGAACAAATCAAAAGATGGCTAATCTGTTCCAGGGAATTCCCAATCAAAGAAAGAACCAATATAGTGCATGGTTTCTGAAAACAGAAGATCCACTTAACCCAGGGATGGGTAACTTTTAGGTCTTCCTTCTCCCACAACTTCTTTCCATTGTCCTTCAGTGGTGCTGCCTGGTGCTTTTGAGAATTGAAGTCTAACAAAAAATCCAGATTGAAAGACCAAAAATTCCCTAGAACCTGCTCTGAAACTACACCAGGGATGATTGACAGATGGCCCTCTGGGGGTTGTTAAACTGAAGTGTCACTACAACACATTGACTTAGCTGACTAAGACTAATTAGAGCTTCAGATTAACAACTTCTGGAGGATGCCCTGTCCCTTACATATTTATCAAATCCATTCTAAACCTTCACCATAAGCAATGGCACCTTGCCAATTGGCCAAAATTATCTGCTGTAAGTTTTGTGATTTCTCTTGCAGAAGTGCAAGCATCTGATACGATCTGGACAAATATATATGGGATCATCTATCAATAAGTTTACAGAAAAATCTTCAAAGTTTCTTGATAAAAGCTATTTCTTTACAAATATCACATTAATTCCTTATCAGCAAGTCTTATTCTTTAGCATGCTTAAGAATTATATCTCTAATATTAGGTTCTAACAATTTTCTCACCATAGAAATAAGGTCTATAATTTCCTTACTTTTTACAAAATCCCACTGAAGGTGAGTTTTGGAGTGGAAATATTGTTAGACTGGCCATCCTTCAGTTCTGTAGTAAGGGGTCAAATTTGTTAGTTACCATCTTTTTTTACTAGGAGTTTGACATTTTAATTCTTTCCTGGCTGTATGCTACTAGTCCATTACTGGTTGATTTTTCATTTGTCTATCCCAATTCAGTCTTCACCTCTTGTTTCCTTAAATGGGCACCATGTCTGTGTTTCCCATAAGGGCAATATCCATTGTCTTTTGAAAGAAAAAAATGCCACAAAATACCACAAAAAAGCAATCCTTATTTGGATTTTGAATAATAACAGTTAATAATATTGTGCTGTCATGTCCATTCCAAGTTATGATAGCCATTCCCAGAGTTTTCTAGGTGCTCAGAGGTAGTTTGTCAGTCCCTTATGGTCTGGGTGCTGAGACTCTGCAATTTTCCTAAGGCTGCAGAGGCTTGCTGTACTTCTGAGGTGCAGGAAGAGAATCAAATACTCAATGCTGAGAATACTGCTGAGGTATACAGTTCACTGATCTATCTATCTACCTATCTATCTATCTATCTATCTATCTATCTATCTATCTATCTATCTATCTATCTATCTATCTATCTATCTATCTATCTATCTATCATCTATGTGATATGCTAGCAGAGGTAAACATGGCCACCTCTTCTACAACTATAACCATGAGATGTTAGAAATGGGGATATTTAAAGGTAAGGAGAAAGTGTCCTCTGATCATCAGTTAGTAAAGTTACATTGGAAAAAGTAACTTGTTCTGCACATAGTTACATGGTTAAGAAAAGAGATCCATTATTGTATTCTCGAAGGCTTTCATGGCCAAAATGTGATAGCTGTTTTGATTTTTTCGGGCTGTCAGTTCCATGACCGCATCCAGGCAAGAGTCGAGGGTCTGAACAGCCTCCACTGCAGAGGTGGTAAAGGAGAGATAGAGCCACATTTTGAGTACTGTACCCCTTAGTTATCATCTCACATGTTTGCAGTGTGTGCAATGGGTGATTTAGAAAACATCTATGGATATGATGTGTATGGTTAACTGATGCTGCTTAGATGGCCAGATTGATCAATCAGTTGATCAGTCGATCAGTCCATCCGTTGATCAATCAATTGATCAAGCAGTTGATCAATCAATCTGGCTATGATCCTCTAAATCTGGTTAAGAAGCCACACTAAGTCTTGATCAGCAAGGCTTGTTCTTTTTTATGGTAAACAATGACCTTCAGTTTTACTATTTACTACTTTGCATTGTTTATTTCTGGAAAGTAACATTGTTAGGCTTGTTGTGAGGGTTGTGTCTGACTTGATGTCACATAACACCAATGCAAATTAGTAAATAGTAAAATTGAAGATCATTATTAAAAATAGTGATGTATGGAAGTGAAAGCTGGACTATAAAGAAGGCTGGTCGCCACAGAATTGATGCTTTTGAGCTGTGGTGCTGGAGGAGAGTCTTGAGAGTCCCCTGGACTGCAAGGAGATCAAACCTATCCATCCTGAAAGAAATCAACCCCGAATATTCACTGGAAGGACAGATTTTGAAGCTGAGGCTTCAGTACTTTGGCCACCTCATGAGGAGAGAGGACTCCTTGGAAAAGTCCCTGATGTTGGGAAAGATTGAAGGCAAAAGGAAAAGAGGACGGCAGAGAATGAGATGGTTGGATGTTGTCATCGATGCAACCAACATGGATTTGACAAAACTCCGGGAGGCAGTGGAAGATAGGAAGGCCTGGCGAGCTCTGGTCCATGGGGTCACGAAGAGTCGGACACGACTGAACGACTGAACAGACAGACAGATTAAAAATAAAAAAGAACCATGCGTTGGTGTTATGTGCCATCAATTTGGAACCAACCCTTACAGCAACCCTAACAAGATGTCTAAAAGCCTGTGAGGTACAGTATTTAAGGAAGTGATTTTTGACCTTTCTACTCCTCCAGCAAACGTCCCTGGCAGAGTCTGGATTCAAACCCAGGCCTCCAGATCCATGTCCATCACTCCCTCTACTACACCACACTGGGTATCCCGTTTACTAATTTACTAGCACAAAACTTAAATTTGCAATTTTCCCATTTTTTCCAACAGTCTTTGGGAGTGTTTAGTTGCAATTTACTGACCTTTTCCCCCCGAAGCAGTTTCCAGGTTCTAATTTTTAAAAATTATCATTCATTCTAATACCTCTTATTTTGCACTGGACCTCCACTCATGGAAGAGTGGGACTGAGTGAAAAAGGGATGGGATGTTTTTCCTTCCCAGTGAAGCCCCACCTCATGCCATGTATTCACCATTCTTTCCAGCTTTCTAGAAGGAATAGTTTCTAAAGACTGTGAGAGGATGTGGGAAGCAAATTAAGTTTTTACTGGTCTGTAGCATCAACACAGGACCTTGAATTTAAGCCAATAAATTTATCACTTCTCAATTTTAATTATTATTGATAATTTATTTTTCTTGCTTTACTGTAACCCTTTTTTTTCTTTTTGCAGCCCTATACTCATTCGCAGCTTCCTAATATTTGGTAAAGACATTTCAGAGGAAATCTGTTTACCTTTCATACCTTCCTCAACTCTGCTCATTGACCATGCTGGCATCCTGTTAGGCTTGTTTTTATCTTCCTTAGCCGGTGTTATATGTTTCATCAGAGCATCTATTATGATGGTTTTAAGTATCCCTGAAGCTTCCTGAGAGGACTTGACCTTCCTGACCCTCCTTTTCAACTTCCTTTTAATAAAACCCCTAATTTCCTCTTTTGAAACTAAATGTGACTTTTGTAGGCAAGCATCCACTCACGAATATATTGAATATAATAGCAGCCCAATCCCTGCTCTAAAATGATTTTAAAATCTTCATAAATTCAAAGCATATTGCATTGAATCCTGGATGCTACACAGAGTTAAAAAAAGAGTATCACCTTCATCTTTGATATCACCTGAATATATTAATTCCCTTGCTTAATGTGAGGGGAGTTGAAGACTCTCATTATTTTCTTGTTTGGTTACTCTCCTTGTTTCTCCTGTCTTCTGCAATGTTCTAGGCTATATATTTCCCTCATTATTGCAAGCCACTTTGGGTCCTCTTCCAAGGAGAAATGTAGGGTTAAAATATTCCAAATCAATTAATTAATTAAGATCCACCTCAGTGTTACATTGGGCCTTGGCATTTTTACACCAGCAATTCTGTGAAATAGTTTGTTCTTAAGAGTCATTGTTTATTAAATGCTGTGCCCAAACTGGAGAACCCAGGATCCCCTAGCTATTGCCCACCTCCACCTCTCATCAACTCCAGCAACCACTAAAACTGTTGCCACTTTCTGACACCTAGCATCTGTAGCCTCAGGTAGTTCACTCCCTCATCTTTTAGCATGGACCATCATCCCCAGCAAATGCAGATGTGAATGATAAGCCCTTCTGTAAGGCAGAGGGAGGCAAAGTTCTCTGAAGGAACAAATGGGGGAGAGTGTGTGTGTGTGTGTGTTTTAAGAACAGTATGTTGTTGGCTATAATTTGTTGTTACTGCATTTTATTGCCTGATACCCATAGTGGTGAGTGTGGAACTTGCTTACCTTATGCACCAAAATAACCTGGAAGGGCTTTAATGCTTGGCATTTTGATTTGGCTGGATGGAAAGTTGAACAAGTGGATCCTAGATCAAATCAAGCCTGGGCTGCTTCTGGAGGCAAAAATGACACACACTGAGATGGTCATACTTTGGGCACATCATGAGAAAGCAAGATTCTTGAATATTGCTGAATGCAGTAGACAAAGAGAAAGCCCATATGAGAGGGGTTGACTCCCTAAAGGAGTGCTTCCCAGCCTTGGATCCCCAGATGTTCTTGGAGATTGCTCATTCATAAGATCACCATAAAGTTGGTACAACTTGACACCACATACTGCAACAACAATGTTACCTTCCACAAATGAACAACAAACAGGAATAATATTACTTTACTGGTCTACTATTTTTTAAAAAAATTAATGAGCATTTGAAGACATGTTGACAGGAATTTTTCAAATTTTAGGCTGCTTTATTGTCAATCCTGCCCCCCCCCGAATGAGTAAGCAAAACAATGTTCATTCTAAATCATGTAACAATGTGCAGAACAAGTTACTTTTCCAAAATAACTTTACTAACTGATCATTATCAGAGGACACTTTCTCCTTACCTTTAAATATCCCCATTTCTAACATCTCATGGTTGTAGTTGTAGAAGAGGTGGCCATGTTTACCTCTGCTAGTATATTAGATAGATAGATAGATAGATAGATAGATAGATAGATAGATAGATAGATAGATAGATAGATAGATAGATAGATAGATAGATAGATAGATAGATAGAGTGGCACCTTAAAGACTAAGTGTTATATTTTAATGAGAGCTTTTATGGACAAGTTCACTTCCTCAGGTTTAAGAGTGTGATTATTTAGCAAATATTTGTGCATTATAGATGGCCCTATATTAGAGACTGTTTAACTAAGGATTAATTTAGCTACCAATCATTGCCATTGTCTACAGAACAATGCTTCCTGAGAGGGGAACTGAATATTAATAGGGATCTTAAAGGCCACTGCCAGGTATGAAATGCCACAATGTCAAAAACTAGTATCACAAAATAGTTGCGTTTTGGGAATAGGTATGAACAGTTGCCCTGTAGCCCCACTCTTATGTTGGAGGAAGTAGACATGTCCTCAAAAGTTCACATTAAACTATCCAGTTAAGTCTTTACAGTGCCACGAAATGTTGGCCTTCTATCTATTTCTCTCTCTTGTTTTTGCTTGATATGCTAACATCTCATGTGGCCCCTTCCCAATGCAAACCTGTGCCTGTTTAACACAGAAGTATGTTTCACTGGGTTCAGTGAAGCTGACTACCATGCAAGTGGGTATAGAATTGCAATTTTACTGCTAGAGTTGCTGGACACAGAGGAAGCAAAACAGAAGTGCATTTGATAACTGAAGATGGTGTACAGATGGAGAGGCAGACAGGATAAAAATACAATTTTGAAAATTTGATATATCACCACAACCACATCATGTAACATCCAGTGATTGGAGCCTGCTGGAAACTACATCAGATGGTCCATGGCCCTGATCTCACGTACCCTGTGAAAATGGGCTGCAGTTATTTAAGATCCGGAAAGAGATTTTGCACATGCCCAGTTGAATACAGTATTTACACTCTACTTCTGTTCTCCTGAAAAAAGGACCTTTACAATTTTTAAGCTACTTGACCCTATCAGCCCAACCATAGTTTGATCCTAAGCAGTCATGGTTACCAAACTTTCTAGAGAATCAGAATACGTATCAATAATCCTCAGCTGCTTGATTAAGAACATGGTTCTATTGAAATAACTGATTTCAGTGGGTCTTTCCATAGTATTGGTTTCACACCATCAGCACATTTAACAAGGCTTCAGCTCTAAATAACTGATTTTAGCTAGCTTCTGGATAAGGATATTTCCCAGAAAACAAGCATAAGATGCAATATTGAGTAGCTTTCATTGAACTAAGAGGGATTCATGTTTCAGTGCGGGAAATAAACATAAAAAACCATGAGGCATTCACATAGGATCTGAGTGGCCAGATCCAAGGACATCTGTAAGACAAGAAGATACAAAGGAAGACTGAGTTTCTGCTTGTTTCCTGAGGAAATGGGAAATTTGGCCAAAGCAGCTTTTTATATAAACTAATGCTGCTGAAAAACCCTCTTTTAAAAACATTACAAACACAGAAACCTTCCTAACAGTGCCATTTAGACACCACAGAGGAAGAACATGTGTTCCAAGTATAGATGAAATTGATAGTTTATATCAGCTACCAGTATTCCTATAGAAAAAAGTCATCTAGATTTTACATAACTGTTAAAATTAGGGCTGTTTTAGGAAGCATCAGTTGCCCTTGAGCTAGAAAAGGACAAGTATCATTGACACCAGGTTTTATTTTGGGTTTGGTTTTTGGTCAGTATTGTTCGGTCAGACCTGTGTTCCATTTCTGACAGAGGACAGCAAAAACAAGGTAAACAGGAAGAAAAACATGAAGGCCGCTGCCCTTTGTCCCTCACCTGTTTTTAGGCCTACAGCCTAAACTTGTCTAGGAAGTCATTAGGCCTGGCAAACTTAACACAGATAAACAACATCCTTTGTTTCTAGAAGTTCCTTACTTAGGCTATACTCTTGTTCTTATTTCTTTATCTTATTTAAAGATAAAGGCGCTGACCCAATTCAAAATGCAGCCAGTGAGAAAGAGGAAAAGACAAGGCAGCCAGCCAAAGATGGGGAAGATGCATATTTCTATTTCTATTTTTTTATTTATTTATTTATTTATTTATTTATTTGCTTATAGTGCTGGTAGAGGCTAACAGGGCTACCTCTTCTACAAGGAGAAAGATGGGAAGGATTATCTTTTGGACTACAAAGCCCAGAATTCCCCAGCCAGCACACAGCATTGGCTGGCCTCCATAACAAGTACCCTTTCCTGGCCTGTGATGGCACCCTTTCTGGGAAAGAAATCTCCCCACCTCCTCCAGCCCTCTAACGGGGCCTTACTTCCTTACGAGTAAACGAGCCTTGGCGTGGTCTTTCTGAATCCCTTCGAGCCCAGGCTATTGTGGCCTGCCAGCCGGCGAACTTAACCCCCTTGGGCCCGGGGAGGAGACAGCGGCAATCTGCAGCCGCGGCCTCCTCCTGCTTTGCTGAGTTAAAGCGAGGCATATGCTCTGGGCAGGTCAGGAGGAGCCCTGGGTGAAAGGGTGATATATTGGGCCTGGCGAAGAGGTGGAGGAGAATTTACAACCGGGGCAGACAGGGCGTGAAATCTGCCCTGTCAGAGCTAAATGGGTGCATTTTATACTCCCGTTTCGACCTAAACTTGTTAAATGGCCACATCTGTCAGGAAGGAAAGAGCCAGGCGAAAGAAGTGAGCGGCTCCTTGCAAAGCGGTGGAAGGCTTTTGTTGACGGCCTTTATGGACGCCTGGAAATCACCGCCCCACAGCCGTTTTACTATATGATTTTGTTGTTGTTGTTGTTGTTGTTGTTGTTGTTGTTTGATTTGAGGAGCGCCTCTGCCTTCTCGCAGGCGGTGACATCTTCCACCACCGCCGTTCGGACGAGGAGGCTCGGATCAACAGAGGCAAGAAGGAGCGCCAGCAAGGAGGACGCACCTGGGTCCACCGCTCGGTGAATTATTTATTTATTTATTTATTCAGATTATTTTACCCCACCTTTCTCCTTGGAAAAGGACCCAAAGTGGCTTACAATAATGAGGGACAATATGCAGCCCAGAACATTCAAGACATATTCAAGTTAAGAACAGGGAATTTGAAGAGCCATCTTAGAACATTTAAAAAACGCAACATTAGAGCTACAAAGAGTACCCAAGAAGTAAAGAAAAATCCATTGTGCGGGGTGAAAAGCAACATGGAGCACACTCGTGCTCTTATGAAAACCAGTCAATGCAATCATGTATGGCTTTCAAGTATGGCTTTCATTTTGGGGCCATGGCCTCCCGCCTTCCCTTCCTGGCTCCAGCATAAAGGTAGGTGCTGGGGTTCAGACCGGTCTGCCAGGCAAGGTCTCTGACCTGGCAGCCTTCCTCGCTAACCACGAAGGGAAGAGGGCATTGTTCCTATTTTCTTCCATGCGCAATAGACATGAGCATGCACCCGTGCGTTCCGCGCCCCTGCTCCATTTATGTCCAGCCGGTGTGGCTGTGGCCGGCGGCCCCCTTTGTCCAGGAAGAAGTGGATGGGCACCTTGCCGCTCAGAATGGTCTAAGTAGTAAGACAAATGCACATCCACACCGGGGTCAGGGGAGTAAACTCCAGATATCACAACAACCATCTCGCAGGGCCCCGTGAGCTGGATTTTAGGGGCCCAGAGTTCGAGTCCCCTTTGTGCTTCCCGAGAAAGGAATCAGCGGAGAGCTTCGGGGACAAATATGCCCTAAGTGTATGGTCCCAAATCTTCTCCATCAAGAGATGCTGCCATTATAAACCACTTCGGAGGAGATTTGTACATAGAAAGCCTTGGTAGGGTCGCCATAGGTGGGACTTGACTTTATTATTTAATTGCAAAATAATTCTTACTGAGGCGATTTTTAAGGTACAGCCCATTTTATAAGTTATATAAATGTAAGCAATGGTTTGAAAATAGGCAGGTAATTCTATCGCAGTTGATGTTTTACTAGATGGACCCTCCACCTCAAACGCACAGGAAAGTGTGTTCAAACTGCCCAGGAGCTGCACCGGCTTATCTATGACATCTGATCCTTCTTTTGGGGTCAAAGTGAGTTGTAGTCACTTAGGATCAAATAAATAAATAAATAAATAAATTCTGCCCATGTTCAAACGCATCACACCCCCACCCCACACATATTATGTTCAAGAGCTGTGAAAGCAGGCTCCAGGGTTTTCAAGGTATTTCTGTGGTTGAGCTTTCCCACTTTCAGTGGTGCTGTCATGAGTGGAATCCCATGGCTTCAGTCAGAAGAATATCCAGATAGCATTCCCAGCAGCAACACCAAGCAACTGAACTAATGCCTGTCTATTATCTATGCTTTTTAACAGTCTTGCCACCAATTGTGTAGTGGTAAATTTGAAAGTGCAGGTGCATTTCATGGCAGCATCTGTAGTGTACTCCCTTCCCTAGAAGAGTTTAAAAAAAAACCACTGGCCATTGGACTAGTCTATAATAACAAATGTGGTGCATGTCTTTTGCAAAGCCAATGGATCTTGATTGCCTATTCAGGACCCAACCACCTCAAACATTTTGCATTACACCCAGGAAAACTTTCAAAAACCTTCCCTCCCAACTACTGTGACAATTCTAGCTAAGTCAGCGAGAACAAAAGCATGGAGGAAGGATGTTATGGTCCCTGCTACTAAAGAATTCACAAGGTTTGGATACTATGAGTCCCGATTCCATAAGCCTGTGCTTGTCACTTCTGCTATGGGTAATAAATATGGGAGGGGGTAGTAAGATCATGACATACAAAAGTTGCTGGAGAAGAGGAAAGAAGAAAGAAATTCAAAGGGATGACCAAAACACCCACCCCTGGTTTATCCCTGTTCAAAATATTCCAGCCTCCTACGGTCCCCTTTCCATACTGCCAAAACCTTTATTTTCTTTCTCTCCCTGCCCCTCTCTCAGGTACTCACATCTTGCTAAATAAGAAACTGGGGCCGAGAAAGGAAAAACAACTTTTCTTCCAAGAAGAGAAGGAGGGGGGACAGTTTGGAGCGGAGACCTGCAGATTACAAGCAGCTTCACTTCTTCAAGTGGCCCCGAGCTAGCTTTCAAAGGTCCCTAATAAAAATTGATCTCCCCTGCTTTTGCAGCGCTTGGAAAATAGGCTTGTTGAGAGCCTGTAATATCAGGAGCAGGTTTCCCCCCTGAAATGACAGATGAAGTCATAAACAAGTTTGATCTCCGAATCAAGCTTCGATAAATATTAAACACAGTTGCTCCCCCATTCGCCCCCCCTTTTGCCACATGTGGATTATGATATATGGAGCGTCCAAACTTTAAAATAAGGAAATACCAGAGAAAATGATCTCAATAAATTTTCTAAGTATAAACGTTGATTATGTTTCGATTTTCATTCAAGAGGCTATGCTGGCCGGTTTTTGTGGCGGGGGTGGGGGGAGCGGTGTTGGTTGGTTGGTGCAAATGACATCTCGCAATAGACTTTGGTGCTGTGAAGGGGGGAGGGGGAGACGGGGGGAGGGAAGGATGGGAAAAGCAAAGAAGGCTCTCGATTTTTGAAAAGAGAGAGAGAGAGAGAGAGAGAGAGTCCTAGCAGTGCGCAATTTATGTAATCTGTGGCTGGAAAATGAATTGTGTAATTTATTGGAAAACAGAAAAGTCAGGCAGATTGGATCAGCATAGCCTTTCCAAGGCTCCCCTATCCATCAAGTTCCAATTAACAACCTAACCAGAGAGCTTTAATGCGTTTCCAATCTAGTGGCCTGATAGACTCATCAATTCCTCGGGGAGAAATTAAGAAAATCGACCGCCCCTTGGCGTTGTAGTGTCATTCCTTTCTGCAACTATATGTCAAATTAAAAACACAATTAAAATTTAAACTGTTTCAATCAGAGGGTGCCCCGCAACCTATGTTTCACTTAATAGAACTTTGATGAAAATCTGATGCTTCCACTCCATCATGAAAGCGACTGGAGTTTAGGAGAGCAGAGAGATCCTTTGGATTTATTATAAATATTGAGAATTGAGCAGAAACCAGGTGGTCAAACGAGAGAGGCTTCTTAAGGGACCGCACTTTCTCTATTCATCTCCTCACCCCCTCCCATTCCACCAGTTTGTCTGAGGGTTATTTAACCCGGAATACTAATACCGAACTCATTTACCACGGCGCTAAGGTCCACTCCAGGGTAACCAGTTATCAATGAGACTGTGTCGGAGAGCAGTCCCCATCCTCCTTGCCAATCAGCCATGCGAAAGAGGGCTGATGGAGCTCGGAGTACTACAAAGTCTGGAGGGCCACGGTTGGCCCAGGTCTTGTCTTTTGGAACCTTCCGCTCCGACATCACAGGGGTGACCTTGAAACCATCCACAACTTCTTGGTTATGATGGCCAGTTGGATGGGGATGATGGAAGTCCAAATCCACCACAAATCCAGGTTGGCGGGGGGGTGGGGTGGGGGTTAGGGCCGCCCGGCGTGTGTATCCAGGGTAGATTCCCACTGAAATTAGTGGGGCCTCGTTTTGGCGTAAGTTCAAGGAACTGCAGTCCCCATTCCGAGAATATATGTCAATGGCTCCCAACGTTGGGTAACCCAGGTGTTCTTGGACTGCATTTCCCAGAAGCCTTCATCACCAGCTGCGCTGGCCAGAATTTCTGGGAGTTGTCGTTCCAAGAACACCTGAGTTACCCAAGACCGGGAAGCGGGGCTACAGGGTACTATGGAAGAACTTCTCCGATTTAGTGGTACTGTAGCGGCCCGGGTCCAAATTATGAGGGACATCTAGCCCTTGGAATGTCTCCAATTTTTCTCTCGACTAAACCACCGCGTGAGATCGGCGCTGCTCTGCTTCCTTGTATCGGATGTTTGGCCTAAGGCTGTTGCTGAGCTGAATAGACAGACCGTCTGTTTGGGGGACTATCAAGGGTAAGTGTGATGGACTATCAAGAAATGTTGTGCACAGAGGTCGTTTCGAAGAGCGCCCAAAGCGTTCCAACCTTTCCATAGGTCGCTGCTCCTTCTCCCGGTCTATTAACATCCAGATACCCTAAGATCCATAATTAATGTAGTCACCGGCTAATCACCTCTATTTCTGGATTCATCCCGAAGGAATCCTCCTCTCCCTCGTTTTCATCTCCATCAATGTTAAAGAGCGCCCACACAGAAACCAGAGCAGATGCTGTTGAGCTGAAAGCGAAACCGGCCATCAACTGGACCGAGAGCCGCAACAAGCAGGGAAGTCGAGAATTAAAGACTCCTGCAAAACACGTGCAGGCCACGTCTCGAGTGCGCCGGCCTCCTTCCATCCTCCCGCCCAAACACGCAGGTTTTTGCAAAGCCCCGTGGTGCGACTTGTCTAGGAAGCCGCGCTGGAAATGATCGAGCCCTGCCACGCCTAGACCCCGGTGCTTTCCGAGCAGATCTCTTAGAAGAAAATCGACAGGGATCCGCCGAGCTGGGGCAAGTCCCCTTTACTCTGCCATCGACAGAATTACCAAATTAATCCTATCCGGTTGTAAGGCGGCATCCACAGGGTCCGCTTTCCAACAGGATTAAACACGCGACGAAATGACGCAGTGGAAATGTGGCGGCTAACAATCAAGAATCGCAATGAAGGTACGGTTTTAATCCTGCATCGGGGGAGGGGGGGGAACACTCCTATAATCGTAACTCCAGTATATCTGGAAGCAGCCAGAGGATAGCCCAACCCCATTCTGCAGTTGTTTTTATCATCAAAAATGCAACACACACAAATAACGAGGCCTAGCCCCTTCTGCCCTCTCAGAATTCTATATCCTACTTCCGTTCAGGATACACTCTAGGGGAGATGCTGGACTGAATCTCAAGCGCTCAGGAGTCTGAGAAGGGCAGGAATTAAGCCTATTACTGGACTGCTTCTGGGAGAACGCTCAGCTACAATTGGTGCAGAAGCATGTCTCAGCCTGATCTGCCTCACAGGGATGTTGAGGAGACGAAATGGAGTCTAAAGGGGATGGAGAAGGATGGAGGAATAATATGAGCTCAGCCTATGTTTTCTCAGGTCCATGAAGGTCAACGCCATCTTTGGTTCCCCACCTTTTCCCCTGATAATTTGCACCATCTGTTGCCATTGGCCATGGTGGCTGGGACTGATGCCCAAAACATCTGGAAGGGCTTCCTGAAATGTTGCAAAGAGCAATGCACCAGGTGTAAAACCGGAACCAAGACAAAGGAAGTAGAATTCAATGATTCCTCAAAATGTTTCTTTCTTTTTTAAAAAAAATTCAAATTGATGAGAGACAAAAATTGTTTCTTGGGGGAACAGAGAGAGAGAGAGAGAGAGAGAGAGAGAGAGAGAGAGAGAGAGAGAGAGATTGTTAAGTGTTCCCTTGAAGAAGAGGTTTTGTTTCCAGATGCCTGGGGGGGGGTTCCCCCTCTTTCAAAAAATGAAATATTAAGAGGGATATATTGGCATAGCTTTTTCTTGATTTGGGTTTCCAAGGCTCTTGAACCACACTTGTGCCCTGATCCAGATGTCAGGACGTGGCATCTTTGACTTTCTCCAGAATATGTGATGAAAAAAGATCTAACCCAAGAGAGGGCATAATCACCTGAGAAATCTGCATAAGATTATTGTGCAGTTCCTTCAACACATGCTGACCTTTCAAGAGTTTCTGAGTATTGAGTATTCAAGACGTACTTCTGAGTAGACAAGCATCAGATTCCTTGTTAGGTGGGAAAACAAATCACAGTTAACTGGGCATGAGCAGAGGTGAACACAAGAGTGCTATATATATAGGTGGCAACTGCACCTTGCCAATGTATAAAGAAAAGTGGGGGTGTCAGGGACAGTATTTTGGCCTTTTCTTCACCACTCCATTTAAGAGTTGTTATGTGTCACCAAGTTGCATCAAATTTACTGCTACCATAATAGAATTCTCAAGACATGTGAGATATTCAAGGAGTAGTTTCCAATTGCCCTGCGCAGTGGTTTTCCAAGGTCCAGCAGGGATTCAAACCCCTGTCTCCTCCTCAGGACTAGTCCATGGTTCTGCCCATGGCACCACAATGGTTCTTATTTGAGTGAGAGACGCCCTGCCCCCGCTGCATGCTAGCTTGATGGGTCTGAGACAAAAGCATGGGGCATGGCAAAGCTGGGGAGCCTCTACCCGGGGATGGAAGGGCTCATGCTCCCTCCTTGGCATCTTCTGGGTGGCCAGGAAAGTCTCCAAACTGTTAAATCTGGACATCTGCTGCCAATCCAAGTGGGCCCAATTGAGGAAGCCCAGAAGACAACAGGATCATTTGAATCTGAGGTGAAAAGGCAGGTGGTGGTGATGGCAGAGCATCCACCTGCACATCGGAGGTGCCACGTTCAGTCCCTCGCATCTCTGGGCTGGGTTGTGCAGAGCAGATCTTGGTTCAAGAGCTGCTCCCAGTTAAGGTCCACAACAAAATCCTGAGCTTGAGGGACGGCTGTTGGGTTCCCTGAAGCCTAGGAAAGCCCCCCCCCCTTCCATTTCTTCTCCACAGCAGTGTCAACACTATCACTCTCCTCCACTCATGGAGAAGCCTTCCTGCTGTAAGAATTGGCCCAAAGTGTTTGCCCTTTGACAAACAGAACTGCTGCACACGGGGATTATTCCACCCAGCCTTTGCTCCTGGGCCCGAATTGTGCAAAACACAAAACTTGAAATTGTTGCCTCGTTCGCTTGACCCTGGAGATTAGCACAAGAATGCCTTGGTAGTGGGACCCTGTTACCTCACCATTGGCTATGCCGAGTTCATGGGAACAGTGATCCAGCCCTGACATCTTGAGGGCTAGACATTGACTGCCCCCTTTAAAAAGCAACAAGCATTACTTGGGATAAGGAAGAAGAGCCCCTGATATTATTTCCAGGGCTTTGTAGTTCTGTGAAAGGGCCTTCTTGGCTGCTGCACCCAGACTCTGGAACTCCCTCCCACTAGAGTCCAGGACTGCCTCATCTCTGTTGTTTTTCCGGAAACAGGCAAAGACCTTCCTCTTCAGGCAAGCTTTCCCTGAATGATGGACTACCTATTATGTGTCTTTTATATGAATTGATAGGATCACAGAGACTTTGTCTTTATAACTACTTATAACCTTAACTACCTGTAACTACTTATAACCTTTGATGTTGAAACTCATAATTTTTACATGGAATTTTACTCTCTTTTTAACTGCATGTGTTTTCTTGTAGCTTTAATGTAATGTTGTCTATTAATGCTGTAAGATGGCCCTCAATTCCCTGTTCTCAATACCTGAACGTGTCTTAATTGTACTGGACTGTATATTAAGATAGATAGATAGATAGATAGATAGATAGATAGATAGATAGATAGATAGATAGATAGATAGATAGATAGATAGATAGATAGATAGATATAGATATAGTTTTGATTGCACATATATAATTGATTGATGTTGTTAACTGCCCAGAGTTCCTTTGGGAAGACGGGCGGTATATATATATATAAAAAAACAAAAACACTCACCTAAAAGGCTGGAATGGACTGCACTGCACTGTCAAACTTTTTAAAAACAAAATTTCCAGCTTCGGAACAGGGAAAATTATAACTTACTGATTTGATCCGTCCATCAAGGGCAAGACGGATTCCAGGGCATGAGATAAGCAATGCTTGCAATCTGGATTTCCTTCATCCAAACACTGAAGGCTCCTCTCAGTGCCAGCTTGTACCAGTTCAGACTTCAGTAATGGGGCCTGTGTCATACTGCCTGCATGTTTTCCCAAGGAAGAAACTCCCTGCATGGCAGCAGCAGCAGCAGCAGCCTCCTGGAGTAGGCAGACATCTGCCTAACTGTGTCTCTTGATGAGCTAATTTTTTGGTCTCTTTGAGTTGTCCTCCTTGTCCTTTTTAGAAAGTATGAGAAAGCATACTTTGTTGAAGAAGGAAAACCAAATTCTGCTCCATTCTGCTCAAATTCATGGAGGGATGTCAAATCAACAGTCACCGCCCTATTGTAATTTCTCACAGACTGCCTTCAGGAATACGGCCTAGGAAACAAATCTCACCCAGTTTACACC
The DNA here is from genome assembly GCA_029282475.1 of Phrynocephalus forsythii. Lineage (NCBI taxonomy): Eukaryota > Metazoa > Chordata > Lepidosauria > Squamata > Agamidae > Phrynocephalus > Phrynocephalus forsythii. Next base: position 75,709,705 of record JAPFRF010000008.1, on the reverse strand, counting down.
CAACCATTTTTTTCACCATGCAGCTTCCATCTACTGCACCATGAGGAGGAATAGGAATAAGGTACATGTTTGCAGAGCCAGAGGTGAGGAACTCAATTCCTCTGTGCCTCCTGTGAGTAGGAACCTTGCGCTATGCAAGCTGCACAGGACCAGGTTGCTGCCAGCCAACCCGCCCCCCCAAGAAGAAGGGAATGGTAAACAAGTTCTGAGTACTCTCTACCTGGAAAACCCTGGAAAGGGTTGACATCTATGAGAACTGACTTGATGGCATGTGGCTATTACAGACCCTGTCCAGATTACCTTAGGACTTCCTGCTTGGTTATCTTGTGCAGCAGAAGTGGGGAAAGTTTGGGTCGTCTACATGTTTTGGCCTCCAGCTCTCAAAAGCGACATCCAGCACAGCCCATGCTCAGCGACTGGACTGTTATAGGATCTGGATGACTAAGGTCTCCTTGTTCCATGACTGCCTAAGAGCTCCCCAACTGTTCCAGAGCTGAGCACCATGGATAAAGCCTGAAAGGTTTTTGTGTGGGGGTTGCTTTTGCACCATAGACAATGCCATCAAGAACAATTTTCAAAGTGTAAGGGTTAGCCATCTTAATGTTGGCACAAACTGCAATGCCAACACACACACACACACACACACCACACAAACATGAAAGGCTGAAAATGTGCCAGAGGTGAAGCAACATTTTTGGACTTTAATTTCCATGCCCCCTCCCCCCAGCCCTGTGAGGGACAATAACCCCAAACCTGGGCAATATCAGAGGTTGAAGCAAGAGTTGGGCTGCCTCCTTGCCTTAAAAGACTGCACTGAAGTTGCCTAGTTATCTGGGAATGAAGCCCAAGGACCACAACAGGGCAGCACAGGGGGTGCCCTGTCAGTGTTGCTGCGGAGATGCGTGGGTCTCTACGCCCTGCCCAGAACCTGAACCCCAGATGGAGGGCCAAGACCTCCAGAGGCCCCCCTGCTCAAACAACCCACAGCCCTCCCGACCCCTGCTGTCCCTGGGACACCTGTAGGGAACGGGAGCGGCAAGGGGGAACCGGGACGGGGGCGGGGGCGGGGGCGGGGGGTGGAGAGAAAGCGGCTTAATCAGGTTGGAGCCCCCGAAAGCATAATTTGCCTATTTGACAGCACACACACACACCCCAAGGTCATCAACACTGACGAAAAAGAGCACAGAGGAACAATAGATTCATTTGAAACAATATTTTACAGACGCTTGGCGATCAATATGAGCTGCTGTATTATGCCGGGCCGATCTGTTAATGCTCTTAATGGGCTTCTCATTGCGTTTGCACACACTATGCTAAGTCGATAGAGCAAAGTGATTATTACAAAGACACTTGCAGCAGATTCCAGGCGCTGGGGTTGGGGAGGGAGGCGGGGGTGGGGGAGAGGAGCAGCCCACCCACCCACCCACCCCCCATTCGCCTCCGCCGCTGAATCCCCCGCCCCCACCCTCCTCACAAGCCCCTTTTCCTGCTTGGCCGGACTATCTAGCTAGCTTTACCTCCCCCCCCCCCCGCCCACCGCCCATCTCCGACTCCTTCCCGCTGTCTGCTTCTCGGATTCCTTCCCTGACATCCCAGAGCACGGGAGTGAGCCGAAGACGCACGCCATGGGGACAGCTCCCCCACCCCTGCCCAGCGCCACCTTTCACGAAATGCTGCGAGGGAATACAGTACCAACCTGCTCAGTGGCTGCAGCGACAACCTAGATTCAGGAGTCACTGCTGGCCTCGCTGGCCCCCTGGGTCTCCCTTCGTCCGGCGGCGGCGGCGGGCTCTGCTCCGTGTTCTAATCCCCACCGGCCCAAGGCGGCTGAATTCTCTCCCGCCGGAGCGGGCGGCTGGGGAAAGTTTTTATATCTTGGTGTCTGCTGTTTTCTATACACAGCGAGCCTCTGTTTACTCCAAAATAAAAGAAATACATGTGTGTTTCCTATACAAACACTCCGGCGAGTTCTGCTCACTCGAGCTTTAAAGGAAAGAAGTCCGGGGGAGGTGGGCGGGAGAGAGAAGGCACAGAGCAGGGAGGATGAAAAAAGACGCTCTCTCTCTCTCTCTCTCTCTCTCGCCAAACAAAGGCAGAGATTTGTCCCAGTCCAGTTTCGGCAATAAACAGAAGTGGTGGTGGAGTGGCTGCAGATTAACGAAGAGCCTGTGAATTGAGACCAAACATCCCCGACGATTTCCACGATAATATGCGTAGCCGGTTGTTGCCTCTATTGTTCCAAAAATGTGCAATACTACGTCGGGTTTATTGCATCTATTCTTATTCGTTGGGTGTTTTTCTCCCCCGATGAATAAGGAGTCCTACTTACTGTCCCTTTAAAAACCACGATCGTTCACCGGTTATTCTGGGCCTAAGAGGCTACCCCCTTTTGGAGGTACTTTGGCGCGCCGAGAGGCCTTCTCCGCGCGCCCTCGCCAGGACGAGGCTGACTTCAGACGGGCGAGGAGCTGGATCCAGAGGCAACTGGCCGAGGTTGCAGCCCATGGAGCCCTCTGCCCAACACAACCTGCTTAGCCTTACAAGCGACGCACAAGTCTTGGCTGTCCTTCTTACTGCGGGGCCAGATTAAAATGGAAGCCCCTGAGGAATCCAAGGGTTTCAGCAGCCCCGGTTTACTGCAACACGTATTCCCTTGGCCACCAAGAGCCCCGGTTGGTATGAGCCTCCGGGGGAGACTGGTATCCCGGCCCCTCCCAAGCCAACACCATGGAAGGCCGACCGCCGCCAGGACGCACAGGGAGGGTGCTTTGGGGGGAAGTTCGCCCTCGCCCTTCACCTGCCTTGTTGAATAAAGTAATGAAGTGTGTGTGAGAGAGACAGATGGAAGGAGGGAGAGACTGGGAATAGCCAGTTTCAAGGGTTTCAAGGGCTACTCTTTGTGACATTCCAAAAACCCGGTTCCTTGAAGGGCCTAGATATCAGTAAAATGCAGATTGGGCTTGGCGTGAATTTAACTCCCGGTTAAGCGCAGGGCCATAGGAGAGGCGCGCCAGCCTGTCTTCAGAGGGCATACGCTGAGTCCGTGCCCGTTCAGGTATTGAGAAAAAAGACCACTGGGTAGATCTGGGCAAGCAGGAGCGAACGGGATCCAGATGCAGTCAGGTCAACAACTTGGGGAGTGCTATAATTTTTTGCTTGGAAAAGTAGGTTTGTGACCATGGCGGCTCCGGGAGCCCGGACTTTGTACTTAAAAAACAAAACTTTTAAAAGGTCCACTGGAAGCCTTTTCCAGAGTGCTAGTATTCAGAAGGGTGGGTGGGTGGGTGGGTGTGGGTGTCCTAATGGAGAAGAGGAAGAAGGAGGAAGAGATGAATGGGTTAGATTTCTGGACATCTGGGGACAGGAATATCTCAGATAGAGAAGAAAATTCATTGGTAAGCATGGATCCTCTCCTGGCGTGTAGCGCCAAAAGACCCGATCTGCAGTATTAATAAGAAAGCCTGGCCTGGCTTGCAGGATCCAGATTTTAATTGTGGGTGTACGTGGGTGTAGGTGCGGTGGGGGGAAATGGGCCCCCTAGTTAATCAATCTGAATTTTCGGAGACGTTCATAACAGTTTTCATGTTGCAGTTTTAATCGGGATGCTGGGATGGGAGGGAGGTTGCAGCCAAGAAGAGCAGGTGTAACATATAAAAAGCAAGATCAAGAAATAAGAGGGGGTCAACAAGATGTACTCGCCTCTAACTGGTCCTTTCTCGATTGAGTGAAGACAAGGTGAGCCAGGAACCGTTTCCCAGGTAGTAACCACAAATATAGAAGTTATTTTTCCTCCGCGTTTGATAACATTGCTGCCTGGTGCTGGTCAATGGCAGGGGGTATTTGCTATTGCAACAGGCTGTTTTAATGGATTGCTAGCGCCTTGGCCTCAAGTTAGTATTGCAAACAGCCAAAAGGCATCACCGTGTTTGTAGGTGACACAAGGAAGATCGTATTTTGACTCTGAATTTCTGTTTATTTTCCATTTAGCACGTAAGGCAAGAGGTTTTACTCCCAAACGAAAGGAAAATAAATGGTTATCTGTTCTTCGCAGTCGTTTCTTTTCTTTTCATTTAAGGAAACCTTGCCTCAACTGTATGCATACATACACACAAAAACGATTCATGCCAGTTTTCCATAAACGGAAAACGATATTATCACTCAAGGCGGGCCAAAAAGTTGACTAAATGAGATACAGCCTGTGCCAATTCAGCTCAAAAAGCAGTGGAAAAATCTCCACGCGGACTACTTACTATTTGGACAAATTTTTGCGGGAGTGAACAATAACAAAATTTATTTCCAGTTGCCGAGGGAGGAGATGTCTGTCCCTCGAATTCCTTTTCTGCAAAAATGCAAACGGTAAGGACTTTTATGCGGGTTGCTCTGGTGGAATCGATCTGAAAGGATCTGCTCCAAAAGATTGCCTTGGCTATCGGGCGACACATCGGTTTTAAAGTGGGACTAAGTAGTACTCCTGACAGAAGGGCCAAGTGCCTTTGCCCAGTCTTTGGGAGGAATGGTTTTGGAATGCTCTCTTTGAGAGGTCCTGCAACCGAGCTCTTCTCGGTCCGGAAATCTCTTCCTAACTCTGCGCTCTTGGCGCAGAGGTGCAGGAGGAACGAACCGTAAGGGCCACCTGGACGGGTGCAGCGCCAAAGATTCTTGGAGGGAAAGGGAAGCGCGCGCCGGCATGGGCGAGAACCAGGCCAGCCAATCCGAGCTCGGAGACACGACCGTGCAAGGTTCGGGCGTTCTAAGTTCGAACGCGGGCCCGGGGGAGGAGACCAGGCGGCGTGGCGAGCCGCGCGCGCGGCCCTCTTCAGTCTGGCGCAGAGCAGTTTCCAAGCAGGCTTCCCTTCCCCGTTGGCTTTGCTCGCTCTCTGGCTCTCTCCGTCGTTCTAGCTGTGACGCCAGAGGGGTTTTAACTCTTCGCGTGCTGCGCGTGGTGCCTTTGCTCTCCCGTCTTCCAGAAAACCCTGGGTTAAAGAGAGGAGAAAGACTGCCCCCCCCCCCAAATCCCTGCTCCGGGAAAGCAGATCCGGAGCGCATTGGCCCGGGCCCTGTTTGTTCATCTCCCTGGGCTAAATAAGTGAATGAAATAAAAATACATTGTTCTCCTCTCCCTCCCGCATCTTTCCTCATTTTTTTAAATGGCAACTTGGGACTGACGGTCCGTTGTGGTCTGAGTCTCCTGGGTCTGGTAGCTGCCCAGCACCGCAGCGTGGCCCGTGAGTGAAAGGAAGGATAGTAGCCCAAAGAACTTGGCTTAAAAATTAGATGGCGTATAGGTGTGTGTGTGTGTGTGTGTGTGTGTGTGTGTGTGTGTGTGTGTGTGTGTGTGTGTGTGTGTGAGAGAGAGAGAGAGAGAGAGAGAGAGAGAGAGAGAGAGAGAGAGAGAGAGAGATTTCCCAATGGCAGATCTTCAAGTACTTGGAGATGGAGTGGGTGGGAGAGAAAGAATTTTAGGAAAATCCCTCCTGGCTGAGCAGTCAAACCTGGCCGGTTCTTTGTCGGAGAACAATGGCTCTTCTGTCTGCCTCCGTAGATGCCAGCGAGCCTTCCGTCCTGATGAGCTCCAAGACTCCCGTTTTCTCTCCGATTCCGCGACCTCCTCGCCTGCCATTCACCATGTTTGCCGCAAAAAAAAAAAAAAAAGAACAAAGCCCAAACACCGCCGCCCTCATCATCAATTAACAGCTTTCCTTTATTTGTGTTTTTCCCTTCTGCAACCACAGGACACTGATTATAACATTTTCCAAAATGTTATTTTAAAAAGAGGACCAATCCGAGAGGACAAGGGGGGAAGAAAAATCTGCTGAGACCCGGAAACAATTTTGTCTGACAACAGGTGAGAATGACATTATGGGAAAGAAGGCGCGCGGGTAGGGGGTGGGGTGGGGGGCGGCGGAGAAATCGCCTTTCAGGACCAAACCCCACCTCCCCCGCCGCACTCCTTGAAACTGACCAGAAAATCTGTACAGTATAGCAAACAGGTTACAATTCCTCTTCAGAGACTGATTGTCCATCACGTAAAGCGCCCTGGCACCCGCGACCTCTCTTTGAAGTTTGGAGGTCAGTAGCAACGGCCTTCAAGCCGCCCTGTTTTTACTGTCTCCCTCCCCCAAATCCTCCTTTTGTGAACTTCAGCTCTCTCTCCCACAAAGATTATACAATGAAAAACAAACCCCATCTTTCGCTGCAAGCCCTCCGCCTCCCGAAAGAAACAGCAACAACACAAACCGTGCTTTCCAGAATTGTACAATATTGCACACGTCGGAGGGATAAAGAGGGGGTTTCCTTTAAGAAAGAAAGAAAGAAAGAAAGAAAGAAAGAAAGAAAGAAAGAAAGAAAGAAAGAAAGAAAGAAAGAAAGAAAGAAAGAAAGAAAGAAAGAAAGAAAAAGAAAGAAAGAAAGAAAGGTAAAGGACGAAGAAAGCAAGAGAAAAAGAAAGGAGTAAATAAGACACCCAGGAGGAATCAAATGAAGCAAATTTAATAAATACATTGCTGTGGCTTTAAAGGTACTGGGCCGTCTCTCACGTTCCCAGATCTGTCCTAGAGCCTGACACAGAAAGGGAGGCTCCGCGCCAGTGAGTAGAAAGGGACACCTCCCTCCCCAACCGCCTGACCACACCAGTTTCCCAAAGTGGCAGGGTTTCCATTGAGCAGATCCCAACTGCTTTTCTCTCGAGGAGCGTTAGGCACCAGGTGGACGAAAGAAACAGAGATTCTCACCTTCCCAACCTCCCAAGCCATTCCTATATTCTTTTGAGCCATTACCTCCATTTTTAAATATTATAATAATAATAATAATAATAATAATAATAATAATAATAATAATAATAATAATAATAATAAATAATAAACACGCTCTCTTCACCACGCCCGATTTACAGCTCTTTCATGATTCTTTTTCTTAAACAGTCCTGTATTTTGTTTTCTAAGCCTCCTCCTGTACACCCCCGAGAGCAACCAGACCGGAGGGCAAGGAACCGTCCTAGATCGGCTTGGTGGAACCGGCGGCGGCGGCGGCGGCGGGGGGCCCTACTTACAACGACGACGACACCAGGGAAAAGATCTCCGCTTCGCTCCGGCCGCTCCTGGGTTAGGGCGGATCGCCTGGAGGCCTGGTCGGGTGGGCTGCCGGGGACCGGCTGGGCAGGGCGGCTGCGTGTCCAATGGGTCTCGCCAGAAGCCACTCGCCCTTTCCAGCAACCCTTCCTGTCTCCCTCCTGCCCATCGCCCTGTCCGTCTCTCTCTGCCCCCAGGACTTGTCCCTCGTCCGTCCGTCCAAGCGAGGCGCGCGCGCGGGGTGCGGGTGTGTGTGTTTGTCCTCAGACGGGCCGCAGCAGCGGCACCGAGGTGACCACCGGATGGGAGTAGTAGACCGGGTGGGGGAACGTGAGCAAGGGCTGGCTCACGGGCGCGCTGCCGTTCGGGCCGCCGCCGCCGCCGCCGCCGCCCCCAGCCCCGCCGCCTCCTCCTCCTGCGCCGCCCCCGCTGTCGACGGCGCCCGAGTTCTCGTGGTAGAGGATGGGCACCCGGACGATGCGCTGGGCCGCGGCGTGGCTCAGGTTGGCCGCCTCCAGCTCGGCGGCCAGCTGCCGCTTCCACTTGTTGCGCCTGTTCTGGAACCAGATCTTGACCTGGGTCTCGGTCAGGTGGAGGGAGGCGGCCAGGCCGGCCCGCTCGGAGCTGCTCAGGTAGCGCTTCATGTCGAAGGTGGACTCCAGCTGGAAGACTTGGCTGCGCGAGAAGACGGTGCGCGTCTTCTTCTTCCGGCAGGGCTTCTTCTCCGGGCTGCCGCTCTCCGACTCCCGCTTGGGCCAGTCCTCGACGACGACGCCCTCCTCCTTCTTGGCGTCCTCCGAGTCGCTCTCCTCCAAGATGATCTCGTCGGGGCTCTTGGAGTCCAACTCTTTGGCCTCCCGCTCGGCCTTCAGCAAGGCGTCGTCCGGGGAGTCCCTGTCGGAGGCCGGCGAAGAGTCTCTGAGCAAGGACTTGTCCGCCGAAACTGGAAAGGAGCAAGACCCACCGACAGAGAGAGAGAGAGAGAGAGAGAGAGAGAGAGAGAGAGAGAGAGAGAGAGAGAGAGAGAGAGAGAGAGAACCCGTAAGTTCAGGTTCAAGACGGCAGCCAAACCGCTCGTGGTCACCCAAGTTTAACTCGGGGGTATTTAACCGGTTCCTTTGGAAGCTGACAGTCAGTGGAGGTTAGTTACAAAGCTTGCTGCCCTAAACACAAAGACGCTCCCGGGATCGCAGGGAGAGGGACCGGATTGTGTCCTTCACCGGGACTCGACTAAACTTACTAAAGAAAGCCAACTTAGGACCCCGTCCTGTCCTCGCTTACTCAGATCTCTCCTGCGTTCAAGTGGACGTTTGGCCAGGCAGGAGTAGGAGTCTTAGGAACCGGAGTTTTCTGGTCTCACCGAGTCCTCAGGAATTTTTCCAGCAAAGGGGAGAAGCTACATTGTGGTACCTTAAGAAAATGCACAGCTTTGTGCCCCTACAGCACAACAAATCTGTCTGCGTATATTAAAACAATACATACATACACTTATGAGTTATGTGTGCGTGAGGAATGAATGTCCCCATGCTAATTACACATATTCATCTAAAATACGCACCTCGTGCGACAAAGCTGTAGCTTTTAAAGAAACTACAAACGTGGTCTCTCTCTCTCTCTCTCTCTCTCTCTCTCTCTCTCTCTCTCTCTCTCTCTCATACCTTGTGTGGCAAGTGATTCTTCACTGATCTGCTTATTTCGTTTTTAAGTGGGCTCTCAAGTTCCGCTTCGCTACAATCCTAAATATACACCGTCCACCCTTGACAGCCATGGGTTTCAAGACCTTTGGGGACTTATTTGGGGCGCCTGTTTCCTTGCTTGTCCTTGTTTGGTTCCTTCCGCCACCCCAAGCAAGTCCCATTAGAAAACGCGTCTGCTCCTAAGTAAATCTGCCTTTAGCAGTTCGGTGGGGGGTGGGGGGTGGGGAGGGAAGAGGAGAACGCCAAGGTCTGATAGCGAAAGGGCATCCCGGTTCTCTCCTTGAATAAATCCCGGGGAAGGCTAGTCGTTAATTTGGCACCCAGGATGGGGTTCATAGATGGGATGGGGCGTGGACAGGCGTCGACAAAGGGCTCCCTTCGATGTCAAGCGTTTAAGCCCTGGTCCGGCTGGTAGCCATTAGAAGCCAGCGGGCCACCGACCTTTGCTCTCCGCACCACCCCATATCGTCTTCGTGGTCTTCTTTTAGCCCACGTCTACAGACTGAGGACAACTGGGGAGAAGACACCTCTAGGGGATGTCCTTAGCTGAGCGGGGAAGACCCCACTCATGCCTCTAAGAAATGTTTTCCCAGGGTGAGGGTCGCGGGACGTGTTCAGGGGAAACCTAGCTCGCCTTGGAAGAAAATAAGGAAGAAAAGCAATAAGGGAGAATTTGGCCCAGGAGGAGATCAGGACAAGAAGAGAGAAGGATGCCCTGATGGAGAAGACAGAGAGGGCAATTTATTCCCCCGCCCGGGCGCCCCAGGCCTGAGGGGGTTAGTGAAATAAATGAAGGAGGGGGCTGGGGAAGGGGGCGTGAGAGCGTCTCCAGTACCTTCTGGCCTAGGCAGGTGACCTCCCGCGGTGGTCAAGCTGTAGGGGTACCACCAGGCAGGGGTTCTCTCCAGGTAGTGAGCCGGCAAAGCAAACCTCTGAGCCGGGATCTCGAAGCGCGGGAAGGCGAGGTCGCCCATCTGCGAGAAGGCGAAGCCGGCCCCCTCCAAGGCCCCCTTGGCGCCCGGAGGGAAGAACGCCCGCGGTTGCTTGGGGGACGCCTTAGGGTGGTCCCCGTTGAGCAAATTCTTGATGGAGAAGGGCGACTCCTTGGGCGGCGGCGGCGGCGGAGGAGGAGGAGGAGGAGGAGGAGGTTGCGCGGGGTTGCTGGGGGCTTCCGGTCCGGTCTCCGGCATTTTGCCCCCCGGCTGCGTGGCTGCCCCCTCCCCAAGTCTTCGGAACGGCGCTCACCCTGGGCTCCCGCGTCGTCGCTGGGAATGGGCCGCTGGCATGGAGGGAGGGAAGGAGGAGGAGGAGGAGGAGGAGGAGGAGGAGGAGGAGGAGGAGGAGGAGGAGGAGGAGGAGGAGGAGGAGGGCTGGCGGACGTGGACGCTACACCCCAACCCTCTTCTTTCCTTCCTTCCGACCCGTCCGTCTCCGCACCCCACTCCCGCGAGCGGGGCGCAGGGGGCCGCCCACGTCGCCGGCAATGCCTTGGTCGCCAGTGGCAACTGGTCGCCCGAGGCTAAGGACGAGGTCCGGGCGTCACCCCAAGCGAACCGCTGGGAGTCCGCGGCAAATGGACACGGAGGGTGGCCGGCGGCGTCGGCGGCGTCGGGCAGCGGCGGCTGGGCCCATCCAGGACCCTCCTAGTCCCGCTCGGCAGGGCAAAGAAGAGTGAGCGAGTGAGCCAGGGAGGGAAGGAGGGAGGGATGGAAGGAAGGAGGGGAAGCGCGAGGCAGACCCCCCCCCCGCAACCCAGCCGCCGCCGCCGCTGCTCCTGCTCCTGCTGCTGCCTCTACCCCCCCCCCCGTGTCCATCTATCTGCACACACACACATCCACGCCCCCCCCCCCTCGATTTGGTCCTTTTGGCTCCGGGCGACGCGAGCTCGACTCTTATTGGCTTTATATAGTCCAATTAGGCAGCAAATGAGGACAAGGCTATTAGCACAAAAGGATATGGGGCTGGGGCTGAAGCACCGCGGCAAGAACGAAGAAGGGGGACAGAGACGCGTCTCTTACACCCACACACGCGCGCAGGCTTTCTCCCCTTGCTGTGGTCCGCGATTTTCCTGTGCGTTCTGAAAAAATAAAATAAAATAATGATTTAAAAGAAGAAGGAGGAGGAGGAGGAGGAGGCGGAGGAGGAGAGAAGAGCTAGCCAGCCGTGGACTCGGGTTATCCGGTCCCTGATAAGGCGAGGAAAAAAAGAAAAACACGGTCAGGGTTGTTTAGCTTTGGGGAGACTGAAGGTATAAACCGGAGGGGAGGCGGGCTTATCCCGTCCCAGAAACTTGACACTGCCCCAAAAGCTCAGGAAGGGCGTTGCTGGTTTTAGTGAACCCCGAATGGAGGCGAGGGTCGCCAAAGCTCTTTTCCCCCCCCCTACACCACGCGATCCTCAGCCAGGGGAAAGGCAAGGAGACTTTGGGGAAAACTGGGTGCGCTCGCGTCCCCCGGGGTCTTCCCGGGCCCTGTAGTGGTGAGGCAAAGAGCTTCCCGGTGCGATGTGAATTCCAGTGGGTAGTAAACAGTGAAAAACAAAACAAAACAAAACAAAACGTGTGCGGAGCCAGGGGAGAGAATAGACAAGGAAGCCAGATCATTTAACGAAAGCGCTGTCATTTCCTGCACACCGCGATTTCCCGGGAGACAAATAAAGACAACAGGGTCCAAAGAGATTTGCAGCACAAAGACAGGCGGGTGAGACACTCTGTGCCCAAAGGAAAGGCCCTTCACAATCCGCAATCAAGCAGACACCAAAGTTAGGGCGGTGGGCGAGCGTCCCTTGCCAAAGCCTGCCAGAATGGCAGGTCCGAAAGAAAATAATAATGAACTCAAGTCCCCTTCGCGCCTTTGAGGGGATGTACAATCAACCACACGTGTTTACCTGAGGGCCAGATTTGGAAGGGAAAACCCTGAAAGCTCCTAGTCGTGATCCCATGAGAAGGATTCAAAGAGTGTATAAATGCATACCTCAGCTACTTTTTTCAAGACTAAACTTCCACGGACGCCCAACTTCTGTCTACCAGAAAGCTTGTCCCGTTGCCTTCTGCGAGGCTTACTTCCGGTGAAGCGTAAGATCGTAGCCCCAAAGTTTGAAATTCGTCTCGGAACTTGGCGGGGGGGGGGGGAGAAGGAGATGGAACGCGCAAGGCTTCATTCTCAGCAACGGCCGGTGCATTTGGACATCAATGACGCCGCACCGCTTAGTGCTAGCTTATCTGTGTTGTTAAAAATATATAGAGTGCTTCAATAACTACCCAAACGTCTCCCTTTTTAAACGGGTGGGTGGGGGTGGGTGGCGGCGGTGGGAGATAAAGTGGTGATACAAATCAGGTCTCGCCTTTTACTGGTCCCCCACCCTTGGCGTAAATGGTTTCTCCCCATGGAATTGGGTTTCTGTAAATCGGTGCGACGATTCCTTCCAAAATAAACACAAACTGGAAGGAGTTTGGATAAAAATGTGCAGAAGCAAAGCCGCCCCCTTTTCTCCCCCACACACCAACAAAATGAGTTCTCTCTCAATTGCGGGGGAAGAACCCCTGAAACACTGTGTATAAAATTGTTTCTGCCCATTCCCAGCTCACACCCTTTTTCTTCCAAGAAATACCACTGGACAACATTGGAGCCGCTAAGTTAGAAGTGAACCCATCCATCCAACTAAAACATGGCTCTTCTCGCCCGCTTTCCTTACAAACATGGAGTCCTAACCTAACTCCTCTTAAGAAACATTCCAGAATAAACCAGGATTGCTTGTTCTTGCTCTGGCTGATACCCGTATATAATTTTCGAAGTTGCAGCCGAGTAGGGGTTACCGTAAATGCACTTGTCCTGTTTTTATGTTTTGCTTTAAAATTTTGTGTTAGAGAGACGGGCTGAAAAGGCAGAGAACTGGAGAGATGGGATCATGTCACTGCTTTTTTAAAAAAGAAAATCTTTGTTAGATTAATTGACACCCCCCCCCCAAGTGAGATTTACTTTAACTGAGCGGGTGTCAAAGGTGCCTACGGATGAAGAGAAGCAAGGCGTGAGATTAAACCTTCTATAACCGTTTAATGCCCTTCTGAAAATTAAGGATTTGCACAGGTTTTAGAAGGTGGCCCAAAAAAAAAATGGCCATCCTCTGATGACCACCCCCGCAGGGCCCTACCGTCTGCTTGACACGAAAGCACCAAAAATGTATCAAAATTGAATAAATCACTCCCGGAGACAAGGCGTTGATTGTTTTGCTGGCCTGTTTGTTTACTCGCGTATGTTTAGCTTTGTATTATTCTATCGAGCGGCGCGTCCAATGGTCTTCAGAAAACTCTAAATAATAATAAAAAAGGGCAAATACTATTGGCATTTGGCTTATGTCCAGTTTATCTAAATAGCCGCTGTTTTTGTGTTTTGTTTTGTTTTTAGATAGAAGAAATAATGAGGCGCTTCTGTTATACTGAGATGATAGATTTCCCAGAAAACTCATAGATCTGGGCGCGTTCAAATCAGATTAACAATAACCGTGTCCCAGATGCACCTCAGATTCCCTGTATATCTCTGGCTTATTAGGGGCTGGAATCCGGACACTTGAGAAAAGCTCTCATCGAACGCAACGGGACTGACTTCTGGATCAGTTTACCTGGATCGTATCTTTAGGCCACAGTCCTACGGCCGCTTACCCGAGAGTCAACTCCAATAAAAGCGCAATGGGATGTGTTTCTGAGAGGACATGAACAGAATCAGGCTGCTTTTATAAATTACCCGATGGGCTGATTTCTGCCGCTATTGTTATAAATGACATACTGTACTTTGCGGCAGGGTGGGGCGGGAGGATAAACGGGAGGGACGCGGAATTCATTATTTGGAGCAACCTGAATAAACCCGTTTATACGCTCTTTACTTCCATCCCAGTTGGAAAAACCAAAGCGCACATCGCCCTCTGTCGGTTTTTTCCTATCTTTAGAACCAACCACTGTTTTCACAAAAAATAACCAGAACAAACGGCTGGGTAGGAAGCAACTAAACTTGTTTCAAAAGTGTGAAGAAGAGGTCTGTAGGATCCTGCAGACAAAACAGTTTTGCTTGAATGCCAGTTTTTCTTAAATGTCAACGCGGGAGACATTTAAGAGAAAATTGGCCAAACCATCTCTCAGATCTGCTGTGAGTTGGATTCCTGCATGGAGCAAGGGATTGGACTCCATGGCCATATAGGTCCCATACCATCATTCTATGATTCTAGGATTCTACTGTGGTCTGGTCTTTACTGGGCAACCATGTGGTGTGGTGGATACACTGATGGAGGAGGGCTTTGGAGAGCAGGGTTCAAATCCCTGTATCTGCCATGGAAACTCACTGAAGTCTGGAACTTAAAAAACTCACTCCTGAAATAACTCACTTGGAAACCCTGCTAGGGTCACTATAGGTCAGTTTCAACTTGACAGCATATAACTAACTAAATCTTTATTGACTAAAGCCCTCTGATAAAGTAAAAGCATTCAGAGAGATGGTGCTTATACTTCAGCAGAGTCTGATCTCAGGTAAGAAGACATTAACTTCCAACCCAATGGGCAGTCTAGTGTATATCTAGTCAGAAGTAGATGCTTCCAAGTTAAGGATGTCATTGCTATGTTTAGATTTGTATTTTAACACTCTGTTCTAGCCATCTGGAATCTACTGAGATTGATGAGCTTCAGATTATATTGGTGAACGGACAATCTATCCCAGAGTGGATAATAGGTGGTGCCTTGAATGTGGTAAAACTTTGTTTCTCATTCAACTCTCCCCACCATGGCAAAGGATGATGAATCATTGGAATGGCAGCCCTACAATATTTGGAAACCCACTCAATACCCATACTTTGTCTATGATGAATGGCATTCTTGTTTTTCCTAGGATGCCTTTGTCAGTGACACAGACAGCAATGGTGGTGGGTCCATTGGAGCAAATGAGGCACACACACACACACACACACACACACACACACACACACACACACACACACACACACACACACACACACACACACACACACACTCAGTTAAGGCTGTGACCAACTATTGCACTCCTAGCCAGAAGTTGGTCCCACTGAGCTAAGGACAGGGTAGGAAGCAACTAAATTGGAGCAGAGCAGGACATGTTCAAAGAGGAACAGATGAATCTGAAATCCAGACATCCAACCACAGGAGAAGATGAGCCAAAGATCAAGTGATCCCACTTTCTCTGTTAATAGAACAGTGTCTCTTTTTGAAATATATATATGGCTGAAATTAGTTGGTGGTGCTTAGGCAATGTTTCTGTTTCTGGAGCTTGCTAAGAAGCAGTGACACTTCCTGGGCTGCAGGCCTTGGCAATTCAGCTGTTTAATATCACTCATTTCCATAGGACTGAAACATCCTTCAATTACTGTAGCAGTTAATGTAATAACAACCCACTCCATGTTTTCTGGATTGAGTGCCAAGAAGCCAGTGGTGGAAAGGCATTAAAGCAAAACTGGTGTGTGTGTGTGTGTGTGTGTGTGTGTGTGTGTGTGTGTGTGTGTGTGTGTGTGTGTGTGTGTTTGTGTGTGTGTGTGAATGGTTATCTGCAGGTTGAGGGGGGACATAGAGGGACAAGGGTGCCATATAAAGATGGAGGAGACAGTCAGCCAGTTTACTATTTGGCAACAAAATATACAAGGAGGCTGCAGTTGAATACCTGCTCTAACAGAAATTGAGATGTTTTGAATCTGGGACTTTTCAAAGGCCAGTAAGAAGAAGAAACGAGGAGTCATGGGGGAAGAGTTATCCACAGTTTTCACAAACCTAAGATTCAGCTGTCCTTCATAATTTATTCCAACTATAGGTGACTTGCATACACTCCATGATGGTAGAAAAAAAGATGTAGATAAAATAATTACTTGTGCGCTTTTTCTTCACAGTAGCCCTTTGACCCATAGGACTGGCATTTATAGTTTGCATAATTGACTAATCAATGTCTATTATCAAGCCAGTCATTTAGTCAGGGCTACAATCCTTAATTCACAGAGCTAGGAACAAAGCCTCTTGAATGCCTTGATACTTACATCTGAGTAAGCCTGTCTAGGATTGCACAGTGAAAGCAGCAGTGTTATGATCCATGCTTGGTCTTTGCAGAACTGGCTGCTGAGGAGTTTTGCAAAGATTAACAATGATAAAAGCACGTCCTAAATCCAACAAATGTATTATTTATTTATTTATTTATTTATTTATTTATTTATTTATTTATTTATATCCCATGCCATCTAGCAACAAGATTACTGGAGGCACAATCCTTTTAAAAAGGTCCTTCATTGAAATCAATGAAGATTGTTTTATCCCATGTGCCTCCATTTCAGTTAAACAAGTGGGCTGAATTCCTAGTATACAGTATGCAACAAATGAATAAATACCGGAGAGCATTACAGTGGAAGCAAGTAGACTAAAAAAGTAGCTAAAAACCTGTATCTTTGCATAGATTTTGCACTAGAGTAGGCCAAATTGTCAGGTAAATTATTTTCTTTTTATGTTCTGTTTGTGCAAATGGACCTAACTCTAGTTGCAACTTACATTGCTGAAGAAACTCACCTAGAACAGGCCCATTTGAGTCAGTGGGACTTTTGGACGCATTAGCTCATCAGTTTAATGGGTCTACTCTAGTGTGGCTTACTATGGTAAGTGCAACAAAATTTCTGCCAATAGGTCCAGTGGGAATGCTGGTTAATTGAAGGCAGTGTCATAAAAACAGTCAAGATGGAAGAGACAACAAAAACTGTCACACTGTTCCTATTTATTATTATTATTATTATTATTATTATTATTATTATTATTATTATTATTATTATTATTATTATTATTCCTTCTGTTGAGAATCTGTGGAGTGACTAAAATTATGAATCAGAAGTCTGGAATTCAGATTTTGCTTCAGCAGGATTAATCCCCTGCTGGCCTCAGATGTCTCTTAGCTTTGTGTGGCCCATTTGAAATAGGGTGATATAACTGAGAACCTGTCTAATAAGAACATTGTAAGCATTATTGGGATAAGTTATGTGAAGTAGTTAGAAATAGTAAATAAATGTATGCACACCTATACCCTAATCAGATCATACCTCAATGCCCTCCTAAATTTAATCCAGTCATTTTGAAACACTCAACAACCATCTCTACCACCTGCTTTGCATGCATATAAATGAATATATTTAGGCACCTGGCAGACATATAGTATGCACGATGGATATACAAACACAAATGTATTTAATGGTGCACCCTTAAATTTCATCTCTTGTATATGGTGATAATTAATCCCATAATAATCTTCCTGAATTACACAGAATCACTAGCACAAGTTATAATTTCTCTTTCATACTGGCATTGAAATCATGGAAATCACAGCTGCTGTTGAAAGTCCGGTGGCATCTGGGGACAGATTGCTTCAAGGACATAAGTTCCCAAACTTTTGGGACATGTGGAACAAAATACATATCTGTACATGGCAACAGCCTGAGATTTTCTACTGCTGACTTGACCTGGATCGATGTCTCCAGATTTTCCCTGTTCAACCAGGAATTGTCCAGCAGTGAGATCCTTTCCCCCCTTGTCTTGTTTCCCCTCCTTTAAAAAAAAAATCATCCATTGAATCACCGCTGTGAAGTAAACTCCTGCCTGCCAGGGTCATCCTGAAGATTTATGACACTCCCTGAAAGACTTGGGGTCTATAAAGCTATGAATGGATTACACTAATAACATTGATCATATATTTTTCAATTGAGATAACTTTTTTTAAAGAGCACAGTGAGTAATAGAACATCCCAGCATGAGGACTACTTACACAGAATGCTGCAATAAATATTGCTGAGATGCCTTGCATCGCAGGGCTGTGTGTATTAGCTGGCTGGACCCGTCAAGGAGATTAGAGGGGAAAAAGTTATGTATCTATTTTAGAGCGAAAAGTCTGGCTTGTCTCAGTGGGTTTGACAGATTTGCGGTGTTCTCCGTGGCTTTATAACATTTATACAAATACTTATCTATTAATTTATGAATCCAGGAAGGAGAATATTATCTTCAGAGCCAAGGCTGATAAGTAATATCTCTCTCTCTCTCTCTCTCTCTCTCTCTCTCTCTCTCTCTCTCTCTATGTGTATAATAATCAGAGCTTGAAAGAGTTGCTTTGCATTACAGCTCCCCAAGGTAGCCTGGTCAGCCAGTAGCATGGCATGCCCCCCTCCCTGGGCAGCAACAGGTGCCTCCTGGACATGCCCTGATTGCATGCCTGCCTCCTTCCCTTCCTCTCTGGCTTGGCCAGCTCAGGAGCCCATTGTTGAGGGGTACCATCTGGGGGAGCCAGTGGTAGCGGCACACCAGTAGAGGCCCAGGGCCATCAGCCCTGGCATCTGCCTGGAACACCACCTGCTCCAGGCCAGTTTTTTTGCCAGTGAGTTGAGCCCAGTCTGCACCCAGTGAATGACCCAGGGCAGCTGCTAGTTCTGCCGAGTGCACTCGTTGCTCCACAAAGTGGCTAACCTTGTTCACTGTACAAGGTCCCAACCCCTGAGGATGGACAGCCGAGAGCAGCCATCCTTAGGTACCATGTGTTTGTTTGGGATTGGGCAGAAGGGTGTGAGAATTTGCTGCTGACTCATGCTCATACCCCTTGCAGAACCCACCTCCAGAACCTGCAGTACAAGGGGCAGTTGTGCGCTAATGGCATGCCAAAACCCTTCATGGCTTGCTAGCATGTCCCACCCATGGGCTGGGGGGTGGGGCACAATATTTGCCTTGCCCAGGGTGCTGGCAAGCCACACTACCCCACTGTGGCCAGCTTTTCAGTAACCTCTCAGAAGAATTTTTGCAGGCTTGCATAACAATCTCCCTTCCTTAATGACTTGGTAACTATAATGAATTACTATCAAGGAGATAAACTGTTGTATTCTCAAAGGCTCTCACGGCCGGGATCTGATAGTTGTGAGTTTTTCAGGCTGCTTGGCCATGTTCTGGAAGTTTTTCTTCTTGATGTTTCACCAGACTCTTGGCTTGCATCTTCAGAGGGCAAGGAGCTCAGGGAACTGTTCTGGAAGTTTTGTGGGTATAGTTGTGAGTGTGGGTTTTTTTTAAAGTTGTGGAAAAGAGGAAACTTGTCCTATGTAGGAGAATAGGTGTTAGTCATTGTATTGTGATGAAGGGATTAAGAAGTTTCATTGCATCAGCCATATACCATATTCTGGAAGAAGAGGAAGAAATAAGAAGTGAAATAACAAGGATCCTACAAAAAGCAAAAACCCCAAATAGCAACATAACAAGAAAGGAAACTCCATCAAGTCCTTGAATGTGGATCCTGACATCATCGTCGTGCTGGCAGACAATGACAATGCCACAGTAACCATGCAAACAGAAGACAAGAAAAAAAAACCCAGACAATTTCTAGACCCCTCCACCTACAGAAAACTAAAGCAGGACCCCACCAACAAAATCATAAAACAAACAAACATGCTGGTCAGGAGTTCCTCCCTCCACCCCAGTGTCATTCCATGAATCTGCAAGATGGAAACTCTTTCACCAAGATTCTCCCAAAAATCTACAAAAATCTACAAAGACTCAACCCTACTCAGGCCCATTGTTAGCACCATTGGCTCCCCAACATATGAATTAGCAGAATACCTAGCCACCCTCCTACAGGCCCACATTGAACAGACCTCATCCCACATCAAGGACTCAGGACATTTCATAGACAAGATTAGCATCTTAAAACAAAACCCCATAAACAGACTGATCACCTTTGATGTAGTATCCTTTTTCACCAAGGTACCAATAAAGGACACTTTAGCATACATCCAGCAGATCTTCCCAGGAGACATTAAGGCCCTATTCCAACATTGCCTAATGATCAGCTACTTCCAGTGGGATAATGACTTCTATGAACAGACAGAGTTGCCATGGGGAACCTCCTCAGCCCAGTAATAGCAAACTTTTATATGAAACACTTTGAAAAACAAGCTCTGGATGCACCCTTTGCACCCAGTCTGGTTCCCATATGTGGATGAGACATTCATAATTTGGAGCCATGGTAAATATAAACTGGAAGAATTTCTAAACTACCTCAACAATACCCACCCAAATATACAATGCACCATATTTCCTATGTCATGGTCATATGCAGGCCGGACCTCCAATTAAGACACAAGGTCTACAGAAAACCACACACACACACAGATTGGTACCTACATAAAAATTCCAACCACCACCCATGACAAAAGGCGGCATAATCAAAACACTTGTAGACCGCACAAACTGAAACTGTGAAGCTGAATTCCTCAACACTGAACTCAGCCACCCGAATTGGGCCCTACAGGCAAATGGCTATTCCAAGAATGAAATCAAAAGAGCCATCAAACTGAAAAAGCAACACCAAACTGAAGAAGAAAAACAGCCCCCAACAAACAAAGTATTTCTGCCACTGACTGCATGGGCAAAGTGTTGAAAAAAATACAACCTACAAACAGTATTTATTTTAGACCTGCCACAAAAATACAACAGATGCTACAGTTAGCAAAGGACAATAGAATCCCACTTGCCACTGCAGGAGTATACCGGATACCTTGTAGTTGTGGCCAGGTATATATTGGGACCACAAAGCACATCATCCAGCATCAAAGAACAAGAAAGACACTGCAGACTAAAACAACCAGAAAAATCAGCAGTAGCTGAACACACCCTGAAACAAACTGGACATGAAATCCTCTTCAACGACACAGAGGTACTGGATAACACTACCAATCACTATGTCAGACTACGCAGGAAAGCCATTGAAATCCACAACCATAAGCACAGTTTTAACAAAAAAGAAGAAAGTCTAAAAATCAATGCCTGGCTTCCATTACTTAAAACTAGAGTCTGCAAAAGATCAAAGCTCAATGATTCCCACCCAGCCAGAAACAACACTGATCAGTTCATACAATAGAACAGCTAACACCACCCATCAACCACAGACAAGGATCACTGCCACCCCTAATTGCAGCAAAACTTCTTAATCCCTCCATCACAATACAATGCCTAACACCTATTCTCCTGCATAGGACAACTTTTCTCTTTCCCACAGCTTTAAAAAACAGTCTCTCACACTCTATACCCCAGAGCACAGAGAGAACCCCTAGTTCCCTGAGCTCCTTGCCCTCTAAAGATGCCAGCCACAGAGTCTGGTGAAACATTAGGAAGAAAAACTTCCAGAACATGGCCAAGCAGCCCCCAAAATTCACAACAACTAATAGAGAAACTGTTATTCTGTTATGCATGCAGACCACAGGTCAACAAAAATCTATAAAGAATAATTAACTGATCCTAAGAAAATGCACGGAGTCAGTCCTACAGAAATCAGTGGGTTTATTTTTAGGTAGGTGGGTTGAAGTTTAAGAGCCCCAATTATTTCTATGGGCCCTGAATAGTAACTCTGTTCTAATGCTCCAGTGTGTATCATTGGATACCTGTGCAAAGCCATGTATAGGAGGAGGACTCTGTTTTGCCATCTTAGTTATTGATTCACCTCTCTGGGATCCTTGGGCAGCACCTTTACAATCTCTGTGGTGCCAGGTGCAAACTTTTTATTCACTTAAGCAGCTTATGGTTGTTTCTAGCCCCCACCCCCACCCCTTTTTAACTACCTCTGCTTTTTGCTTTATGCTTTTTATTTGATTGTAATTCACATTTTCAATTGTTTTATGGCAAGAAGAACCATTTTTTCCTGATGCTTTGTATTATTTTGATATTACATTTCACTGGAATGAATCATTTTCTCCCCTTTTTGCTCTTTTGCAGCTCTATTTTAATGTTCTTCTTTATTCTTTTAAACTTTTGTGAGACAGCCAAAGCAGGTTTGCGTGGTTATGTAAACACAGTATGGTAAGCAAGCAAGCAAGTGAATGAGTAAATGGAATTTTGGAAACTGGTTGATAAATTGCTGGAGAGCTCAGCAATTTAGGTATCTGGCTAAGAGTTTGGGAGTTCAGTTCACTTCCCCACTATGCCTCCTTGACAGGGGCTAGACCTAATGATCCATAGGATCCCTTCCAGCTCTGTGGTTCTAAGTTCATAGAGTCACAGAATCATAGAGTTGGAAGAGACCTCAAGAGCCATCTAGTAAAAACCCCTGCCATGCGGGAACCCCATCACAATATTTTCGACAGATGGCCATCCAGCCTGTGCTTAAAAACCTCCAAAGAAGGAGACTCCATCACCCTCCATGGCAGCATATTCCACTGCCGAACATCAACATTTGTTGTTGTTACTGCTGTTGCTGTTGTCATCATCATTGTCGTTGTCATCATCATCTAATACAAGGAGGGCATTTTAAAATAATTTTCTTATTACTGCCTCCTTTAGGCATTTCTGGCACCCTGCCTTGTTGCTAAGAAGCACTCTCCACTCCCCTAACCCATTCAGTCAGCCTCCATCTGGCTTCTTTTATAATCCAGGAAGGGTTAGGCTGGGCACATATGTGGTGTTTTTTCACCTCTCCAGAGATCCTGTTCACATCCTCAAGCTGCACCAACTGAAATATACCTAGTATAACAGGACAAGTAGGGGGGCAAGTTATGTCAGCAGGTAATCCATCAACTACAGTACAGTATCTAAGAGTGGATCCAAGCAACTTTGTCTGTCGAGTGTTGTGCAAAATCTTCACAGCAGGCTGTTGAGTGGTCAGTATATTTCTCTGGTGCCCATCCGTGCAACAGGCTTTTGACCAACCGAAAAAGATCCACAAAACAATTATGTGCAGATGCAACAGTGGCAGAGAAAAAATAGCTTCTTTGCTACCACCAGTGTCAAAAAGCAGGCTTTCCAATGGGCTCTAGCCCATGTTTGATTGCATCTGCTCTGAGCTTTCACCAATTGTCACTCTAGTCTCTGCCCCACTCATGTCTTCATCTCCAGGCTTTTAGTTAGCAATGGAGCTAGTTTGTCTGCACTTTGTTTGATTGGATGCTTATGAGCAATTGTGTCAACAGGCCTGACTCTTTTCCCATTCCAGAGATCATCCAAGGATGTTCCCCAAGAGCTGTCTGGAAGCCATCATTCTCCTACGGTGGACATTTTAATTGGCCTTCCATCCCTGCAGAGGTTCAGAGTTCCAGTAAGCCTAAACCCTACTAGACAATGATATGTTCAAGACAATGAACCTAACGAGAATTCCTCCACACTTGGATGATCATCGTCCTGCCTTGTATCAAAAAATAGGTCACATGTGTGCCCTTGCAACACGAGAGGGGCCAGATAGCACTTGGGAGAACCCCATGGCTCTCATGAGCTCCTGAGCTGCTCCTGATAAACTGGCTTCTACATGGATGTTGAAGTTGCCCAGTACTGTACCACAAACCGAGGTGATTGCAACACCACACCTGGAATCAACCCAGCCAGCTCCAGCAGGGAGACTGTTATGCAGTGCAGTAGGTGGTGCACCAATAGAATCACTATGGTCTACCACTCTCAAGTACCTTACACTTGGCACCTGGTAAGGGTGATTAAATTTTGATAGATTATTGCAACTCCTTCTCTCTGCCTCGGCCTGGCCTACTGATGCACAGAGAAACCAGGGACACAAAAATGGGAAGGTCTTTCTCTCCCAGCTTCATCCAACCAAGTATCTGTAATGCAAGTCAAGTCAGCATGTCCACCCAGGATCAAATCCTGGATGGTAGCTGTCTTACCTTCCACTCACCTAGCATTTAACATTACTTGTAACTATGTCCTATTCCACTGGCAATGCAACTTGGTTGCAATGATCTGTTGCTGAACAATGGCCTGCACAGAGATTAGAAAATTTAAATTTAAATTAAATCACATCCAATGAGCATGAGAAGAAGGTGACAAAATTTAAACTGGAGTATGCGCAAATCAGCAGGTCTTAATATTTCTTTTATCTTTTATGCAAACCAAATTTAGTAATATATGCAATCAGGGCCATATGCAAATATTTTAATATATTCAAAACCTTATTATTTCCTTAGGTGCCAGATCTTCATATGATAATTATTCAAATCATTCTATTGTCCATAAATGTTTTTCTTGCCTTATTAGTGTTTATAGAACAGCTCATAACCATTGAATTTATACAATTATTTTATTACTACTTCAATCCAGGATTAATTGGCTTATGTTCATATGGATCAATTGTGTAAATGTGATGTTTGGGATAGTTTATTCTCATGATTTAAAATGACTGCATGCTCTACTGTACTGTGAAAGGATTCCTCTATCAATCACCCCTGTCTGAAACCCATATCAATCAATACCTGTTGTTAGGTAATAGGTAGCCAGGTGGTCAGACTAAAGAAGGGTAGCCAGAAAGCTTGAAGACCTCATAGAATAGAATAGAATAGAATAGAATTATATTGTCATTATGCATATGCAAGTTATGCACAACGAAATTAGAGTGCTGTCCCACTGCATACTCAAAACAACAAGGCACCATACAAAACACATAAAACACCATACAAGATATTAAAAACTCTTAAAACCATCTACAAAATTTAAAACACTACTTGAAAACTGCTTACAATGATGCTAAGACCATCACATTTAACTTAGATACCACTCTGTGATAAAAACTGTTCTTTAGTCCAGTGTTTTTCAACCTTTTTTGGGCAAAGGCACACTTGTTTCATGAAAAAAATCACGAGGCACACCACCATTAGAAAATGTTAAAAAATTTAACTCTGTGCCTATATCAGTCTCTAAAAGGTTCACCATTGCTGGTGTAGGGAGAAGCAGGACAGAGGGGCCACAGATTGAGGCAGCCCGCTCTCTAGCACCCAGTTCCCACTTACATGTGTTGTTTTTTTAATTTAAAGACATTTTGCCCTGCATGGACTTCTGTGTCCAGTGGAGACCTGAGAAGGGGCACTGACTCTCCAGGAACACAAATAAGACCCAAAAGCCCATCTTGCTCTCCACACTGTGGCCAAGGCAGATGCCTTCAGCAAGTCCAGCAACAGGAGGGGAGGAGGATGAAGGAAGGCAGGAAGGAAAGAAGGCAGAAAGTGTTCTGCTTGTATACCGCCCCATACCACTTCAAGGAGTCTCTGGGCGGTTTACAGTTTTAATTACAGTAGGCAGGCTGCTAGACATACACATATGCAGGCTAGAAATGAGCACGTTTCTATGAAGAGGGGAAAGGGTACGAATGGAAAGAGAGAGGTGGGGAAAAAAATAAAGAAAAGACAGAGAGAGAGAAGAGGGCGATCCAAGACAGAAAGAAAGGGGCAAGACTTCAAGGAACCCATTGCAGGGCCCCTCAGAGACGGCTCTTCCCCTCACGGACCCTAAAGGCAGGCCATCCAGCCGTGTTAGTAGCCCCCCCGCCCGCCCGCCTCCTCAGCCCAGGCCCGGCGGAGGCCTCCTCCATCCCCCCCTCCTCGCAGCCCTGCTGTGGTGCTCGTGGGGCAGCCGGGCGCCCCTCCTCCCCTTCCCCTCACCTGGTGGTTTGTTCTGGGCTGGGGCTCCCGGGCCGGCTCGTGTTGGCGGGCGGGCTGTCGCGGCGGCAGGCACAGGGCAAACACTAAGAGAATGAGTGGGGCCAGGTCCGGCCGGGGAGGAAGTGACGCCAGCGCCGCAGGCCTCGTGGGGGAGGAGCCAAGCTGGCCCTTGGACACTATTTATAGCGCCTCCCAGCTGTGGGCTGCCCGTCGGCCCTGGGTTGAATTTCTTTAGAATTTTTCAATTTTTCCCACGGCACACCAGGCAACATCTCGCGGCACACTAGTGTGCCACGGAACAGTGGTTGAAAAACGCTGCTTTAGTCTATTTGTCCTTGACTTAAGAATCCTATATCTCCTGCCAGATAGCAACAATTCAAAAAAATGGTGGCTAGGATGCAAAGGGTCTCTCAGAATTCTAGATGTCTTCCTTAAGCATCTGGAGTTGGATAATTCTTCCAAAGGAGGAAGAGGACAGCCCACTATCCTCTGGGCAGTGTTTATGACCCTCTGGAATGCCCTTCTATCAGCCACTGTGCAACTGGCAGACCAGACACAGAGGCAGTAAGTGATAGTGCTTTATATAAAGCCCCAGTATAAGGTTATCAACAGGTTCTCAGACAGTTTTTCCCTCCTGATAATTCTCAGAAAATATAATCTCTGTTGGGCCTTCTTAACTAGTGCTTCAGTGTTAGCGCTCCAAATCAAATCCTCCCGTAGAATAACTCCCCCAAACCTACAGTCCATCACCCGCTCTACACAAACTCCGTCAATAATCAAGGCTTGAGTGTCTGATTTCCTTTTTCAATAGTCCACTATAAGCTCCTTGGTCTTGTTGATATTTATTATCAGATTGCTAGTTCTGCACCACTGTAGCAAGCAATGCACCTCCTCTCAGTAGGCAGACTCATCTCCACCAGAGATGAGTCCCACTACTGTTGTGTCGTTGGCTAACGTGATGATTTTATTTTCAGGATGAATATGAATGCAGCCAGAGGTGTAAATGCTGAACAATAGTGGGCTCAGCACACAACCCTGTGGAGTACCCATGTTGAGTGTGAGGGCTGACAACATGTGATCACCTAATCTGACTCTCTGTGAGCAATTTGATAAGAAATCCATGATCCAGGCACATATGATGCTACATACTCTACATTAGCTTTATCATTGTCTGGGACAATTTAACACAAGATAAAAATATAGATGGAGGGGAAAATTAATCCTGGGGTTCATGAAAATAATAGGCTGGCACAACAAATAGAAAGCACCCCCCCCCGCTGATCCTTCTGCTTCAAGATGTGGAGAGCAAGAGTGACAGAAATAATAGGGCACCCAGATTGACTCTATATAACCTGAGTCTATTTCTATGCACATTCATATACAATGGTACCTCTACTTAAGAGCAGCTCTACTTAAGAGCAATTCAATTTAAGAGCAGAAAACCATTGGCGTTTTAACTGCCGCCTTTCAAATTTTAGATGCGGCCTGCTCCATTTACAATTTTTTTATTTTTTATTTTTTATTTATTTTGTAAATTTTTTAGACACAGTACCTTTACTGAAGAGCTGTTCGACTTAATAGCATGCATTTGGAGCTGATTAAATTCATAAGTAGAGGTACCACTGTATACAGTTGCTTCTCTCTCCTTATTTTGAACTTGATAATGCCACATGGCACAACAGTGCCCAAATTAAAATGTAAACCCTTCAGTATTCCACAGGAGCCAGAAATCAATAGCATACATTCACAAACTGAAACAGCAACTCTGTCCGTGGTACCAGAGTGCAAAGTTTCATCTTCTCACATGGTGGTGCCCTCATCATATCTATTCAAATCAAATCAAAGGGACCCCTTTGGAGAATGGGGAAGCCCAGAACAGTTTCTGTCGACACAGATGGCTGATGAGAAGAGGAAAGACCTGTTGAGGATGCACAGAGAAGGAGAATCAGCTCTTCCATTTCCAGTGATGGAGTCAGTGATGTCATTGTATACTGTTGGGTTCTTCCTATGATCCCATGAAAATAGAGTGAAAGAACCAGAGGACTGCTTTATCATTATAGCTGTGATTCTCTACACGTAAACCACCTGGAAAAGTTGAATACAATACACCTGAAACATGTATGTTTCAAATGATTCATGGGTGACTTCAAAATAATAACAAAAAAGAATTATTGCTTCAGAAGAATTGACACCTCCACCAAGGAAGGCCACTGCTAATGACCCATGTTTAATGGGGTGGGAACAGCGGCAGAGAGGTTACTTTTACATGCCCCTGGCCATTGTCCATCTAATGAGCCTATTCAGACCAGGGAGCAATGAAACCAACCTGGAGTATAAATTGAGTGTCTCTTGCTAACCTTCCTCAGACTGAAGAAGCTGCTTGGATGAATAGTGGAATATTTTCATCTAACAAGAAAAGAAGTCCATTTGCCATGACTATATAGCTTTTCTTCTTCAGGTTGCCAACCACAAGGAAAGGGTTTGGAATGTGGAAGACAGCTTTCTAGTCTACATTCTGCCAAGTGGGCATAGCAACATTAATTTGCCTGAGGAATAAAAAGGTGTACGTTTCTCTCTTCTATGTGTTGCAGTTACTCATGATTTGCACTTTGCTTCACAATTTCATTAAGTCCTAAATGACCTTTCAAGATATTTTTGCACAGAGGGACTGCAGCAAAATCCCAGTCTTGCTTCTACTCTCCCCCAACTATCATAGTTCAGATCGTCTCCTCATCTTCTGGGATCCTCCAGTACTGGGTAATTTTATAGGAGGTACATTTTGTTGGAATTTGTGTGTAAAGTATGCTATGTAACTTTCAATTTAAAAATCCAAGTACAATCCCTACTAGAATTCATATAAACCTGGGGTGCCTTTGCTCCATGTAACCTAGTTTACAGCACTCCCAGCCATCTGTATTGAAAAGGAAGTCTCAGCCAGATTCCTTTCTTTTGCTATTCAGGGCCAATGTTCTTCTAAGTTCAACAGTAGAGCACAGCATATCCACATTTAGATAAAAGGCCGAAGGAAAAGTATAGGTACTTGTTGCAATACTTGATTTCAAATTGTTCTCAGGTGTGTTCAATGGGGGTCTTTCTTAGCAAAAATGATGGCCACTGATTATTTACTTGAACCTTTGGAAAAGAAGTAAAATTACTTGAATTAGGGTATCCACTTGGCAATGCCTTTTGCACTGAATTCAATACTTCAACCTTTCACTGTTTGCTGAATTGCTATAATGTCAACTGCTTTTCTAGCAAATAGGCAAGTGGTCAGTTTAAGAAATTCTGCAAAGCTGAGAATAAGAGAGAATTGAGCATGGAAATCAATATTCCTAGGATTCTGAAGCAACTATGTGATCCTGTGGTAGAAAATCATATGCTTCCTGTTTAAAACTGCTTACAGGGCCTTAGAGTGCTGTTTTCGTGTTTGGTTTCATTTGGATGTTAAGTTTGCTTTTTATACAGTATTGTTATGAGCTGCTTATGTCCAATGTTTTGGAAGAAATGTGGGATATAAGAAAAAAAAAAAGAATAAATGAATACAGTGTTAGGAAATAACCATAAGCCAGTATTCTATTAGTGTTCACATAAGGTTTGTGCAACTCGCTGCAGCTAATTGTGACTAATTAATGAGGTATCAGCATGGATTTTGGTTGTGCAATCAGGTGTACCCTGGCACCTCATTAATTAGCTACAATAAAGGGCAGTAAGGTATGCAAACCATACACAGACAGCAGTAGGATTTTGACAATACTCATGTAGACCTCTAGAACTGTGAATTAAAAAAGAATATGTGATAATATAGTTTGGTTGTAAAATGCCAAACAACTTTCATATGATACTGAACTTCTAAAAACTGAAATCAGTTAGAACTGATTTCAACAGAACACTTTTCAGAAATTTCCACTTGAGTATATTTCTATGTGAAGATAACTTGTCCCCCAGAGATACATAAAATATTAAAAGTAAGATCTAATATAATCCGTACTTGATCCCCTGTGTAAGACTCAGACAAACATAGACTATTTACATGAAACCAAGAAAAATAAAATTAAAATGTGCTCTCTCTCTCTCTCTCTGTCTGTCTCTGTGTGTGTGCGTGTGTGCGCGCACATGCACAGAAGTTAAATTATCTACATTTTTAAGAGTTCCTAAATATTCATTGATTTTGATGTGGCTATGGTCGAGCCCAAATTCTTAAAAATGTTCTCATAATTGATTTGAATCACAAATTCTTAGTGAGGCACAATAGCTGTGCACACCAGAGACAGAGAGATAAATAAAATTATGATACAAATACTGCACAAGTTCCACTAGTTAAAATCAAGCAATTTAAACCGAGCCAAATAGCTTCCACTGCACTCAGTCAGTGTAGTGGTGCTGTATCAGTCTTGACTGAAGGAGGTTGCAAGGGGTGTAGTTTAGAAGGAGCACCTACTGCGGGATAACTGTTAGATCTGAAACAAACAAAAACATGAACCGTAGAGCTTTAATTTTCAGCACCATGGACAAGGATCATATGACTCAACTAATCCAGGAATATTTGTCCTGGTTTCTTTGGCAGATTTCCTGGATATGTGGAAACTAATAAGCAACATTAGTTAAGCACTGACCTGTATAATTAGTTGCAGTTATAGTTTCAAGCCTGCAAAATATTTATGTTACAATTTTATATAACTGATGTCTGTTTTTCAACTAAAATAATTTTAATTAAAATAATTATATATATTTACTTTGAAAAAAGCTGCATATTTCCAAATGCAACACTGTGAGGCAAAGACAACACTTGAACCATGTTTTTTTAACCTCCATTGTTTGACGAAGCAACACCTTCTTCACTATAAAATTTATGCTCCAAAAGAAACAAGGTTTGTTACTTATTGACAGAAATCCAGTAGTATGTTTAACTAGAGTAGGCCCATTGAATCCATAGAACTTACTTAGGTGTTGATTCAAAGAATTCCAACTGATCCAATGGAACTCCTCTAATTACAACTTATTACTGGTTCTCAGGGTACAGTTCTAGTGTTATTTAGTTACACCTTCACTATTGGGAAAATAACTCATTATAAGTAACTCCTTGTTTGTAACAGGTTATTTCCAAGCTCTGGCAACAATCAGATCTCAGTTCTGAGCAGATTTTTTTTTAATATTTCATGATGATTTTATTATCTTATTTATGTGAATATCAAAGGATTTTCTGAACATAGAATAGGATGTAATATTGAAGAAATAGAATCCCACCTTTGGGTCTTTTTTATTAAAAAAATAGGGCTAATCCCATCAATAAAACTCCACATATAACAAGCTGCAGATCAGTTCTACCATGTTTTTCTCCATGTGAGAAGTATTAAATTGTTTCTGTCACTTGAGGGCAAAAACCAAGAATTAGAAATATGTCAGGAATCAGATGATAACTCTCCAAAGGGATATAATTAAGCTTTGTAGGTCTGAGGATAAATTTTAAGAGCACAGATTTAAACAAGATGTTGTGGTCAATGGCACCTTCTGAAATTCTTCCCAAAAGTTTAAGACAATTACTTTCCTGTTAGATTTCATCTCATAGAATTTGATCAGAAGGCATGGTAATTGTATTTCTGCCTTAAAAGGATTGCCTTACTTTCCTAATAGTTTTTCTTGTAATCTTCCTGAGGCATTTCAAACGTATACAGAATATGAAATATTGAGGAAATGGAAAATACCTTGGCAATATTAATTGTTTCATAAATACTGTCAGGTAAGATATGCTGTTTTATTTCCTTTTTAAAAACCGTATTATTGAAAAACCAATAACTTGCCATTTACTTGTACATTCCTTGGCACACAGACCAGATATACTGCAGAAAGTGAAGCTAATAAAAGGCTGGTGGATTCTTTTCATTCAATTTTCAGACACACAGTTTCAAAAAGAACATTATTTACCATTCAAAAGTTAGTTTGCTATTAAAAGGTAGATCACCAAAAGCTACAAAAACAACCCACTGCAGTACAAACAATGTGAGTATGGAGGGATGATGTCACATTTACTTCATAGTAAGCCCATAGTAAGTTATTCAATGGGGTGGAATGGGCATTGCCCAACACTGGACAGCAGCTTAGGAATGTCCATAGCTAAATATGCCTCTATTAAGTAGATATAGCACCCAGATGGTCCCTTATACTTTGCCCTTGACCTGTGGGAGAAAATGTTGTATGTAAAAAGTGATGCACAAAAAGGACCAAGGACAAAAACAAAATTTTATGTTCAACTTTACAGAGAATCATAGATGATTTTACAACAAGGATAAGGAAGCTGTTGTCCTTGAGGTGGTCTGCAGCTCCCATGATCCTTCATTTGAGCATGAAAATAGTGCAAAAAGCATGTTAGTTATAATTAATTGTTTTTCCTCCAGTAATGAAGGTATAATCATCTATATAATGTAATGTAGTCTTTATATAATGTAATGAAGGATAACGTCCCTCTTTTTGCAGTTTAATTTGCTATTACTTCTATGTTTACAGGGGGTATGGCCTTGTTAAATGTGGAAATAGAAATATTTCATGGCTTAGATGCTCTATGAGCCACTCTGCTGTGAGGCAACAGCAAGGTGGTGGAGCATGTTGTTGTGCACCACAAGCTAAGGGCTTATTTCATTCTTTTATATTTCACAAGTGACTAGTTTCTTCAGAAAAAAGAGAAATAATTGATAGAGACTATAACTAGTCTATCTTCTAAAAGTAACTTCCCATCCTCTGACTTCTACTTTTGACTATGCTGGCTAGCACTTCTTGAAATCTAACAATGTCAGGAGGAGCACAGGTTTTAAAGGAATGCTGTAGGTTATCAATAGTGCCATATTACTGTCTTGTACATCTAGGCTGCATCTGCTCTTTGGTATACTCAGTTCTAAGAATCAAGATATGTTGTTGGCTGAAGAAGATTCTTTCAAGCACCACAGGGATCATCACAATGGAAGGCCACTGGAGAGACATCTGGCTATGGATGACCTTGGACAGGTGTAGTTAGTCTGTTGCTTGTGATGGGCAAGAAACAAGGCAGTCCTTAAGGAAAATGTTAAGGCTGGAGTATAGAAAATTAATTGCTTGATCAAGTTGTTCTTTTTAAACCTTAATTGCATTCCAAGTAATAATAAATATAATGCCATTTATTGCCGCACAGTCTATCACAATAATCTTGAAAATCCAAACCGTTGATAGCTTCTCATTACATTAGTGGTGGATATTTTTCAGTGCCCTGGTCTGTATTCCATTTCCAAATTAGGGGCAATAGGTGGGGACACAGAGGTAGAGTCTTTTTGTGCAACGTCTAGAGTTTCCACACACTGTTGTCCCATAAGATAGGGTAGTTATCAAAATTTCATATTAGCAAACTCTGAATGTGATTTTTTTTAAAAAAATTGTTAGAATTTTGTTCATCAATTTTGAGTAAGGGTTTCCCCCAGTTCAAATGATACTATATTTGGGAGCACTTTGTGAAGTGGAGAAGTAATCTGTATTAGATAACAAGTAGTCCACTCTTGTGCATACTCAAAATATATGAAGTAGATGGAATAGGTTCCATGGAACTCTGGGGGACTTGAATAATCAGGCTTAGGATGGTGCTTCCTTCCGTATATGTGTTTACTTTTACCTCATGCCAGTCTCATTCTTTGATATATACAGCCTTTTCCCCACACAGTATCTACTTACCTTTTATCATCATGTAGAGGCTAGTGTTTTAAATGTGCTCTGTTACATTTTCTGTGGCAGCAGATTATTATGTCACTGGGTACAGTTATCAGCTGGTACGTGTCAAAGGCTTATTAGATAGTATGTGTCACAATTACCCTCAAAATAAGTGGAGATGGGCTGTGGGCAGGGAAATTGCTTATGCAAATAGAATTATTCTCACTAATGATCAACATCATGAGGAACGATATTGCAGTGAAGCTGAGCTTCATTTTAAAAATGTTGCCTAAGTAGTAGAGATCTTCCCAATGCTCATTTCCCGCTTTAAACTCTGTCATTTGTACAGCCTATTAACCTTTAACTTTATGACTATCTGAACATGAAATACTGGCAGCATTTAAGCCTGAGAATACTGGAGCCATGGCTTCTTACTTGGCAAAGGAGGTGAAGCACATTCTTTTAAATCAGTCATTTCTAATATGTTTCTCTCTCACACTGGCACATATACACACAGGCAGCATAAAGGAGATTTTTTTTTGGACTTGCATACAGATGTTATTTATAATAGCACCGATTCAACCCTTTCTCTGGCATATTTAAGTATATAATCTCAATTTCCATAATAATTAAGGATTCCCCACTGTTCTCCTGTAGCCATATAAATATTAAATACAGCAGAGCCTTACTTATTTGAATTGCCTTGGGGAGGTTAGAAAAACAATAAACAAAAGTTTGAATAAACAACAGTTCTATTTACACATGGCGGAATTGACCTTGACTTGTACAGAAGGCCCACTGTGCATTTAAGAGGCTAAGGACTAGGGCTGCCAGACTTTTAGGTGTAAGAATACCCTTGAACCTCCAGAGGAGATGATCAGAACACATATGTTGGATGCAAGGAGAGGCTGGGGAAATCATGTTTGAGACTGCAAACTCCAGTCCCCCAGCCAGACGACCAGTAACTTATCCAGGCTGGATGAAGAATTCCAATGGGGTATTTGAAAAAGGAGGGTTTCTCAGCTCCAGGGAAGAAGGGCCAATGGATTTTGGCATTGACCACCGAATTCATAGATTTTGTGTGCATTTGCTTTTTGGTCTAAGGTCAATGTTGCAGTGGGTTAGGGAGTATCTAATCAGAAGCAAGTCCCAGTTTCATGGAAACATTATGTTAGAAGGGGCTTATATGGCCATCGAGTCCAACCTCCTTCCCAAAGCAGCAACACAAATAAAAGGATATCAGCCCAGTGGCTATCTAAATTTATCTTGGATGCCTCCAGTGTACATCGCTGTACTGCTCTAACAGTTTGGAAGTTTTTATTTTTGATATTCAACTGGATGTTGGCTTCTTCTAACTTGTTATCTGGCTTCCTGAAATTTTATGTCATTCACATGAGAATATAGGCAAGTTTTATCATGAGATATACAAATTGTTTTATCAGATAAAAATATATCCTACAAGCTCAAAAGAGCTCATGGCAGCAACTATGACACTTCTCCATCTCACAACACTCCTCAAAGATACATCTGTGTGTAAATGTCTGGCCCAAAATTATCTAGTGAGTTTTCTGCTTCTGTAGGGACACAAACCTGGATATTCAAAGGCCCAGTTCAGGGATTTGTTTGTTTTTAAAGAAGAGCTGGGACTTTGAGGAGAGAGAAGTGATAGGGAGAATGAAATTAAAGCCCAATAATAAATAGTATCATTTGGACACTGTTATTTCATTAACATTCTAATACATTTATTCAAGCTGACTAGTGATGGGCACAAAGCATTTTTTATTCATTTCATTATTCGTAATGAAACAAATTTTATTCATTTCATTATTACTTAGCAAAATGAAGAACAAACTGCCCCTCAAAGGAAAACAAAATGAAACAAAACAAAAATTTTCATTTCGTTGGTTTCATTTTTCATTCTCCCCACTGCTGCCGCTGGCCAGCCCCCATGGAGGGGGCTTCCAAAGTGGCAGCGCCAATTGGCTGTAGCGCTGCCGGTGCTTGTTAAAAATAAAAAAGTGCCCTCAGTCAGCTGCACTACAGCTGATCAGTGGGGTTCAGCCAAAAAATAATAATAATTAAAAACCCCGCCTTTCCCCCCACCTTATTGGGTGGGGGAAAAGGGGGATTTTTTATTTTTATTTTTATTTTTTGCTGAGCACCAAGCACGGATCAGCTGTAGTGCGGGTTTGTGGCAGCAAAAAAATGTTTAAAAATCGCTTCTTTCCCCCAACCCCATTGGGTGGGGGGGGGAGGGGAGAAAGGAGTAATTTTAAAACTTTTTTTTTGCCAGCCCCAAGCCCACGCTACAGCTGATCCACGCTTGGGGCTTAGCAAAAACAAACAAACAACAAAAATATTAAAAATCCCATTGTTTCTCCATGCCCAAATGGGTGGGGGGAAAGACTTGATTTTTAAACTTTCCCCGCACTACAGCTGATCGGCGTTTGGGGTGGCAAAAAAAGTTTACAAATCCTGGCTTTTCCTGCACCTGATCAGGTGCAGGAAGTTACACAAGCAACACACACACACACACACACACACACACACACACAACACAAATGAAAAATGAAACAAAAAGAAAAATGAAATGCATTTTTTTAAAAAAACATTTCAAATGAAATGAAACAAAACAGAACTGAACAAAACAAAAAAGAAACAAAACACTATTTTAGCATTTCGTGCCCATCTCTAAAGCTGAGTGCTTTGGAGTTTAATACCTGAGAGTTGGCTACTGGAGGAGTTGTAAGAGACAAAGAGAAGGGATAAAATACACACATAGGGACA
The DNA here is from genome assembly GCA_029282475.1 of Phrynocephalus forsythii. NCBI lineage: Eukaryota > Metazoa > Chordata > Lepidosauria > Squamata > Agamidae > Phrynocephalus > Phrynocephalus forsythii. The sequence goes on along the minus strand of JAPFRF010000008.1, from coordinate 75,674,058 downwards.
AGTAATGGTGGGTGGCAATAAATGGGGAAGAGAGGAATTAAGTGGAATTTATTAAAGTAAACATGTTTATTTTTGTGGTTATTTAAAGAGACTATTACATGAATAGACAATTGACAGGACAACAATTCAATTGACAAAAATATTTGAGTGAGAGGAAAGACAGGTAGTCTTTTAGCTATCTTGGACTCCAAACCATTTACAGTGGTACCTTGTATAAAGGAATTAATTCATTCCAAATGAAATTATGTTAAGCAAATTTTCCTTTATACAAATTCCCATAGGAATGGATTGAAAATGGAGTAATCCCATTTTTATGTTGTACGGATTCTCCCCATAGGCGATTATGTTAAGCAGATTTCCCCTATCTCCAGAATTTTTTATGTTGTACAGATTTTATGTTATACAAGCTGTTTGTTATAAAAGGGTCCACTGTATTGGGATATGAACTGCAGCCCTTGAATGTTTTAAGGGTAATTATTAGGTTTGAATGTTTTAAGGGTAATTATTAGATTTATGCTGAAATACCAATATATTTTGATGGACATCTGCACCATTGTTTCACTCTATAAACACTTCAGAGTTAAAGAATTAGGGATGAAGCAAGGAAATACAAAGTTAATGCACCTTTATAGCCCATCTCCTCCTGCTCCCACACTGGCTACCATGAGTGGGCAGCAAAGTTCAGAGGGAACACAAAAAGACTGCAAGTAGAAACTGCAGACGGTAATATCAAAGAATTGTGATGCCATGATGCTTCATGAAGTGGATCCACAATGCCTCTGTGTATTTGATCCCCTTGCTGGATCAGGAACAGCAGATACCAATTTGATATGTATCTGAATATCTATCCAGACATCTAGTCAAGTGAAGAAGTTGCCTGTCTGCTCTGCAGGGCATTGCTTTCAGTAGATGAAAACATGAATCTTCATCTGAATGCACTTTTAAACATGCTCTGCCACCCCCACTTCGGTGCAGTTGCTCATGCACAAATAGCGTTTCTCCACGTGAGTACCCTTTCACAGTAGAATAGATGGCCAAATATTGTAAACGTACTTCTTAAGTAACATTAAAATGAAAAACTGAAACCCACATATAATTCTAAATGCAGCGTCCAGCAGGCTGTGTGAATGCTGTGAAGCGCAGAGACAACCTCATGCAGCGAAGTATGCATTCACTCCAGTTTTGTCAAACACAACTCCAAGGAACCAAAACACTAAATAATCTATTGCCACTGGAACATCTTGGAACTTGCCTCACTTGTTTGACAGTTACTGGATCTCCTGACATTACTAGAAGGTTCATTTGGAATGGAATGGAACTATTCTATATACAATGGGCCCCCAAAGGTAATTCACCCTATGTCTACCCAAAAGGATCACAAAGTTTAGATTCTGAAGTGAAATGCAGAAGGTTCAACATGGCAAGGGCGTATCAGAGCACTACAAAAAAAGAACATCATAGCTTAAGTAAAGGAGAACAGAAAAAGACTCATGCTGAATCAGACTGCACTGCATTAGATATCTACAGTATGAAGTACCTGTATATTCTCTTCCATGTCAACAGAACATGAAACAGAACAGTGGGAGGCATGAGTGGAGAAAGAAATTGCTTGTTGCATCCTCTACTTCCAAATATATTATTCTCAGAGCAGATTATTTTATCAAGGTGGTGACATGCTGACCTTGTGAAGGAAAAAGTTAATGCCCTTCCACATGTTACATATTTCCTTCATTGATGAATGGAGGAAAGTATCTATCATCTTCCATTTCTCACTGTCAGTTTCATTGTAGGGGGACTAAAAATTATATTAAAACCCTGGTGATTCTGGGTCATGGTAACCCCTCTGCCGTGAGAAAGACCACCATCGGTATGGCACTGCATGTCAGTAAGGACCACATGTGAGGGCATCTGCATGTTTCCTTTTGTGTGGAAGGCAGGCCAACCATCTATACCAGCCTTGGGTCTCCAGGTGTTCTTGGACTAAAACTCACAGAAGCCTTTGCCCTCCCACCCCAGAATAAAGAGGCGAGACACAGAAAATGGGTTAACTGGGGCCATGCTTTATTTAACAACAGAACTGGGTGGGGGCTAAAGTATTCTGGGGCAATGGTTAGGCTTGTGAGGTCACTGCTGACCTCCCCAACCGCGATGTATCCAACAAGGTGAGTCCAATACCTCCCATTTGAGCAGTCTAACAGATGGCTCCCAGGGGTCGATAAATGTCCACAACACCCTCCAGATGCCAGAGCTCCATTGATTGGCAGCCCCTGACCCAGCAAGGCTTCCCAGTGCATCCTTCCCCCGATACTGGATCTCCAGATCTGCAGTACCATAAGGTTGGATGGGCTAGAATGACTTTATACGTGCACTCATCAACATCCAGGCTGCCCGCCACAGTACCCGCCACCACCTAGAAGCTTGCCCACTGCTATACTTCATGCTTCCCCTGCCGCCCAACCAGTTCGGCTCTCAGCCCCCTCTGTAGATCAGCCAAGAAAATCTAGATGTCACTTGCAGATAAAGCAATCCATCCGCTCTTTAAAATCCTGTTCAGAGTGCACTGATGCCCTTATGGCCTATCACCGCCCAAACTGCACAAACTAATCCACACTGCACAAACTTATCTGCAAATCTCCCTGTCAATGAGGCTCCTTGCCCTGTTGAAGCAGCTCAAAGCACAGCTGGCCCTCTGAATTAAACTTGGAACAATTGTTGACCAAATTATTTTGATATTTTGGAATTGCGGCGCTTAGTGCTGCAGAGTCCTGGATTATCCTCCTTCCCACTAATTTGGGCAATGTTGCTCCCCCTGATGTGCACCACTAACAACTCTGGTGCCACCCACGTTCCTGCAAGTTGTACTGCCATCAGGAACTCCGACCACCTCATGCCTCTCTTGCCCTGCCAGATCCATGCAGCATCGGCCCCAAGGCCCAGGTTTGTCCTCCAGGACGAAGAAGCAGAATGCCCCACAGCCCGGAAGATGTAGCTATGCCTAATTAGAAGTATCTTCAAACTCTTGGTGTGATTCCCTGGGCCTGCAACTGAACAAGAAAGAAAACAACACCAGACACAAGCCTACAGAGGCAAAGCCCGGACCTAAACTATATACCATTCGAACGCCCACCTGCCTATGTATCTAATGGACTCGGACCCATAGTCCAGTGCCTCTGCCGTAGAGGCATCTCTGATTCTGAAGGAATGTGTCCCAAAATGCCAACCACCTAAGCCCACCTGATTCAAGGCCACATCGGTTATCCTCCAAAATTGGTATCTGGTTAAGGGAAGCCCATCTTTTGGCAAGAAAATGTGTAGCCTGCACACTGTAATTAAAAAAATTGTAAACCGCCCAGAGATGACTTGTAGTGGTATGGGGCGGTATATAAGCAGAACACTTTGCTTTACCCGGGATCTTCCCCCTGGGCTTTGAGGAAAGTCTCAATTGCCTGGACTGGGCATAACTACCCTAGAGCACTCACCCATGGTGATGTCCATGCCCCTACTCTGCTGGTCCATTTTGGAGCCTTGGATGTGAAAGTGAACACTATCCTTCCTGACTAACACATCCCACCACTGAAGAGCCACCTTGGATTTATCCTCTTTACCCACAGCCACCAGTTCGCTGACCCTCAGAGTCAGAGCTCTTGAGTCTGACTAATATTTCCTGAGTTATGGGGGAGTGATCATCTACTTTGTGCCCCCTTTCCTTCCCCCAGCCCTCCAACATTTTCCTAAGCTTGTAGTCAGCAGTATTATCCCTAGGCCTGGTGATTTTAGCCTGGAAAGCCAGAGCCAATAGCTTGCTTTGGATTGAGCTTGTTACTAAACCACCCCTGGGAAGCATGCCAAAGGCAAAGTGTATGTAGCCTGTTGTACTGCTGAAGGCCACACTGCCCCTCCCTGTGTTAGCCACCAAAGGTGTGTGCAGCCCATGTTATTATATGATGGTGCCAGCTGCGAAGATGTCGAAGCCCTGGTGGCTTAGGGCCAGGTCATGGTCGTGTTGCTAGTGTCCAGTGCAACCGCTAACTCACCTGCTACCAGTACCAGAGTGGCAGTGCCCCTGCTCAGCCTGCTCCAGCCATGCATCTTCCCCCTTGTCTACCAAGATGGGTTGGGTCATTCTCTCTCGGCCTGTTGTGTTACCCCCAGCTTGCCCTCTGGCTCTCCGACTCTGCAGGCTCTGGTACCTGCAACGGAGTGATTGATCCCCTCAAGAGCAGAAAAATGCCTTAAGAGCCATAGCACAAAGCTTCAATTTTTTCCTGGCCTTTGATTCCCTGGCCAGTACCCTGGTTCCTGTAGGGGCAGCGGCTGCCCCTATTTCCCTAAGCCTGTCCTTCTCTAAAGCCTCAATCCTGCTTTTAACTTGCTCCCATACCATCCAATCCTCCTTGTCTGAAGAAGAAGAGGTTGGGAGAGATATTTGTGGGGGCCTTCTCTTAGCGGACTGTTTCCTCTTGCTCTTACTCTGCCCCATTGCAGTCAGTTGTTAAACCACCCTGATAGGCTTGTCAATCCCAATATATTTTATATAAATGTTTCTTTACTATTTATTTACAAATTATTATTTATCAATTATATTCCTGTTTATTTACTAATTAATATCCTTGTTGTGTCCTTATGTATTATTATTATTATTATTATTATTATTATTATTATTATTATTATTATTATTATTATTATTATTATTATTATTATTATTATTATTATTATTATTAAAAGTTTTGTTTATTTATTCTCCTTCTCCTTCCTACTTCCCTTTTCTTCCTCTTCCCCACCTTCACCTGCACTCTAGCCCCCTGAGGTGTGCTAAACTCCAGGCCAGCTCATTCATTGTACATCCCAGGCCCTTCCCTCCCATCCCCGGGGCTGTGGGTGCGAGGCACGCAACATGGCTGTGACAGCACTGGCTTCCCCACTCTCAGCAAGCAGACCCCTAGGGCAGCACCCTGCACCTAGACTTCACCCCCAAAACATGAAAGGCACTAGTCACCCTCCAAAGGGCCTGATCAGCCTGAGTCCTGGCACGTGGCCTGAAAATGAAAGTTGGGAGTGCATGGAGCAGCCTCCCCCTCTGACGTGGTTTGGCCAGTCCAGGGAAGGAGGGCAAATCTGCGCTACCACAGAAGAAATTGGCTGAGGAGTGGTAAGTTACCACCAGCTGAGATGGTAGTATTTATTTCTGGGAGTTGTAATGCAAGAGCATCTGAGGACAACAGGTTGAGAATCACAGGTCTATAAAATGTCTAGAGCTTATAAGGCTTCCTCACAACTCAACAAAATGGAGGCTCCTCTAGCTTCCAGCTGGTCCAAAACCACCGATTAGTGCATAGGCCAAAAGCCTAACTGCTCCAACTTTCTGCTCCCTCAGCAGCCAGTCAGGAACCATGGGGAAGTTCAGAGGAGAACCTCGGCCACAAAGCACTCATGTTGATCAAGTAAATCAGGGGTCCTCAAATGTTTTAAACAGGGGGCCAGTTCACTGCCTCTTAGATACTGTTGGGGGTCAGACCATTCCAAAAACCCCAGCAGGCACCTGCCACTGCTTTTTGAGCCCACCCCCCACAAGTCACCTGAATCCCCCCCCTCACATTTCTTTTATCTGTGCCAGGTTGGATAGGGTGGTTGTTGCTCACAGAGGGGGACCCAATTGCCACTGCCACAGTGCTTTGCTGCCCACCTGTGGAGAGATCCCCCAAAAAAATTGGCCCCGAGGCCTAACCAAGCCCACACAGCCTAGCTGGAGGCCCAGCCTGGACTGCACCACTCACCTGGTGGCCCGTGCCCATCCTGCAGCTTCCCTCTATCTGGTCCTGCCTGCCTGTTGGGGGAAAGGGAGGTCCTACTAGATACCCTCCACACCATGCCTAGTGCAGCCAGCCCATCCCAATGGTTTCAGATGATGGCTCCAGTGGCCAGTGCCCTGTAGCTCCCAGGTGTGGCTCTGGGGGGGGGGGAGAGGGAAGGCCTGACCCACTTCGCCCCCCCAGCTCAACGCTGCTTTCCTTGCCTGCCAGCCCACTCAGCAACCCCGCTTCTCCCACATATCCAAGGGGGCTAGGGGCCCATCCTGCTCACCCCCAAGACACTACAGGCAACAGCAGGCTTTGCCCTCAACAAAAAGAACCATTGAAATGGGGAGACATACACACACACACACCTCCCCCCTGGGAACTGGTGACCAAGGAGCCTCAACAGCTTTCCAACCCCACTAGGCACTCGGACGGTCCTGCCTCTCCTTCCCGCTGGCTGCCCCAGCCACTGGGAGCCATGCTCTGATTACCAAGTTTGTCTCTAATATGATGACTCACTATTGGCAGACATTACACAAGCTCAGCAAAGGAAGGCAAGGTAGGGTAACTGTGGCGGAAGGATATGTGTTGCTCATGAGGAGGGCGGAAGCTCAGAGGCCCAGGGAAGTTGAGGGGTATGACTGTGGTAGTGTAGATCAAGAAGCTACAAAGTGGTACTTCCCTTCCTCCTGTGCTCCATGAAATGCTGTGTTGGTGGTTAAGGTGGCAGCAGCAGCTGCTGCTGCGTGGTGAGTTTTCGGCTCAAAGGGGGAGGCAAGTGGGGGGGTCTGCAATGGCCAACGGGCCAGATTCAGGACACCGGCAGGCCTGATCCAGCCCACAGGCTGTAGTTTGAGGACCCCTGCAGTAAATAGTAAGTACCTTCCAAGCTGCAGCCTTGTCTTTCTAGTGGAACAGTGGTATAAATAACCAAAGAAAAAAATGATTTAGCTCTGATCATCTGCCCATTTGTTTGGCTGTTTGTTCCAGTGTCATTCCTCCCCCAAAAAATATTTACCTAAAGTTGTCATCTTTCCAAACCCCATTTAATGGTTAGTATAAGGCCAGGCTGAAAGATAATATATTGCAACTACTATATTATTTATTTCAAAGCCAAGTTATTGATTATTGTTCACAGAAAGTGACAAATGGCATCTGAGAAAGGCACGGTCAGCGAGTTCTATTAAAAAAATGATAGTATTGCTCATGGATTGTTAAAAGGTTCAGTTTAGGTACTTTATAGGTTTATATCCATCACAATTTAATGACCAAATGATGAAAAATATGAGTCATGGGAACAATTCCTTTCTGTTCAAATTTAATGTTCAAGCAGTTAGCAAAATAAGACACTTGTGCTGTGGAAGTTTTAAACACCCAGACTTCATAATATATCACCAAGCAATTAACTATAGTATGACGGTCCCTCTGCCCAAGAGTAGAGCCACATGAGGTAAATGCTTAAAATTACTGCTCCTCAAATTAATTGGCATTCAAGTCAAAACAAGAAGAAACCTATTTTGAGAATGCAGCTGGACTAGATATTGTTCTCCTCACCATTAGCCTTTGACACTGGAAAGGCTGCCTATCCCCAGAATACTGGTTGCTTTGCTAAAATAAATATTTGGGCTTCCTTCATTGATAAGGAATTCCACTTCTTTTCACATGACCAAACTGGCCAGAATATGGAACACACCAAGTTTTTCAATTCAAATTTTTAATTTTTAATTTTAACTCCCAACTTCTGGCTCCACAAACGGCTACCCAAACCACTGCGTATTCAGCCAGCTTGGGCATTTATATTTACTTTGCTATTATATTTACTGCTGGGGATGATGAGAAGTATTAATGGAATGTTCCTCCTCATCTGTCAAAGTAAAGTGACTACTAAGCACCTTGATTTTGTGAGTTGGTGTGTGTGTGTGTGTGTGTGCACGCACACGTGTGTGTGTGCAATTTGCTGCTTTGCCTCCTGCAGCAAAACATATTGTGCCCGTTTTTTACTCTCTTCCTGCAATGACAGTAACACAGAAGATAAAGCCTGAATGGAGCTTGTGTTGGTTAAACATAATGTTTTGAGAGATTGGCATTCTAAGTCCTGTTCTATTTTTACATGACAGTAATATACTTTAGAGAGGAGAATGGAGCTCCTCTACCTCTGTTGTGCATTTGTCACCCATAAGCAGTGACACATCCAAAGAAAAGGAAAGGGGCCAGTTGATATCACCAACGACCAGATAACTAAAGCAAAAGCAAAGCAAACTTCTGTTTATATACTGGCCCATATTGCTTAAAGCACTCTCTGGGTGGTTTCCAATTTATTTATGTAGGCCACTCATTGCATTCCACCCCCAGTGCAGTGGGTACTCATGTTACTGATCTTAGAAGGATAGAAGGTTGAGGCAACCATGAGCCAGCTACCGGGAATGAACCCCAGGCCATGAGTTCAGCTATAGTTGCAGTTGTGTGTTGTGTCGTTACAGTTGTGACTGACCCTTCATGACTGCATGTCCATGGATTTTTCTTGGCAGGAATACTGGAGTGGCTTGCCAGTTCCTATTCCAGGAGCCTACCGCACCTAGTATTCCCTGGTGGCCTCCCATCCAAGTACTAACTGACCCTGCTTAGCTTCCGAAATCAGGCGAGATCGGATGTGCTTAGGGCATACATAGTTGCAGTACAACTGTATAACCTCTGTGCCACAAGGCTCTTACTAAAGACCAATTAGGGCAATAGTTCTTGAATGACTAGCCTCACCGAACTTCAAATGAGCTTATTAGAGCTGATGGCTGAGATGCTGTTTACAGAGCCGGGCAAATGGCCTGACCTTTGGAAGCAAACTGCCATAAGTTAAGGAATCCCCATAACTTTATCTGTTGCATACTGAGTCATGTGACTCAGCTTGCAGCAGATAATATCTATGGAGATTTGGAATCATAGATCTATAGGAACATAGAATAGTGAACTAGGAAAGGCCATCAAGTCCAAGCCCCAGTTCCATCCAGGAATACAATTCAATGTTTTCTCAACTTTTAGCAAACTTATTCCAAATGTAACAAATTTCTCAACTTGTAGAAAATTTATTCCAAATGTTGCACCAAGGATGCTTTATCTACATTATTAAAGTAACAGGGAATGGTGTCCCTTCTTTCAAAGTCAATGAAAGATAATGCCACTCCTTTTGAAGTGCACCTGTGAGGTACAGCTCCATTATATAGTGGAGGAGGATGATCATATGGTCCAACTGCTGGGGCAAGCTGTGCCTTGTTGTGCTGCCTTGTACTCTGGCATGGGTGATTTAATGATTAGTGGAACAGAACAGTGGAGTGGTGTTTAGCATACGCCAAAAGTCTGGAACATTCAAGTTTGTTTGTTTTTAAATGTAACTAGTTTTTTTTTTTTTAGCAATGGCAAGTATTGCACATTGCTACCTTTTCAAAAGAGTACCTAGGATTATAATTAATTAATTTGGAAGGCTTTTGAACTATATTAGTAATGAATTACTTTCTAAAAATAACTATCCACCCTCAGATTGCAAGCTTTTCCAGATTGTAGCTGGATGGATTAGAAAAGGATGAGCATCTAAACAACTACCCCCACCCCAAGAAGAAACATACTGACTTGCTCAATAGATATACCAGTCACCTGAATCAATCATAGAATCATCAAGTTGGAAGAGACCTCAAGCATCATCCACTCCAAAACCCTGCCATGAAGGAACCTTCATCAAAATACTCCCAACAGATGGCCATCCAGCCTCTGCTTAAAATCCTCCAAAGAAGGAGACTCCACCATGCTCCGTGGCAGCATATCCCACTGCTGGATAGTTCTAACCTTCTTGGTTATTTCGCATGCACTTTAAACCATTTCCCATCATGTTTATTTCCTGACATCTAAGTTATTACAACAGCTGGAGGCTTTGCATCATCAGAGATCTGGAGCAACCTTTTACCTTCACATTCTACTGATTCTCTTTTTGGACCATTCAGCTCTGGTAAACTTTATGACCAACAAAAAGGAGAAGCAGGTGAAAAAAACCCATTAATACTTCTCCCTTTAGATAGTACATCACCTTTGCCCTGTTCCTCCTGTTGACAAGTAACAAAACACTGGATGAGCACCAACACAATCAGGGGTCAGGAACATGTCTAAGTTGGCAAGGAGTTCATGGGAAATAGAATCCAAAATTGCAGCAGCAGAAGATTATGGTTGCGAAACTCATAAACTGGCTTCAAGAACTGATATAAATTGCCTTAATACTTTCACTTTAACTCTGTCTTTTCTTTAGCATTTCCCTACATTTTTCCAGCAAAAATCAGTGTGTTGTTTACTCACTGTTGCTTGTACAGAAAGCAGCATTATTGTAAAATAAATTGTATCCTGAATGAGATAATCTGAATTGGGTTATAGACTGTAGAAGGAAAAACTTTCAGTGAATGGAGTATTGTGTACAATTCTGGTCACCACATCTCAAGAAAGACATAGTGGAACTGGAAAAGGTGCAGAAGAGAGCGACTAAAATGATACTGGGCTGGGGCACCTCCCTTATGAAGAAAGGCTAAAGCATTTGGGCCTCTTTAGTCTGGAAAAAAGGCGCTTGAGGGGGGATATGATTGAGACATACAAAATAATGCAGGGTATGAGTAAAGTGGATAGAGGGAAGCTCTTCTCTCTCTCCCAAAATGCCAGAACTAGGGGACATACACTCAAATTGAGGGCTGGGAGAGTAAGAACTGACAAAAGAATTTTTTTTCACCCAGCGCGTTGTAAGTCTATGGAACTCCCTGCCACAGGATGTGGTGATGGCATCTGGCCTGGATGCCTTCAAAAGGGGATTGGACAGATTCCTGGAGGAAAAGTCCATCAGAGGTTACAAACCATGATGGAGAAACCAGGGTACTTCAAGGGCTAGATGCAGGGGAGTGGTATCAGGAGACAGATATCTAGTCTCATGCGCTCCCAAACGCATCTGGTGGGGCCGCTGTGAGATACAGGAAGCTGGACTAGATGGGCCTTTGGCCTGATCCAGCATGGCTCTTCTTATGTTCTTATGTTATGTTCTTATGTTGAATTGAACACTGTTCTGTATGAAATTTCAAAGTGAAAAATCATCTTTGAATGAGAGTCACAGAGCTCTTTCCAGATGAATTTAGCTTATGAACCATCAGTAGCTTGTAGACAAGTAGAAGAAACATGGCCAAACAGCCCAAAATATTCACAATAGCAAACAGAACAAAGTTCATCCTCACATAACTAATCTAAAGAATGAATTACCCCTAATTATTGGCAGCCACTAATAGAAATTACTCAAAACAAGTTTTAACAAGTTCATGGAGACTACAATAGGTCCTAGGATGCAACTACATTGCCTAAATAATTTGAGTTATGTTGGGGCATTATTGTACTGATCCATTTCAAGTGTTCCTTGTTATCACTATTTCATCTTCAAGGGGCAGCCTAAAATGAATTTGATTGATTTGGTGCAGAGGACTATGCAGCTCTTTAAATCACCTTAAATAGTCCTAAGTTGGCACTTAAATAGTCCTAACACTTTCATCTGCCCATGGGCCTGTTCTGACTTTATTAGTATCTGTTCTTGTCCATAAGCATTTTGTCTTGTTTCCCCCATCTTTTTTATTCTAAGTGGCATAGTGCTGCATCAATGTTGCAGACAGATATGCTCCAGTACCTCTGTTATATAGCACTAAAGTTGAACAAATTATTTTTAAAAATGGAAAAATTAAAAAGGGAAACAGTCTGGGCAGCAGGCATAGTTATTGATCTCCTAATGGAGAAACACCTTGCACCCACCTCAAACATGTGGCCAAGATATTAGCACAGGGAATTCCCCCACATGCAAAACACAATGTAGCTGTTCGCAAGTGTCCTTCACAAAATCAGTATAATATAGAGTTGAGCAACCTTCCAATGGGTGCCCCCAAAGAAACAATTCCTCAAAGAAAAGTGTGAGTTTCTCCCCCACTTTCCATAATGTTGTATAGTAAGGCAATTTTGAATTGATTTGCATTGTCCTAAACCGGGAGTAACTGGAGGAGTGTATTGCAATATCGTCACACCCTAAATCATATTACCTAAACTTAGCAATTTCATTTTATGATGATGATGATAGCATCATAGTTATCATTCCTAAAGTTCCCCATGTTCTGTATAAATGAAGCTCCAATGTACATTGTTTCCCCGAAAATAAGACACTGTCTTATATTTATTTTTTCTTAAGAAAATACACTAGGGCTTATTATCAGGGCATGTCTTATTTTCGGGCAACTTTCCCACCGCCTCTCCCTCCCCCCAGTTGGGAGGTGGAGAATAGGTGTCAAGTTTTATCCAGCGCTGCCCGGGACAGGAGGTGCAACAAGCATGTGTGTGCTAGCGCACATGCACTAGCGCATGCACACACAAAAAACAGACCCAAACATGCACACGCACACACACCTCTTTCCACTCCCGCTGCCAGCATCCAGCTGAGATCACCGCTCAGCCACTATCCTCAGCAGCAGCAGCAGCAGCTGCCACCAATGTTTTAAGGGCCTGCAGTTGTGGAGGGGAAGAGAGAAGTGCAATGAAGACGCTCCCTTCCCTTCCTGCCCCACGCAGCCCAGGAAGGTGGGCAGATGCCTTGGCTCTTTCTCCTTCTGCCTCCTTCCAAGCAAGACAGGTCACCACCAGGGCCCCCCGGCTGGGGGTTAACATCCCATTCTCTTTAGGCTAGGCTAGGAGGGCAAACAGGGGCTCTTCCTCTCCAGGCTGCAACCTCCAGAGCCCCCCGCCTGCCAAGGAAAGCCAGCGTGGTGTGCCTTTCCCCAGCGCCAATCTTCTCATGCTCCCCTGGAAGGGAACTGCCTCACCTGCTGTGGTGGCACACTTTTTTATTTTTTATTTTATTGTTTTATTTTTATTTTTTTGCAAACAGCCCAGGCAGTGATGCACTGACTGAGGTGGGTGGGGTGGGGTGGGTGGAGGGGACTGCAGTGGCTCAGTTCCCCCGGGGCAGCGCTGGCTGAAAGGCAACACACTCGCACTCCCACTCAGCGCCCAATGGAGACAGGAGGACGGCATGAGAGAGAGAGGCAGCAAGGCAGGCAACGCACCCGTCGTGGGTTCGAGGAGCGAGCGAGGGGGCAGCAGCAAAGGAGTGAGCGATGGGCAGGTTTGCCACGCCCATCACTAGGTCTTATTATCAGGGTAGGGCTTATATTTAACAAATGCATAAAAATCCTGCAAGGGCTTATTTTTTTGGTAGGTCTTATTTTCGGGGAAGCAGGGTATAATCTGGTAATGTAGTATAAAAATGTCGAATAGAGGACTGTTCTCTGATTTGGCTGCTGATGTTATTATGTTGGTTCTTTCTGAGAGAAATCTATAGTAGAAGGTTGCAGTGCAGAATGCTCTTGTGAACATCTAGTTGACCGGAGCTGTGTTTTCTTCCACAATATTCCATTACACTACCATGCACTGAAACTATTAGTAAACATTCTGTGGTCACAGGCCATGATCGGTACTTATGGAACAGATAGGATAGAATGGACTTGCACAGAATCTTGCTGTAGCCCTGGCAATAGGAGAGAGAGATCTTTACCACATGCAAGAGCAGCAGTCTAGATCCGGGGGGGGGGGGGTGTTTACAGGACAGGTTGTATGACACACATAGTTCTGTCCTCCAGGACAAGGTGTGGAAGTCAGAACAGGAGTCTGGGGGCATATACTGTACTTGGAAACAAAGAACTGGAGAACTGAGCCCTGAGGGAGGGGGAAATGTGTGGCTCTCCAGATGTCCTGGGACTTAGTCACCCGTCACTCCAAGCTAGCATAGTTCTTGTCAAGGCATGGGTCACACATTCCCCATCCACTGGTCTAGAGGAAACAAGAAGCAAATCGATGTTTCAGGCAGGAGGCATTAAGAGGCTTCAGAAGGCCTCTGGTGCTATAATTTGTGATTTACGGACAACCTCCATTTCTGAGCTGGAAGTTCCTGAGATTCTGCTGTAATTCTTCTGAATGGCAGCCAGTGCCAATAAAAACCAGGCAATGGTATCACTTTAACACAATGTGTTCGTCCCATCAGTATCTGTATATGTCAGAAGATGATGAAAAAGAATGGGAGCCTTCTCTATTGGGCAAACTATTTTGCCATGATGTATAGAACACAATAAACCCCACGAAATCCAAAAGTTGAGAGGGAAAAGCAACATATGTCTGCACACAAGCATCTAGTAACAACTGGGAAGTCCCTTAACTGCCTCTTAATGAATCCTCTGTGCCAAGGTGTTCAAGCACAGATGGCAGGTTTTGTCTTTTTCTCTGAATTTCTTTGCATGCATATAGCCTGGGCCATAAAATTAACTTGTTACCAATTTATTTCTAGTGATCCAGCATGGCTCCCCATAAAATATTGCTTCATTGGTTATGAGTCTGCTTCCCAGGCAATGTGAACGGTAGTGTCAGTTATAGCACAATGTCTACATTCAAATCTTGACCAAAATCTCATTGAATCAATGAAATTTGCATAAGTGTTGTTTTGACTCACCATTTAGGAATTGGTTCAGTGAGTGTACTCTACCTGGGATTAGCGATTGGGCTTGGACTATGGTGTTAATGGCAGAAGTCAGTCAGCCTCCCCCCGTTTGTTGCTTGTGGTTGTGTTTGAACTGCAGTTCCCATGATCCACACACAGCCTATCTGCATTCTTTTATGTTGAACTACATATTGCATATTGCCCAGTTTGGTCTTTGGTGGGTCCAGGACACAAGCAAGAGCTGGGAGAGAAAAAGTGACATGGGGGGGGGGGGTGCTGGCTGAGGGTGTGTCTACATTATAAAATATTCCAAGTAGTTTGGGTTTAGCACAATGTAAATCAGTTCAAAATTTCCTGACTACATTGTGTAATTTATAAGCCAGGAAGCAACTATCAATTTTCTTTGAGGAATTTTTTCTTTCTAAACACCCATCAGGAGGTTGCTTATTTTAAACCACTCTGCATTGCACTGTTTTTAACCCAATTTTGGTTGTGTGCAGAGATGTTTCATGCAGAGATCCCAATCTCCCTTCTGTCTTTGCACCCGACTTTCTAAATTTGTGACTATAGTCTCTTATTAATTTTATATAAATCAAAAATGCCAGTCAGGAGAACTTAGAGAGTGGTTCTCCAGATCCATGCTCCCACAACCTCAGGTGAAACATTGCAAGCAGACATCTTTAAAAGGAAAGGAAATCTCTATATGTCACAAGGCCTGCTTGCCTCACTCCTATATTGCAAACTGGCTTGCTTGTGTTTAATGGTGGCTCTTTGTGAGTGGAACCCAGGCTTACATTTGTGAGTCTGACTGCTCAGGCCTGGGACACTGAAAGAATGTTGTCCCTGGAAAGAAAACCTTGTGATTAGACATGGGCACAAAACAGAAAAATGGTGTTTTGGTTTTTCGTTTGTCGTTGAGAGGTCTGTTTCGGTTCGTTTCCGTTTGTCGGGAATTTTTTGAAAAATTTCGTTACCGTTTTTTGTTTTTTCATTTGTTGTTTCTACCCGCTTTTTGCACGATTTTTAAAGCATTTCTGTGCGCAGGCATCCCCCAATGCCCCAGACCAGAGGGAAAACACTAAAAAAATGGATGCTGGCAGAGACACAGTATAGACTAGGTATGCAGGGAGGCTGCAAAGGCAGCGGCGGGCGTTGCCCAGGGTGCAAGGCAGCCGCAGAGTGACTGCACTGCGGGGCAGGGGAGGGTACTCACCGAGAGGTACGCAGCACGCATGCACACAGGGAGGCTGCAGGACTGAAGCTAGAGTCGCAGAGACAGCAATCCCACCCTAACTCCCACCAGAGACTGCAAAGAGGA